>CM037792.1:18083125-18133125 GCA_021229015.1 Solen grandis | reverse complement strand
TATCGAAAAATGTGTTTCTATTATTTTCCGGGTCCATCTAATGATGGTCTTATATCTAATCGGCATTCCCCGGCCAAACACGGTACATGTATATGAAAACACAAAAGACTAGTCGCACATCCGGCGAAAATCGATGGTCTAGAACAATACATTTGAACTTCGTCCCCACTATTAGGAATAGAGTAAGGAAGATTAAGAACACAGTTTAATTGCGTGCATCTTTTAAGCATCAGAGGATATAATTATGCCGAGGCTACTTAACCCATACATATTTCTACCTATGTGACAGATGTCTATGTGCCCTACATCAAGTATTTAAGGGCTTTGATAAGTTGATTGAGGATTTATAGTAGAAGGGTGGATCACTGTTAGTACGGGTGTAATCATTAGTGTAATACATGTCACAGCAAGTGTAAACCAGAGTATTCAAATGTTCAGGGAAATCTAAACCTTGATTTAATGAACAATGTTAATAAACTTATTTGAAGGCTTTGAAATAAATCATTTCCAAGTTAATCTGAAAAAAAGTTGAAAACCAACAAAAATAAAAACATAAGCATCAGGACTAAATATATTTCTAAATCTTCATGAATCATGAATCTAAATCATGTGACACAGCATGACCAGCATGCGGAATAATCCTTTATGACAATGCATTTGACTTTGGGCATACTCTACAAATATACTCGTAGAGGTTATCCATTTAAAAAAGTTTCAAACTACAACTACATAAACAAAGGTAATGTCATTAATAAGTATATTGCAGCAATCAGTAAAGCAATTTTGTTAAAGTAAATACTTCACTTTATCTTTCTCTTGTAGACAACAACTACCATGTTGAGTTGATTGTCAACGGGTCAAAAGCATACATATACATAGCAATATTCATAAGTTGAAAGTTTCGTCTCCTCCAAAAACCTGTTGAATAAGACTTGTACCTGAATACTCAATGTTTATGTGCCAGAATATTTTGCAACAAGAGTTGCCCAGTGACAGCGTGCACTACTTTTCACAGTGCTGGATAGTATAACGTTATCTGTTATTTGTAGTTTTAACATAAAACCATATATAACATGAGGTACTGGCCCCGAACACATGTGCGAAGTTTCAATCTTCTAGCTTTAGTGCTTACTGAAATAAGAACATAAACTAAAATCATTTGATGTTTAAAAACAATATGACCTTTTCTTTTGTTTGGACAGTGGAGAAAAAAAACTCTAAATTAAAAAGGGGCATAACTATGCAAACATGCATTTAGGAGTAATTTGACCTTTTGAAATCTTTGAAAGTGAAAAAATACTCCAGCATTGTATATACGTATCTGGCATATATTTTCAGAAATGCCCTTTGAAATGGATTTCCTTATAAATAGTGAACAAGGTTTCCAAGTCTGAAGTGAATTTTTGAGAAAAAAATATACTGACTCAGTCAGTTTAAGTTGAAAAGTATCATAACTGTACTAAAATGATTTTAGCCTTAACTGCCCTATTCAAAAAGTCGAGCTAAAATGATGAAGTGACCAGATTAAGAATGCATCATCTTTACTACAACAAAAATACCACTGGAATCAGTCAGTGTATATTGTTGTTTTCAAGCAAAAATGTTATCTAAAATCTTTAAGAACTATTATGAAATTAACAAAAGCATCATATGTGAACATTTTATAAGGAACAGGGGCATCTTCATACGTTGGAACTTCATTGATTTATTGCATTGGTACATTATTCTTCCAAAATCATTGTATATTCTTCGGACAGAAAGGCAAACTGTGTGTTATAGAGTTGTTACGATATGCAACCGTTGACGACAACATTACTACAATGCATAAATTAGAGATCATTCAGATGTTTACAAAAATGTCTGGTTTCCATATTCCGCATATCTTCGTCAACTTTCTGATTTTTTCATAGACTCTCCTTACGTCTTCATTAACGAATCGCGAGTATATAAATTCATGACGTAGCAGATAAACTTATTCTGATTCGGCGACGTTTTTTTTTTCTGTTTTGTTTTTGTTGTTGCTGTTTTATTGTTGTTGGATTTTTTTCAAATTCAAATTACTTCCGATTACGTATAGTCTTCGGGAAAAGGACAAATGCAAAATGTAAACAATGAGAGTATTATGACACCCATACCAAATTACTAAATGGCGTAAAATGATCAACATTTTCATTGCGTTTAACTTTTATTTTATGACAGATATTTGCATATTATGTTCAAATTTGCGTTAGTCTACAATGTCATTATTTTCCATGAAAGTTTTGTCATTATGAAATATAATGGGGTTTTAGTGCGTATATTCTTATGATTTTAATGACCTAATTGAAAAACAGCCCAAGTGTATCTCTTGACAATCAATTTCTTGACAATCAAGTGGAGCTGTTCTTAAACTTTATATATCCTTAAAATCCTGACATACTCTTTAGTCACATGTTCAGCAGCAAATAGTGTACTGCCATCATGAGATTAGACATACGATGAGGATCATGGTGCATAGTTTTCTATGATTGTCTAAGCCATTTACCAAACTGACGAGAAAAAGAAACGCCTCATTCTTACTCGTTATACAATTTTTCATTATTTGTGATTCAGACCCGGATACGTCCGTCTGCGTTCCACAAGTTTAAGCGCGACTCATCACTGAACACTACGTTCTGCTAACGCTGGCCGAGATGGTTTCGAGCCCAAATCAGACGTTGGTTGGTGGCGTAACGTTAGAACTAGACCGTGGTACGGCCTACGGCAGGTAATTCCCCGTTCTCTTAGTCGATTTCTGACTGTATGTGGAGTCCACGGTTACCTACCACTACACGTGACGTAGTTTCTGCCGTCACAAATCTGTAACGCAAATGGCCTTGACGTATATTATTGTCTTGTCGTACTGACGTTACACGCGGTCTACCTGAACGTGGCCAATCGACAAACGTTCCCGTGTCTCTAACACGTCGAACAAGGCGCTAAAACGTCCAGCGACTTACCTGATTTTGCGTTCGCCCACATTCAAACATGGCCAAAACTTTAGTTGTTCTTCCGAATTTAGCCACGGCATTATCAAAAACCGATGTTTAGTCAGAAAATCTGTGGAATTATGGTTGTATGTCCACTAACACATGTACTTGTGTAAAATACACTCAATAAAACCACATGCACGGGTTGCACGAGGAAAGCATGAGCAGACACATGAAGTGGACAATTGGCTGTATAGAATCGTAAGACTTTTTGTTTGCCGTGTTTGTCGGTCGAAACACATATACATTTACTACCTTTAACTACAATTTAAAACGGTGTAAAGAAAATAACGCCAAATTTCGGTGAGGCGTTTCTTAATCTCGTCAGTATAGATAATAGCATAGATAAGCAAGATCGTGTAAGGAAATACTTTAAAATAGACAGAAATAATATAGTTTTACTGAATCAGAAGTTTAAAAAGAAATGTATTTGCAAACTGATGCATTTGTCCTTTATAAAGACCTTCTGATAGACATTCAAAGATAGAAATAAGAGGGTGTTTGAGTTGAACCTAAATGACATATGTAAGTGTGTAAATGATTGCATGTCAATTATACATTTAAATCGATTTACGATCATTTACGATAATTTATTATATAATCAGGCCACCGTCCTATACACAGATATATTACACAATATACAACATATTCAATGATACACACGCACACACACAAACACACACACACACACACATATATAAATATATATATATATATATATATATATATATATATTCACACATAAATAATAAATATTGAAGTTCCTAACTCCATTTGTGTATAACATACACTTATGTATAACAAGAAATATTAATGTATGACAAGAAAAAGTTAAAATCACTATACTGTAAAAAATATAATATGAAACAACATATTTTACCTACATATAAGCATGTATCACACTAACATATCAATGTGTAACAAAGGCCAATATTATATACATTTATTATATACATATTTATTATTGGCAATGACAATTTATTGTCTACCATAAAAGAATTATGTCCTTTTCTCATATGCATAATAGATGTACATTACAAGATTTCGTATAGTAACTCCGTTTGTTGGTGGCATCAGATTACAGAAACTTCTATAATTTGCATTTGATAAAAAATTGCTTATATAACTTTCACGGACCTCATTTTATAACGGAAATCAAGATGGTCATATTTTTATAGCCTTCATTTGATTGGCTTAGAAGTTCTTTCGGCTCATTACAGGAAGAGTCTTAGGGAGAGGCAACACTTTATTGACCAATCATTGATAAGGGATAAAAGATAAATGTTACATTGATCTTTGCTTGAAGAAATGTTTTACAAACATTTGACTCATAATAATTAAAAACAGTTTAAGATGTGAATAAGGTGATAAATGTATAGCCAATGTGATACATTATCTAGAATGATAAAACCTATATTTAGGCTTTCTATTTTCATTTGCCTCTTGGCTGATGAAATTCACTTTTTGCGCATGTGCTAACTTCATAGGCTTAATTTAAGAAATCATTACCCTGAACTGGTGAAAACCCCATGTTGTGGATGGTTTCACGTGGTACCATAAGCACCTGTAATGGGGATACCGTATTCTATATTTAACCGATTTCGCCGAAGTTGCGTTTTTCCGTGTAATAAGACTTACACTTGCTGAGTTTATTTGTCAGGAAGCAAAGATTTCACCAACATTCACGAGGGAGAGTAAAAAATTGTGTTTTAATTTCTTCCGATCATCTGTGAACGAGGTGCTTAAGTGCATGAAATGATTTCAAGTGCATATATATGAACTTTTAAAGTCTTCCACCGAAACTAAGTTTTATCAGGTCATGCTGAATAATATAAACCGATAAAAACACACTTTAAACATACTTCAGTCATTCACTTCAACAGCCACGCGTTGATCTTATCTACAGTATTGTGACTGTTTGCATTGTATTCCGTTGCTATTTACTCAAATGACGTGAATAATATCGATGTAATCATCTAATTAACGGAAAGTATAGTAGAAACTCTCCTAACCGGACACCCTCAAGACCAGCAAAAAGTCCATATTAGAGAGGATTCCGAATAAAGGAGGTTTTTTTATATAGGTATCTCTCTCAATCCTTATCTGCTCTCGCTCTCTGTCTCTTTCTCTCTCTCTCTCTCTCTCTCTCTATCTCTCTCTCTCTCTGTATCTCCCTCTTCTCTTTCCTCTCTTTCATTTGAAGCTTTAAGGTAACGTTTTGTTTACTATTCATACAAGCAAAATAAATGAAGTCAATTTTTTTCTTACATTCTATTTGTAATTTTCAAAACATATCAAACAATTACAAATGATAAAACAGGGAAGTAAAATCATTTGCACAATTACACTTAATCAGAATTGTTTTGTATATTCACCATATTCAATGATTAAACAATCTAGAGCACATTAGATAAAGTTACTTGTCATTTTCTCTTATTAAGATAATTATATCTCCTAAATTTAGTTCAACTATAGGCATTTTGGTGGAGGATTAGACATTTTTACTGTACAGATTTTATCTACTAAATTCAAAAATAGACAATATTTTATCTCTTAGAGATGCCAGCAATTTCATTGACAATTTACATTACCCGATATGCGTTAAAAAAGATTTTGTGTACTTCACGTGTCTTTTCAGATGAATCGCTCATCTTCTCATCTAGGCAGATAAAATGTGGTATGTATGGGATAATTATCGACTCATTTGTTTCCTTAGAGTATGATTCATTGAATATATGTCATTTCACACTTTATCTCACTTGATTTTCTTTGTCCAATTTGTTTGTTTTAAAGCTTTGAAACTTAATCGCAAAGAAACCCATTACCATCATATAAACCACATACCTGAATGTCCAGACGAAAATACGGTATTTTCCGCGGTTACTTTGATTTTTATTCAAACAAAAACTTTTGAAAAAAACATCATCCGGATAACAGAGGGTATTTTTTCGTGTACAATAATGACTTACCGGACACAGATTGCGTCTGGAGTACGGAATAATGAGCATTCCGATTTACGAAGTTTCTACAGATTCTACAGTAAAAAATGGTAAAAAATAGATTAATATATTCCTGAAAATATAGAAATACCTCAAATGCTATAATTTTCCACTGACTGAAATAAATGTAATTCCGTATCAAAGAAGTTTTGTAAGGTTTACAAATATATATATAAATATATACAATCCTCTGAAGAGGCGATAGCCGAAAAACACATAGATTAATTGTTTATCTATTTATAATTAAATTACGAAAATATCGGCTTGTGAAGTCATTTATACTTTTTCATAATATCAACGCCTATGCTGGGCCGCCTTTAAACGGGATATTTGTATTCTTCCGTCCGTATATCAAAGATCAAGTATAGGACAATCATACCATACTATAAGTTTGGGGAGCATATTCATGTTTGAAAATGTCACAAATGTTATCAACACTTTCAAAACTTTTAAAATACTTTCAACTAGTGCTACGAGTTTCTATTGTGTAGATATGTGTATTGTGAATGTGAGTGGTCATTCTGAGCTGGACATCGTAGTAAACAGATGTTTTGTTTTTTTTTTTGGGGGGGGGGGTTCGGTTTTTTTAATGTTTGTGATGAGAGTAGAATAGCCCCTTTCCATTCCCTTTTCATTATAGGTAGCTACTGGAGACATTTCAGAGTGGAGTCCTTAAAACCCCCTATAAAGTAATATCCTTATAATTGATAGCAGGAAATAACTAATAACAAAAAGTTATATGTCCTTGTGTCACATACACTGATAAGGCAGATACGGTTGTTAAGCTCAGAGACTACATTACCTTGAAATAGGATTAGTTGCGGAAAGATGTCTGTTTGTGTAGTAAATAGGCAAAAATATGTTATTTAATTTGTAGTTATATGACACAAATTTTAACTAATTTTGAGGTTTATTTGAGATATTAGGATGCTAGTAAATAATATATATACGATATACTTTCCTGCATAGAAAATATATATATGTTTTTTTCTTTTATTGAGGGAAATGAATTGGCAATTATGCAATATATCTGGGTTGTCACATATCTGAAATAGTATTATCAATATTGTTACTCTTTTTTATCTTACATGTATATGTCTTTAGTGATGTTGAATTAAAGTTAATTTAGTTATAGTCGTAGACTTATTCATGTGTGGATATTACGAAATATACAATCTTGTGTCGATACATCCAGAATTTGATCCTGTGTGGTTATGTCAAGGGAAAATATTCCTGTATGAAAATATTAATTGATTCCTGTGAGAAGCAAGTGTAGCATTATCAGGTAGACAGTGGACAGTAGGTAGCAACCGAACCACCAAAAAGGCCCCTACTCATTTCAACCATTTTTGTGTAGCAATTTACCCAGAATGTGTATGTCTCTCATAAAACTTACGGGGACTTATATTAGGACCTTATAACAGGGCAGTAAGAACAATTTCAATATAACTGGCGTTTAATTTTCAGTGTCAGTGTCCAAGTAGAATATGACATACAATAATGAAATGAATCACGTATGATTCATGTACTACACAGTACAAAATGCGATAATAAAGATACAGTTCATAGAAAGAATTAACAAAAAAGTGATTTCTACATTTCGCTATGAGCAAATACTGAAATTATGGTTACAATAAAGAAAAATAGAAATACTTGCTTAGTGAGGGAATGTAATGGAATGCAACATAATAATAAGCTAACATTACCATTACTTTGAAAAAAAAAACCTTCTGTTCTGTTCATTTTAAGTCTAAAGCTTGAATGACAAATCATATTGAAAATAAATACAATTATATCTATCTAAAAAGAATAAATCAATATAAAAAATAAAAAGATATAATATCTAGAAGAGAAAATAATAAAGAATTTGCAAAGTAAGCACATATTTTCATACCTGTAAAGAAGGCTGGAAGAATCGTTTGAATTTAACTCATGTTTACTGTTCAGTGTTTAAGCAGAATATGACAATATGAGAACTGATATGCGTAGTGAAATATCATGTTGTCGCTTTTTTCTGTTTTTTTGTTGTTGTTTTTTTTGTTGTTGTTGTTGTTGTTTTGTTTTTTGGTGCGGGGTTCAGGGCAACACAAACATTTGGATTTATTTAGCCAGAAACATAATTATTATGAAACCAGACATGGCAAGTATATTGTAGCATGTATATGGTTGTGTGTTACCCGGCCTGTCACGATTATAAGGGGAGTCAAGTGATTATCATCCAGCAGGTGGCTTATCACAAACTCTTAATTTTTACGTACGGCTATTCTTCACCATCAAAATGCTCTAAAATTTGTAACCGTATTAGACTTATTTGTGTGTGTCCTTCTTTTCCGCCCAGCTTCAAATATGAATATGACTTTTATTGTTGTCTTTTTATGGAATTCTGTCGATAATTGGAAAAGAACACACATCTCATAATGACTTGTGTTTATTATTTTTATACTTTTTACTGTATTTCGTTCATTTATTGTTTCGGCATCATTTCCTTTGATGCATGCATTTGAGCTTATTCATTTTTTTAAAATCTTGCTGTCGCAATGTATTGGTTCTGATTCCTAAATTTAAAAGTATGAAAATAGAAATCACCAGTGTACATTCATATTTTTCCTCCAGAATCTTACTAATAAAAGGCAAACGTTATTAAAAGAAGAGAATTTTAAGATTTTAAGATTTCCTGTTATACGAATTTCACCTGTGGGTTTCCTTAAAATTCCTTTTAAATTCGGTTTATCATTTATGCTTATACACATTTTTATGAAATTTAATGAGAGTTTAAAAACGAAAAGTTTTGACCAAAACTAAACTCGCTGAAATGTCCATTCACTTTATTTTGATAAACCTTTACCAATCACTTATGATCAGATAACACAAATATCAATAAATTCAACATTCGATCATTATCAAACATAATGTATTATGTCGTTCGAAATCGGGATAATTTTTAGCATTTACCATAATCAGGTGACAAATGATTTTGAAATATCAAACAACTTCAGCTGAAGGTAAGAGAACATGAAATAAGCTTGCTTAAATGGAAATCATATGTACCGTTACATATATTCTAACATTCTGAGTTCGAGTTCATAGACTAAGATTCAACAAGACATTTTACCGTTTATGATGACGGCTGTGTTTAATTTTTAATACTGAAATGACAATATTTAATTTCAGCCAGGCAGGAATAAGTACAACCAATATAAAGATAAGACATGGAAACAAGAAACAAACATGTCCATCAACAAAACAAGACACCAAGAAATTCCCAAGCCAGTCGGGATTTATTGAAAATGTGAAAGAAAGTTGTACGAGTCGTACATGTGTATATTATATTTTTTACATGCGTTTTTTTATATTTTTTATTTCGAAATCGTGATAGCGTGATGGCTTTAATTGAGTGTTTATAGATAAAGAAATACATATTTTACAGGTTAACTAACTATAAATTATATATTTATTTTATGCGATGAGATATATTGCCATCTAATGCTGAATCTACATGTTTCTACATATATATATATATATATATATATATATATATATATATATATTTGTTACGATGCAAATGTTTTTCGCGGGAACGTTCTAGATAAAAGATAAGAATTTTGACCACAGGATTGACAAACTTATGCTTATATCCTTCTGCAAACAACCGCCACTTAACGGTTCTTGAGGATAAGGATGATCACGTTGTATTATTAAATGCCAAAATTTATTCGTTAAATGTCAGTCGATCTTGATTAAACATTCGAAACGAACGAGCGGTAGTCTTAGACTTTCGTTCAATTCGAGGCAGATTCTCAATATAACACGTTCAGCAAGATATTAAAAAATCGAGATAGTATATACGAGATTTATACCTGCTATTTCTACGATCTCTCAACTGGTTTAACATCTCTCTGATAGTGAAACAGTTACCTTTTTACTTCTGGTGTCAAATGTTTACCATGCCACACCATATCTATTTTCAGTAGACAGCAATTACTGACGGGAAGTAATTGTGATAAATTTTATTTGTGATCCATTAAATACACAACACAGATTAAGCCTCTTGCATTTGTTTTATTCATAAAACTGTAAACGAGAGCGATGCCAGATTGTAGTCCGTCAACAAAAATGAAATCAGTCATAGTGGGAACTCATTTATGTTACTTGACTATATTTACATTTACCTATATAGTAGGTATCATGAAATACAAGATATATAGTAGGAACTAGACAAACAATTAGAAAAAGCGCAGGTTGGATGAAATGATATGGAACAGTAAAGTTAAACTCATTTTTTTTCTATTAATCATATCTTGAATTCCCTTTTCGTCATATACATTAAATTATCGGGAGAGCACACAGAGGAAATAGCGGCAGAACGGCTAGATTTAAGCCGTAGTCACATCTTACGGTCACACACGTACTTGGCCGTAAGTCATGTGAACGTAGTTAACTGTGGTGCCTCTTACAGATCTAGGTTGAAGTAGGTCAAGGTAGGTTGTTAACCGTGTTGCCTCTGTAGAAGTAGGTTGTAGGAGGTTCAACATTTACCAAACAGGAAATATAAAGATAATTTAAGTAGTATGAACTAAATTGAACTACGTGCAAACTGGCAAAGGTTAATTAGGGTTGCACTACGCCTAAATGCGGACAGTTACATAAAACTACGTGTGAATTACATTAAAAGTACACTTAACTACGGTAAATTGGGGTTAAATGCATTAAACTGTGGTAAACGGCTTTATTGTTTGTATATTATGCCATGCCTCCATGGATAAGGAATTCAAAATTACTTCAACTCTACTTGACATTACTTTACTCTAGTTAACCGTACTTAATAGTGCGCTCACTGTGGGCATACTTCAAACGTAGTCAAACCTAGTAGTTGACCCTACCTCACGCTAATTTACCGTAGTATTAACCGTAGTACCATTTTACGGTCAAGGAGGGTCAATTACTGTCAACTAGGATCAACAACGTTCAAACTACGGTCCACAAAAGGGCCTTGTCACCCTTGTTCATCGTACAGATATTTTGAACATGTTGAATTTTAGCTACGATTGAACTGTGTGTAAGTACGTTTAAAATTAAGTCAGTTACTGTCAACATCGGCCATCCAACACTACAGTCTTCTACGTGCGTGACCGTAAGATGTAACCACGGCTTTCATAAGTCCATACTTGGAAGTAAAATACCCGAAATCGAAACAAGGACTGGTAGTAGCCATTTGTGTTAGCCCTGCCTATACATTTGGAAGCTAGCCGACACTGATTTATTTGAAAGAACAGATTTATTTTCAGATTTTATTTTCTTATCACCACCATTTTTTTTACTTATTTCTTTGAAACTTGCATTACTAGTTTATGACAATCTTCTCCAATTGTTATTAAGAGTACATAACTCTGTCATGGTTTTTGGCAGAATATTTCCTCTTTTTACACTTTGAGTCTTGGATCAATTCAGTTTTTCACTTATGCCTATTAAAAATGGTCACTATTTTGTAATTTGGAAGACATACTTATTGTCATCCAGAGATTTTTGTTTTGCCTCATACTGTAATAGTTTTGTTTCATTGACAAGCACTTAAAAGCTCTTACGGACAGATCTTGTACTTTGTTATGATGCTTTCCAGATGGCTTGCTGTGCAATATGGGTGCCTATGCACATGTACAATCGGGATCTTCCTCCAAGTGTAATTAGCTTGATGTCGAGGTGATGGTAATCTATACGACAACAAAACCAACAGCTTAACTTAAAAGTATTGTATATGTCTTGAACCCATGCTGTATTATATGCCCCAGAATAATTGAATTACATGCTGGTTTTGGCTCCGCCGTCCGACTCTCACTCGCTTTGTTTGTCCGAACTTCATCTCCTTTATTCAATTGATGTAATGATTTCAAGCGGAGTAAGACTCTTTGTTGTTGTATGTATTGTACACACTTTGATGAATGTCCCTTCATTGTGTATGCATTGTACATGCATGTACTTGCAAATCACTTGGTTTTTCATCATCTATACTCAGTTAATTTGTCTACCGACAGGAACCTTTTTTTTTAAAAAAGAAAACCCAGTGTTTGATCTGAAACCGAGATTTAAGGCGAAAAGGGGTCAAAATTATGTCAAAATCTGTGTCAAAGTTATCAATATGTACTCTTGTTTATGTGGAGATGATAGTAATAAAAATAATGCAAGTTTCAAAACAAACATCAAATGGTTCAGGGGAAAATGAGGCTATGCGAAAAACTTAACCGAGATTCTAAGTCCAAAAAGGGCAATAACAGACATTAACTTTTGTCAAAAGTTATCTAATTTGATGGTGTGATTCCCCTAAGACCATTATGAGGTTTCAGGCCGATCCCAGAAATGATTGCTGAGATATAAGCATGATAGTTAATTACACGTAAAACTCCTAGTTGACAGAATGGGTGTAAGGATAATTGATAGAAAGTCAGGGATTGGACATATCCGACCACGGAGGTCCCCTATATCGTTCAGTATCTGATTTCAACAGTATGAAAGATGCTATATCCATTTCGGAGAAATAAAACAAAACAGGAAAACATAATTGATAACAGTTGAAAAGGGTTTTAAAAAGGTGAGAAGCATTTAGCATTAAGACTAATAAATGTGTAACATTATAAACATATACAATCATGAAGTATCATTCCTATTTTTATCTGATTATATATTTACTTATTTACATATTTGAATAGCAGGGTAAACAAAAGTTCTAAAAATGCTCTAGTTTATAAATATTGACAGGGCTCTCATATAATATCCACATGTCAAATGTAAACTCGCCGATTATCCTTGGCAATACTATTTATAGTACGTCGGATAGCAAGAATGTAAAGGATATCGGTATAGCATTTTTACTGATTTTATTTAGACACAGAAATGTTGCTCAGTAGTCAAATCGGTAGAGTGTCGACATCGTATTTGTTTTTTCTTTTCAAGTTCCTAATTCAAATCCCACAGACCTTTTAATATCTATGTCTTTTTTTTTTTTTTTTTTTGTCTTTTTTTTTTTTTTTTTTTTTGTTGGGGGGAGGTTGCTAAAGTATTATTTCAGTACTGAGTTTACAATAAAATGTATAACAAAATACAATAACTGCAAGTAATAAGGTAAAAAATTTAAAAATTAATTGAAATTTATGATAAACGATGAAAATAAATGGTAATCATGAGACTCGAACCAAAGGGTTATTTTTTTTTTTTTTTCGTTTTTTTTTTTTTTTTTAGCATGCACCTTACTTCTCGGCCATTAGCTCATTATGTCAATATTGCACTTGTTATTGTTTATACTGTCATAGGTATCAATACTGTATGATATAGGTAATGCATTTCAACGACACCATACGATTTCTTCCAAAGACGCATACGACCACACACGAAGAATATTGAGTGGCGGGTCAATATTTACAAACAATACAATTTAAACAATTTACGTAAAAGAACAATAATATTTCATTTGCAACATTGCTCGGCCTTATTTTCATCTCTGTATAAAAATGCTTCGTTATTACTCATTATAGAGTGCAAAGATTTATCACGAAACACACTTTTTGTACGTGGCACACGTATAAATTGGATTTTTTGCCAATATACTTTCGAATATTGTTAGTTAATGAAATAAATACAAACAATAACTCATTTAAGTCAGTCTTATGATGTTATTAGGACGCAGATGGACACTCATGGTACTTACAATAGGGACAATTGTGAGAAAGTGAGCATATTCGTGATAAAATTTAAGTGCTGATTGGCGGTTTCGAATATCAGTGTATATTAAGAATAAGTACCAATTAATTAATATTCTTACAAAAGCAATAAATGTGTGTTTGTTTAACGTCTTACCTACAGTATTTCAGTCATTTTGAGACTATGTCTACTTGAGACTGCCACACTGCAGTCTCAGGATGTAGACATATTGGATGATACAACACCCAGTCACATTTTTCTGACACCTGTCCAACCAGTCCTGGGACTATCGTCATACACTGGGCGCAAAGCAAAGGAACTATACTAGTATTATTTTTACGACTTTGGTATGTCGCGGCCGGGGATCAAACCCACGACCTCCCGTGTCTTGGGCAGTCTCTCTAACCCCTCGGTTACCGGGACCAGTAAAAAGAAATATTACATGATCAAAAATGTATATACAAAAAATGGAAACATAATTATATTTTTAACCACACCTTGACCTGTATCCCTATGGGAGTATCTTTTAGATCCGTGGTAGGAGTACACTACGGTGTTCTAGTACTATAGCGGGATTACGTAACTATTCTGAACAAAAAAGAAACTTTCCTTCCTTTTACAAACCAAAGCAATAATCTCAAATCCAAATTTTGATAATTCAAAAAGAAAAAATCATTTTATTCTAAAAATGACAAATAACATTATTCAAATAATTATAAAGCTTTTGCTTTGATTCACTGATTGGAATTTCAATAGTCTTGTTTAATATAGATGGAAATGCATTTTCAATTAAAAATGTTAATATGGAATAGCATGGACTTGTCATTTGTGAATTTTGATTCTGACCTTCTTTTGTATGAATTTAATCAACAATTGAAGTTTTCCTTGGAATATTAATGATTTATGAAGTCATTACCTTAAAAAACACAATTGTCCATTTCTGCACAAAAATAATAATGTTAATTAAATGGAAAGTTTCTTTTTTTCCTGAGTATACATAAGAAAGGCCTCTATAATTAAGAATGTTTGTAAACGAAACAAAAACTTTATACATATAAAATGTTGTCACACATAAATTCAAAATGGAGGAACTTAAATCAATACATACCTTCAAAAAATAACAATTGTAAACCTGTGAATATTTGTATTACGTGAAAGTAATTAATTACATAAAACATAAATCTCCGCAAAGCTTAGACAAGTAATAAGTTTGTTTTCATTCTGTCATTGAAGAATAAATTATCACGAAGTAATAAGAAAATAGTATTCTGTGTAAAACGGAGCATACTATGGCATTGATGCATTTTGCGATAAATAAATTTAAAATTGATTTAACTTGAAAAGTTATCATTTGATGAAATGCAAAAAAAGTATTGACACTTCCTTGGCCTAGAAAAAAAAAGTGGTACATCTGTTATAGAAAATCGTCTTAAAAAGGTTAGATAATATAAGAACAATAGTTAAACAAACGACATCAACGTTTAGACAATACAATAAGTTTACATCAGGTTAATTTATTTATAAAACTATCACTGAAACACATCAAGTTACTCAGATTATATCATTGTATCTAGAAATAGTACATTGTATAATAAAAATGTAGTAATTGTCATATTTATGATTGATTTTTTCCATTTTTTATATTTGACTACGGTACAATGAGAATAATGGTACGTTGAGATGACATTCAGAAAAATATATTTTAAAATTTTCCGGGTTAAACCCTAGTTCGGGGGATTTTGCTTGGTTGGGTGAGTATCCGTCTTATGAAATCGAACTGTATAAGTCAATCAAAGTCCATCCTTCAGGTCCTCTAGAGCCCAGACTACCTTAGACATAGTCTGAAGGTCAGAGACCATGAGGTTGTCGTGAAGGAACTTGTAGAAGAACTCCGGTGCCTCGGTGCTCATTTTTAACAAGAGGGCAACCTCGCTACCGGTGAAGATCTTTGCTGAAGACCTGAAAACAAAACATAGTGAATAGGATTTTAAAGGGAAAACGTAGAATTTTCATAAATACTCATGAGTATAAGCGGAGACCTCATCTTCATATATATATATCAGCCCCTCTGAAAGGATGCATAAAATATATTGAATCTCAGTTATTCAGAAAAAATGCAATTAAAGAATGTTTCTTACGATTTAAGATCATTCGTGTTTATCCAGGTCTGCAGGTCAGTTTCATTCCATGTCCTCAATTTTAACAATATTGCATTGAATGTGGTGGTCGTTGTCATGACAGCAGTGTGATAGGCAGGTGTATTGTCGACTTCATCTAAAGCAGTAGGACCTGTTTTGTATACCTAGAAAAAATCGCCATTTAAATTTTGTAAACGTTCAAATAAATATATGCCAACATGACAGAAACAAAGAAAACATTTGTCTGGAACGGGGATACAATAGCAAAACGTATTAGTAATAACAATCAATAATAAAACAAGTTTAAACAACATAACACATATAGTAACCACGCCTGATGGTGCCAATTGACAGCGTTTGTGTTAACAGAAAACCTCAATGTCTATATAAGCTTTCATCCTATCCACTTGTGTATATTAATGGTAATGACAATCTAACATAGAACACACCAGTTAAAAGTATATATCATCATCACACACGGATAGCGGGATTATTTGGATATTTATATAAACCACATTCACAAGAATTTGGGTGTGAACTATTTCAAAATTTTCATTTTTTGACTCAGAATCAGATTCATATTTTTTTACATTGTAAGATATTATTTTAGATTACAAATTCACAAGAGCTATGAAATGCAATAATCATTCTCATTATATATAAGGATACTTAAAGCCGGATCATTAATTATTTGAAACTTCAATCTTAATGTAAATATAAGTGGAATCGTTATGTATCTTTGATCATTGAACAAAATTGTAGGCATTTTATATAATTCAGTGCCAGTCAGGTTCTAATACATAGCCTTTAATGAATATTTCAATTCACAATCATTAAACGTATGTGCAATACTCACGGGAGATGCTTTTTCTGCATTGATTTTTTCTTTATCCTTGCCACTTTGTTTCTGAATCTCTCTTAAAAGACCTTTAAGCTTCTGTTCAAAGGGATATTTATCCGTAAACTCAAAGAAAAGCTTAGATGCAGCGATTATGCCAAGCCAGCCATCTGGAGCGTAGCCGTGTTCAAGCTTGAGGGGAATGATCTTCTTTTGTTTTTCATATGCATACTCTGCCTCTGTTAAAATACAATATCATGTACATTGAGGTCCATTAGAACGCAATAATCTGGATTCATGTTAAGACATAGCATTATATTGGACCACGTTGCAACTAAATGAAAATGTAAAACTTAAAGCGAATAGACAAAGTGATATTGTTGGACTTCATGATATTGACGTACGTGTTGTCATAGATCTTCTCTATTTTCCTGTATAGAAAGTAACGGAAATACACTCTTAGCAATGTATGTACATGTACTTATGGTCAAAGGCAATACACCAAATGCACACTAGACATGGAAAATATTAATTTGCAAGTAATTGAATTTAGGGTCTATGATTTGAACGATGTTCCCGTGGCATTTGTGCCATAATGGAAGGTTTAGTACATGTTAAAACAACTGTATCATCAAACAGAAGTTGTTCCATCAAAATTAAAGAACTTGTACAGGTGAATGTCTTCGATTAATTCACTTTTGTGTCTGTATAAGTAATTTTGTATTATTTGTATAAAGCTAAATATTTTGATTTATTTAAAAAAAATGGATTACGCCGGGAAACAGATATGTTAAAATGAAGAGCGCTGAATACCTGCTCTAGAGACTTTTTTAACTTAATCGGTCATTATTTTAGCCAGTCTGAAAAAGTCAGGATACCTGATTAAAAGTAACATTTTGTCAATTATACCTGTAGTTAGTGTAGACTAAGATCCATTATAACCAAAACACCACCTGTGTTTCACCAAACATAAGAAATAAAGCTATTTAATCAGCTCAAAATTCTCCATTGTCTATTGAACTAGAAAAAAAGGAAAAATGTGCAAATTCGATATTCGACGCTATAAAAATTCCATGTTTGAGTAATGGGAAATGTCTATGTTAAATGTTTCGTGAAACACGGACATGTATATTAATTACCTGATCTACAGTTCGAACTGTTCTTGTACTTGCGGGACATGCTTATCAGTACAATGCTGGCGTTCTCTACTGCTTCAGCCATGGCCTGGAGAGTGGAACCACTCATCTGGTCAATATCCATCCACACCTGGAAAGCAAAGCACGATATATGGTTAAGGGTTTTCCTACTTTGAGACATTAAATAAAGTAGATCAAAGTCATCCACACCTCCGGGCACACAGAACGAACGACCAAAATTGACTTCTATTCAGAAAGCCTTTAAAATCAATTCAGGGTTATCCAAATGTCGAAAAATACTGAATGACAAAAGTGAAAGTTATGGACAGTATCAAGAACTCTGGATTTAGAATATTACAAAATACACAGATGATAAGATTACCATTCAACCAGTCGCTGAACCCTGCCCTTTTTTCAACCAGAAACAGAAACTGGAAAACAAAAATATATTTTATAACGGAGCAACATTTAATAAATGGGTAAGGATTTAATCTAAAAGCTAGATATTGTTTTATGTCTAAAGTTTCACATGACTAATGGGGCGCACTAATGCCCGACACATTGTAAAAGGTTACATGCCTTAAGTCCTGCAGCCTTCAGACTGTCTCGAACCTTCAGCAGCATGTCCTGGTCGTTCCACTGGTAGGAGATCATGACATGGCCTTCGTCCTCTAAGGACTCCTCTGAGGATTTATCCACGTCTTTTTCCTTATTTTTGCGCCACTTACTTAAAGCTCTTGTCATCAGCGCTATAAATAAAAACAAACCAATAAATACTGATTTCTGATAAATCAACCTAGTATAAACTGTTACCTTTGAATAATAGTCAACCAGAGAACAATGGTCAGAATTTAAAATCATAGACAATTTAATCTCTTTATAAAAGCCACCTCCAGATAAAAGTCTGTTTTTAGGTTCCCTCCCTTGAGAAGTCATTGTTGGGTGATTCAGATAAAATTCATTGGATAACAAAATGATTCGATATTTACGACACGTACATACATTGGATATTTATCCATTTTGAGCACGTTAAAAAGATATAAGAAGATAAGAAGTTAAGTTCCACTGGGCATTCTTTCTTTTGAGCAACAGGGAATAAGTAAAGAGATTTATATATCTATGTTCTATCTTAAATGCGTGTTAGGTTTTTAAGTTTATATTGTGTATCTGCAATAGCTTATGGTGATGCTTTGCTCGCAGTTGGGACAAACAGGTAATAATCATTTAAGATATATATATATATATATATATATATATATATATATATATATATATATATATAGTATACTGACCAATTTCTTTATATTTTGGCACTGTTGATGTCTTCATTTCTTCCTCTAAATTCCAAAGAGCACCATTGCAAGCCTTCTTGATTTTGTCATCTCCACTGCCTTTGAGATCAAGCAGTAGCTCGATCACTCCTAAATCATGACTGTTGGCAATCCTCTTCTGAATCTCTTTATCAAAAGTCAGTGTCCATATTGCCTGAACACTCTCTAAAACAATAACAAGGATTGTAACAATACTCGGGCATATTTGGTGCATCAAAGCACTACGTATGTTACTGATACACACCGAATAAGTGATTTTAGGAGAATAAAGTTTTCCCTCAGACTTATGAAAAACTGAAAGAGTTATTGATTTCAGGAAACATTGTTTCATTTTATTCTCTTTTTTTTTTCATTTAAGAATGAGACTGTCTAACATATTTAATGCTTTAATGTTTTACTCACAGATTGTATTTCTGTAAGACAAAAATATATTGAACATTATAATTGCCTAAATACTTGTGTAATTACTAGAAGTAATACAGTGAGATTAAAGAAGTCAGTATTAAATTGTTTTCATATCAAATATTCAAATACACAAATGTATATTCAAATTCAAGAAAGATGTTTGTATTTATGGTTCGATGACGTGATAAGCTTATAGCATCCATCATATCATTACAACCCTTACAGAAACATAATGTATTCTAGTACAGATACAAAAATATTAAGTAATATTTCTTTTAAAGCCCACAAAACACCAAGAACAACTTAAATTGGATATCTCGAGGAAAACCCATTTGTCTGGTCTGGTAACAACATACTATCCTACATACTGCCCAGGTGGGAAGCGAGGGAACTAAACAATATTCTAATCATAATATCAAGGGCTAATAAGCTAGTTTTTATATACAGAAATCAAACCATATGGTGTCACAGGCTAATGGTAGTTTTGATAGGTGAACAAAGTTACGTTTAAATTCAGTGAAGTCATAGCAATAAAGATATTTTCAAAATACAGATTTTTTTTTTAATTTTCAAGAGAGACCAATTTTGTTCATGACTAGTAAGGGCAGCGGTTTGCATTCAAACAAACCTCCTTTCTAGGTCGGCGGCCATGTTTGTTACTATTTATAGGAACTCATTTGCATGTAAGCACTTTGCGGTATGGCGCATGCATAACGGCCATGTTGTAGTGAGTCATTTAATTTCAAACTAATGTATGTATGGCGCATGCGCGGTGGTAATTTATTTAGTATACAAATGTGACTTTACTTGATCTGAGATCTACTCGCGGAAATTGGGGGTCACTTCCATTCGGTCTCAGGCATTATCTAGTGTCATAAAATAAAATCATAAATATTCATAAATATTAAATATTACTATTATATATAATTAAAATAATAATCATATAAATAATGAAATATCAAGGATACAGTTAAATGCTAGTGTCCTTAATGTTCTACCTCCACGATGTGTTCTGTTCAAAGTCTTACCCTCAAATGAATTTAAATGAATTTAGTATTTCACCACTATTGCAAACTTGTTTCCCATGACAAACACCACCTGTGTTGACAATAGATGCTCTATTTTAAGCTAGCGATGAATAGCAGTATTGATTTAGGAGCGGACGTGCGAACAATGGCCTATTTAAATCCCAAAAGTAAATCCCTTTAAAGGAGCCCCAGTGTCTAGCGTTAGCGACTGTGTTAACAATGACCTATTCACTAGTCAAAAGTTAATCCCTTTATATGCGCCCCGATGCCTGGCGTTTGTTAAGAGTTACGGATTGAAAATTAACCAATCAGTTATCTTCCTTTTCCACCAATAAGGAACAGGTCCTTAACAAATCAGAGCCAATACTATATTGACCAATCAAATCACACATTCAAAACGAGGCTCTCGAGAGAGTATCAAAGGAGCGTTTGGTTCACTTTTATCGTTCTGACTTCAGAACTCTAACTGACAACATCGAAAGAACACTCCAGATAATAAATGCTAGTGATAATAAATGAGGCATTAACTAAGCTAGAGGCCCTTTTAGGGATTGCGGGTACGTAGGACATCCAGGAGTCCCCAGTAGTACGGTTTAGACTGTTTCAATTGATGAACCGACAATATGATTTTATTATTGAACAATACGACAATATATTTGAAAACTTCGGAGGACCTATGGAGAATGATAGTTATGAAGAAATCATAACCACTGCGTTGTAGTATATCGAAGAACAGGATGAGAATCGTGTGACAAAGCTCTTTCTATTCGATGATGAAATCAATGCATTGGTCCAGACCTATGTGGACGATGGACATTGGAGTCCTCCTTCACCAGTACAAACGGAAATGGAGAAGAACTCCAACCAGGACCATCCGTTTAACCTGACATTCCTAACAAGTTACTGTACATAATAAGAAAAATCAGAGAGGACCTTCAAGAAAACAGCGGCCGTGGACAGAGCCTACCAGATCAAAATAGATGAAAAATATCATTTATTGGATTGAAAAGGTGGTCTTCATGCCATGTTTCAGGAAGTGTTGGAGAGGGCCCGATGTGATTTGGCGGGGAACGATTTGGGAAGAATGGTCATCCACTATGAAAGGACTCTATGACCCCATTATCGTTCCTTTGGATTCCCGGAAAGAAGTAAATGTCAATGAAGTGATGGAGAAGATAGAAAACGTTCTTAATAGTAATCAACAGCTTTCTATCAACGACAATTAAACAAAATATAATATTCAACGAATTTTAATGTCAATGGAAAATTACTAAAAATTTACAGTACTTTATAAAAAGTATTGTCCTGGTGTGTATAGCTTTTTAGAATAATTGCTCAAATTGTATATTAAATGTGAAAATATTTAAACTTTACTTATATTAAAACGATTAGACGAAAAATTATATCGTTTATGTAAAAGAATATATTTTCTAGACTCTATCTGGGTCGCTTGCGTAAGTTATTATGTGGGGGAAGGTTTAAAGTCCTGGAGAAATTCGCATGTTTTAGGCAATCTAATACCTTTTCACAATCATTGAAAATCAATACCTATGAATGTATAATACTGTGATCATATGCAATGAAGGGAAATGACTCACCATATTTTTCTAGCTGGTCGCCTATTTTCCCGAGTTTAACCAGCAGTTCCAGGGCGCCAAGTTTTACAAGTAGGCACTTGTTGGCATCATTATGTGCCAAATTTCTTATAACTGTAAGATATTGTTACAGAAAATAAAAATCGTCATAAATAACAATTCAGATATTTGACAAACAATTTAATGTCACGGGCTGGATGTGAGTCCCGAGTCTGAACACTCGGAATTTTTATTTGAGGTAGAGGACCTCAAATGGAGGTGGTTCTTCCCAAGTGAATCTGCATTTGAAATAATAAGCTGGATGTCCCTACGTAACTGGAAGACTGTCACAGTGATAGTAAACTCCAAACCGACGACAACCGCATGGGCATAAAAGTGTTATATGTTTTCTCCATTTCAATTATACCAAAGTTAAAAAGTTCTTCATCAAATCTTTTGCCAAAATTAAATTTCAGACTTTATCCTAATATTAGTGAAACAAATTCTCATCATTTGAATAAGTCCCTCAATACGGTTCCTTGGTTGGCCAAATATTCTACACAGATATTCTAATTAAAGAGTATTTCTTTCGGTTCGAAGCCGCTACATTCAGAATTGTAGTAAATTTTATTTGTTTTAATTTATTTTATTTCAAATAGTATACTTTACACAGTATAGGCATGAAACAAATGAAAGAGGATTGAAACAAATTTTAAACAAGTTCCCTATCAATTTGGTTCTACTTACTTAAAGCAATCTCCTTGCAGGACCATCCGTCATGTCGGCGCTTTTTTTTATCAAGACCCTTCTGTAAAATCTCAAATAGTAGCTTCACTTGGTCTTGATTTGCGTTGATGATTTCTGACTCCTTTTCGTTAACTATTGCAGCAAGACTTGCGAGGGCGAGTAAGCGATAATCATCTCGCGGGGAATTCAGATAAGGCTTAAGATCCTCTGTAACTTTTAGAGCACGCAATCTACTAATGTTTGAATCCCTCATTGATAAATTATGAACGATAGTTAAACACGCTTCAAGTACATCCTCTCTTTCTTTGGGCTGAAAAAAAAATATTGTTAACTAGATTTGTCAGAAAGAAATCACTTAACAAATTTCCAATGTTTCATTTATCTTAATTTATGTGCAGTGTGGTTTAAGATTGCATAAATGCTCAGTAAAGTAAGGATTCATTTTGACTCGCTCCATAATAATGCGAAATCAAGTAGAGCACTATCTATATTGGACCTCAAATCGATATTTTGTGATTTAATGTACATTCAAACTATTCAACATGATAAACCAATATACATTCCAGATCAGCCTGAACGAAAATTTCACTCTGCACTGGTTTAACGTTTGGCAATAAGAACTATTTTGAAGTTCGCTTAGTGTGGGTAAATAGTACATCTCTGCTATTATTACGAGATATATACATCAAAACAATGAGCAAGGTTCGAAACCAACGTCTAATGCCAGAGAGATTTCCAGTATAACCAATCTAGTCAATCTGCTAACAAGCGTAAATCAAATACGCAAATACGCGATTCGTGTATTGACCTCGCGTATACTCGAAAACTGCCAAGTGTGCCCTTGACATGTGCAACGTTGAGTTTAGATAATTGCTATATTGTTACAACGGCTGTTGTTGACCATCATAGGAAGAATTTCATTATTCTAATCATGGCACAAATATGTACCACAGATCCCTCAATTCCATCCGAAGTCAGGTTTCGAGGATGAAAGAACGGACTCATAAACTCAAGAAATATATTTTCATACGGCCATGTCCTAACCCCATCCAACCGTGCCCCGTATACACACCTCCCATCTCCGAGTCATGTGATCTGACTATGTCACGTGACCAGCCATAACAACAGTTCAACAAATGCTTGCGTAAGGTAGACTTAGCTCAGTCATGAAATACATATCGTATTGTTACCTTCGGATGATATTGAAGCCTGTAGTAAACTATGCGGGGCTTAATTTAGCATATGTTACGGCGGAATCATTCCTTTGTCCGTAAATTTAACTATAGAAATGTCCATGTTTACTTAACAAAATTTGCTAAGGATCGCTTAGAGACATCCCATTTACTTGTTGCTTTTGACAATTACGATTTTGAACTGTTAGATACATTATATTCCAAAGCAAGTTTTTAATGGGGGCTATACGGTGAGCTTGTAGTCCTTATCCGTTGTGTTCCTCCAGAATATATTTATCTTTAAAATTGCTTTAAAAAATTGATTCATGATCACATGCAACATTCATTAAGACAGTACCGCCATCCTTTCCAACGGAATTGTGAACTTTACCTTCAAGTGACATCATGGTAACCTTTTCATCTATCATTAAATGCGCCATAGCGATGTAGCAGGGATAGAAATCACCATCTGTGATAGCTTTTAGCTCGTTTATTTTGTTATTTTGTGTAATAAATTGTCTTATAATAAATCATTCGAGTGGTCTGATATACAATGAACATTTATTGATCCTTAGCAAAATAAAATTATAGAGGTTATCTGAATTTATTATGATTTAACCATCATTTCTGATAATATTCGGAATACAGTCTTGACTAGAGTAACCAGTGTAACATCATTAAAGAGTCCAATATATAATCAGTATATAGAATTGTCTGACAGCACGAATGCCTCCAATTATCACAACTTGTCATAATTCAACTATCTTCCATCCTTCATATACATGAATGATAGAGGCACTAAACATAATTATATCATTAAGATCAGTTAAGATTGGCCAATGAGTAACACTTCAATAGACCAATGACCAATCAGAGGAAGTTTAAAATTAGCCGCCGAGACGTGGCGGATAGTTGGAAACTTCAGTCAGTTAGTTGAGAACTTTGAGTTAGTGGGTTAAGATTTAACGAAGGTCATGGCTCGAATAAAAAGCATCTCAGAATGTTAAGAAGCTTGTACAAAACTATGCGATTGCGATCAAAAAATTGAAATAAAACTTATATTTAAAAAATTACTGGGTGTTTTCTTTTATAATTCATTACGTCAAACTATACCATAAATGAACTATGCTGTGTTTTATCATAAAAACATACTTTCTATAGTGGATGATCCAGTCTCTTGATTAAATGCTTCATTCATGGTATATTCCCTTTCAGGCCTTTCCGCCAGTATATATCTCTTAAGAGTCTTAAGAAGGTTTGATTTTTTGCTTAGTATCTGATCAATTTAATAGAATCTGTAGTCGAAATATAAAGACAGTTTAAATCTCCGTTATACGGTGACTGGCTTTGCAAAATAGTTCATACCATGGGCCAAAAGTATTCATTTTGTTGATGGTGGCATATAATTCAAATATATTTGGACCCCCTTAACAATGTACAATGGAAGTGCAATGTATCCTTATGCTATGTTTTGGTGTTTTTCTCTTTACCATGGGAACAAAAGAAGTTGTGTTGTTTTGTCATAGCTCGACAGAACATCGTGCAGTTTAGATGTAAATATAAGAAATCAGACTGTATCAAAATAACCTTACAAATGTACTTTTAAGATGATCCTCGAAGCAATCCGCCAGGATAGTTCTCATAGTCTCGAGAAAATCGGATATTTTTGCTGCGGCCACTGCTAGCTCATCACTGTCATCGCTGAAATTCAAAACATTGGTCAGGGCAAGTATTAGTGGAAAATACTTATTTTGGATGGCATTGTTTGCTTCAATTTAAAATTAAGTTCGACCAGCATGTTTCCTAGTAATATTCCGAACTCAACCAGTTCAGAGTGTGGTAATTGCTGCACTTTAAAATAGGATGTATACACGTTTTTAATACAATCTAGAACCTCTGGTATAACGATATCATCACTGTCAAAAATTTCTTTGCCTTTAAGCGTCTCACTATCCATTCTTATTTTTTCTTTGATGAATTCTGGATCAAGTTTAGACTCAGTCGTTTTGCGTTCTTTGTCAGCTTCTTTATTGTGCTCTGTATATTCAGTCTTCTCGTTGTCTTTCTGATCAATATTTGATTTACCTGTTCCTATACTCGACTCTGTATCTTTAGTATTTTCAGTAATTTTCTGATCAATGTTTGGTTTGCCTGTTTCTATACCGGGCTCTGTACCTTTAATATTTTCAATATAATTCTGGCCCATGTTTGATTTGTCTGTTTCTATACCGTACTCTTTATCTTTAGTATTTTCAGTAATTTTCTGATCAATGTTTGGTTTGCCTGTTTCCATACCGGGCTCTGTACCTTTAATATTTTCAATAGCATTCTGGTCCATGTTTGGTTTGCCTGTTTCTATACCAAACTCTGTACCTTTAGCATTTTCAATATCATTCTGGTCCATGTTTGATTTGCCTGTTACTATACCGGACTCTGTATCTTTAGTATTTTCAATATTATTCTGGTCCATGTTTGGTTTACCTGTTTCTATACAGGACTTTGCACCTTTAGCATTTTCAATATCATTCTTGTCCATGTTTGTTTTGCCTGTTTCTATACAGGACTCTGTACTTTTAGCATTTTCAATATCATTCTGGTCCATGTTTGATTTTTCTGTTTCTATACCGGACTCTGTACCTTTAGTATGTTCAATATCATTCTTGTCCATGTTTGATTTGCCTAATTCTATACAGGACTCTGTACCTTTAGTATTTTCAAAATCATTCTGGTCCATGTTTGTTTTGCCTGTTTCTATATTGGACTCTGAGTCTCCAGTCTTCTCGGTGCCCTTATTGTCCATATTTGATTTGCCTGCTTCACTTTTGGACTCTGTATCTTTTATCTTTTTAGTGTCTTTCTGGTCCATGTTTTGTTTGACTGCTTCTATACAGGACTCTGTAACTTTAGCCCAATTAGTATCTTTCAAATCCAAATTTGGTTTGCCTTCCTCAGAATGTTTGTCTTCTTTTAAATGATTTGATAGTTAACCGTTGTGCTCCTTGCATATGTTCCTGTCTATCTTTGGTCGAATATAGTGGAGACTCCCTGACAGTCTGAAAAGTAAAGGAAGCATTAACTCTATTCTGTTAAGCATAAATAAATGAATTCAATTTTTTTCTTGACTTTCTTTCAACGAAATTCCAAAACCGCCATTGTGGAAAGCATTACAGCTTACTTCAATATTGTGTTTTTCCGTTTTATTGAAAGTGCAGGTTAAGTGATCAGTGTTATTGATTTTTCGCATGTACTGATAAATTAGCTAAATTTACCAGAAAACATAGGGACGGTGTATTTTCAAAATAAAACGTTGCATGCTTATGATATATGCATTGTAACACTGCCAGTCATTCCAGTGAAATATGAAGCCCCGCCATTACTTATATTGAAGAAAATATCACAAATCCAGGTGGTCAATGTTAAAACCAGGTCAACCATCGATCACATAAAATCCGATATCGGATATTTAGAAGTCCGTATCATACCTACTCAAACGCATTTACATTCAAAATATTTTTATTCAAATCACCTAGTTTCTGTGATATATACAATGTTTACCAAAGCTTAACATTTTATACCTCTTTTACATAATTTTACCTATCTACAATACCTGAAGATCGGCGTAAAGGTTGTGGTATTATGGCAATACAAAATATGAGCATATCTTTCATTGTCTTCAGTAGTTTATTCACAAGTATATACAGGATCAGAATATGGTCTATACTAACAGAGTTCTGCTTCAACAAAATATCGCCAAGATCACTAGATTCTCCCTGGGGGTTCTAGTGGGGTCTATATCAGTATCTTGGTCATGCTTAGATCAGTCTGTCAAAAATTGATACAACTAGTCTATATACAGTCTGGTGATTGATTGTTCGAAATTGCAACTATACAAGTATTATACTTTAAGAGATACGATTCGATAGACCTGAGTGATCAGGTCCAGTTCTGGTTCCCATAAGTGTTTTAATGAACGTCTAAATCCTGTGGCATGAATACTATTTAGATCTGCTTTTTTAAAAGTATATTTAAATATTGCATTTAAGTTCTGAACATAAAATAAATATTGATATGTTACAGTGACGTACACTAGATCACAGCGTCGGAAAGCCACGAGCGCTCATTCCGTTATTTCATTCATCGCCCGTGGGATTCCCCGTAATCGATTATTTGAAAAGCCGCGCCACCACTCACAGACCAATAGAAACTTTCGTTCTTTAGATCTCCAACTGAAGAGTACTTATTTGTGTAAGCAGCATTTTAATTGGTCGAGGTACCTCTTACGAATATCCTAATAACGATAATGTGCTAGCCAAGTATCCCACGGCTAACAGATGTTATAGGCAGACGTGGGTATCTGATTAGATCAATACAAAACAAATGATGACTTAAATGCCACAGTGTTATATTTTCATTGTTTGAACGTGTGAAATTCTAAACCTGAAGTCTGGACAGTCTCATCTTAAAATCCTTTCAAAGCCTTTTCATAGCTTTCATGAATTTGTAATTGTCATGTTTGTTATTCGCACTAATATTTTCGATACCTTTTCCTTAGAGTCAAAAGGAAAAGCAACTTGTCGACTGAGTTCATATTTGGCAAAAACAGTATCTTGAGTCACTATTGAGACGATTCACTGGTTCCTTATATCAACTACTAGTATCGTCTTGAATCGTTCACGGTGCATTATGGCGCCCATCCTTGACGATCATATGTATTCACGTCGTTCTCGAGTGACGACGTTAATTGACGTCATGATTACATGACTATGATGACGCGGGGTTAAATGATGACCTTAAAACAATCAAAAATATTTCCTGTTTGGACTCCTAACTTACCCGACTGTATTGCTGTAGAATCCGATATAGTTAGATACATGGTCATATTTGAAAACAATTTGTACAGCTAATTGGTACAACGAAAATATTTTAATTTTACGATTTGGGGTTAAAATGTGTAAAAAAGTAATATCAAATTCATCGATTCTTAAAGAAATATAAGCCCTATTATCTATATAAATACTTGTTCTTTGACATAAAATCAAATATTCGTAAAATTCGACTGCTTTTATCGTACATTTCATTAAACGCAATTTAAATAAAATTTTAAAAAATATGTTTTTTGCTATACATGTACTTACACAGAATTTTCATTTATCTGAAATTTGTTATATATTTTATTTGTTATAAGATTTATTGTGTTATATAAATCAATATATTCCTGCTAACATTTATGAGTATTATGATTTAGTATATATATATATGAATATCTGAATAATTTTAAAACAGTGCGTACTAGTATCACCCACAATTTATTTATTAATTTTATTAAACAATTGTTATTATATTTACATGTGAATGGTAGGATGGATGGATGGATGGATGGATTGACTGATGGATTAATATGCTTGTTAAACGATTTTCGACCAGCTTGTCTGTTGGAATTTATGCGTATATAATCAAATAGTATTGCTTAAAGCTTCAGACATATAATACAGCCGTTTCCGTGCAGTCGACATGCATCATGTACAAACTGTTAAGAAATGAATATCTGGCTTAAAGTTGTTTAAATTCAGCAGTTAATTAACTTACATTATGCTTTCCTGTACGTCTAGGTAATTATCCAAACGTGCAAAATAAGATGAAATAAAGAAACGACGCAATATTTGTTGCTATTATTTTCCTGGTATCAGGGGGGGGGGGGGTTCCGAAACTTTCCGAGGTGGCATTCGGAACTATTTCACCATCTCCGGCAAACTCGGAATCGATCGTATCATTTCTGACATCCCCGAACCTACTAAATATGGAGAAAGTATTCCAAGAAGTATATTTAAAAAAAAAAAATGGCCGAGGTGATCCGAATGACTGAGTACATCAGAAATGATATTATGTAAATACAGCGGTCGCTAATGGAATACTGTCATGAATCATAACTTTCACGACAAGTTAATTGTAAACATGAATAAGGAAATTATTTATATACACTTACATGTAGTTGCAATATTGATTCATGGATTGACAATGAGGCTCGTATTCTAACTATTCAACTACATAATATATTTGTACGATTATTGAAAATATTGAATATTTTTACTATTCATGGCGTCATTTCCGCGTGGTTAACAATAAACCATTGTACATTATACGCTATGAATCAAGCAAATATTATTGAGACTGCATGAACAGAATTGACACTTAATGAAAAAAGATTTTTTCATGGATATGCATAATCATATTCATTTTCCTTAAATTTCAGAAAGTTGACAATGCTAAACAAATGCTTTCAAAGACATGTTTTATTGACGGAGTTATCTTGTCACGAACCATGCAACCAGGTTACTGCATATTGACAAATACTAGGTACACTGCTATCAACAGAATTTGGACACTACTGTAAAATCATAAAATTCCGTTGACATTAAATTTTGTTGATTATGTATTTGACATTTCGTGGGTACATTTATTCATTGATTGATGTTCTAGAAAACGTGAAGTCTATGGAATGAACGATGTTCTTGAGGGTAAATATTTGTGGATAAAACCCTTCATGAAATCAACAAAATTTCATGATTGATGTTCTAGAAAACGTGAAGTCTATGGAATGAACATTCCACTTCGTTACCAGGGGGTCGTCGGATCGATCCGGTCGCAACATACAAACCGAAGTGGCAAATATGGTCCTGGTGAATCTCCTTGTGCACATAATATATGGCGATGATCTCTATGGAGCAAACACACAGCATAAAGGAGGTTTTCCTTACATTTTGTCCTATTACACACATTCTAAAAATCGTGATGATATTTTAATTTTAGTGCACAGTAAAGGACAGTTGAAAGGCATGTTGTTCCTACATTTGGCATTGAACTCGTTTTCATTCCCCAAGTTATAATATATTATATATAAATTCAATACAACTTATATCTCAACTTCAACTTTCACATTTTGTCTGGGTGTACTTTATTTCCTTGCGACGATTTGTGTCAAGTGTTATTATTTCAACAATTGTATCCCGGCAGATAATGGCCAAGTTGTTCGAATCACATTATGATTAGCATGATAACGATTGCACTAATAACATTTTGTTTCAGGCGACAGAACTTTCTGTCTGAACGAGTCATGTATCTGGAAATATTTGAAGCATTTCAAGAAAAGTAAACACATTTTACAAATTACAGTGATCTTTACACTATGCTAAAATTCGAATGTGCATAAAGTCTCTCGTTGCTGTACATCTAACATCAGTATCTCACCATTGTTGTTATGTCAGTAATTATACATTTATAAGACGACGCTTTTAAATATATTTTTTATTTGATATATAAGCCGTTATCTGAAAAATATGAATATCCGCAATATTTGAAGTTGAACTGTCCCCGGTGGCGTCCGCCTCGGGAGCGGGAGGTCGTGGGTTCGATCCCCAGCCGCTATATACAAAAGTCGTAAAAAAAGCTCCCTTGCTTGACGCTCAGCATATAAGGGTAGTTGCAGGACTGGTTGGCCTGTTGTCAGGATAATGTGACCGGGGTTTATATCATGCTACATGTCTACGGCGTGATACTGCATTGTGGCAGCATTATATCTATCTCAAGTAGACATCGTCTCCAAATGACTGAAATACTGTCGGTGGAACGTTAAACCCAACAAACAAATATATTTAAAGTTGAAATTATGCAGAATTGTGGTACGTGTTAAGGTAAAGTAAGTTCAGATTCAAATTTCATTGGTTAAATTGTTGATTTTATTAGATTTTCTAGTAATTCTTACTCAATATCCATGACGTCATAGCACATGATACAACAAAAATTCCTTGGAGTATGTCCCAAGTAAAATTATAGTTTATTATTACTGAAAATGTAATCAAGATTGCCTCGAAAACTATGACGCTTGAGTTTTAAATTGTTGTATGTATCGTCATAACCACGTGACTGAAATCTATCCTAAATATGTAAACCTTTAGTATCCTTAGATCTACAGGGCGAATAAATATCTTTAAAATTTCGATTTTTCAACTCCTTTGACGTCCAATTGTCTAACCCTGACCCTTTTATTCGATAGATTACATAAAGATTTATATTTGGTGTGAATTTCTTTGTACGTATCTTAAGGATTCCAATGCGAAATTTGGTTGGAACGTGAAGAAACAAACATAAGCCGTAAAATTCAATAAAACAACAATCCCCTATCCAGACTAATAAAAGTGTAGATAATGTGCAGTGAATGGCGCTAATTGATAGTCCTGAGCGAAGGGATTCCTTTGGTAATTTCGTGTCTAGAGCCACATTTAAGTTTGAACTCTGAAAGCTCAGGTTTGCCGACATTTTCCTGTGACCTACCCAACACTGGTTGCCTTGAGATTTTTAGTTCCATTTTTATGCCGTCTAAATTCCGAAAGTTATCAACAATAACAACCTTCTATTAATATGTCGAACAACAATAATATCCCCAGAGGTAAATTATTTTATATATCCAAATAGGAGAAGAAGATCCTTACATCTCCCAAACAAACAATTGAGGAACGATGATTCAGCACAAAATCGGCAGTTTTATATACCTGAAAGTTCGTCAACCTGGCAGTCAAATAGACGGCTTCCAATGCAAGACATTTAGAGAAAAGGGGAAAAAAGCTTTCGCTGATTTTATATAAATGAGGTTGTCTCTTTTATTTTCCTTCATTTCTTTATGCTCTGGTAAAAATGTTTCGATGCCAATTACATTTTAATGTCCAGTTAAATAGATCTTTTTAGCAGTTATATAATCTATATAACTGAGTTATATACTTATATACTTATCTTTTTTTAAATGTTTTTACTTCACCTGCATCTCTCTTTGCTGATTTAAATAATTTAAACTGATTTTCTTTTTTTTTTCTTTTTTTTTATTTTTTTTTTTTTTTTTTTGTAATTGCCAATTAAACTTAGATATATACTGTTAAAGGTATTAAAGGCCAATCGCTTCAGCAATTGCAGACGACATGTATCAGTCTAGTACCCAACATTATGTTGATATCACTCGACAAATGTCTGTCAATCAGTGAAAGAACACATGCTTATTACACAGTCATGTGTTGAAAAGCTTGAACTATATACTTTCGGGTGCTGTAAATGTTATATGTGTAGTTTAACTACTGACTGTGTTCCGGTATCTAGTTAGGTCTAATGAGAGCATTCACACAATGACAAAGTAGTCCGTCTAATAAATAATTCGATGTATTTCTTCTTTTCTTTTCTCTTTGTGGCAATCTACGAATTCATATAATAACAATAATATAGTCCGTGAAAGCACAGTAGTATAAAATGATAATGATGAAATAACGATGGTTATCCACTTAAATGCCCGTGAAATCACAGTAAAAGTAGTATTTAAATAAAAACAAATAGTTTTTACTTGGAAATCCTAATTTAGACGTCCTTCCACTTTGATAGTTGAAATTCCAATCAAATTTTCACAAAGAAATGTTTCGTCTACCCGGGACGAGGTGACAGGCATACCACGTGACCATTTTAATACGAGTTTCGATTAATTGCGCAATGCGTTTATTGCAGAAATGCTTAACATGCCATGATACCCTGGCGTTTTATTACACGTATCTATGACAGTTTGACAAAAAAATGCATCACGTGGCTGAGACGAATTGATGGAAGGAAGAAAGTATGAATGAAGACATGATTAATGATTGCATCATCGATATATTTCAATACCTTCATTTCCAAATTAAAAATGACAACATTTTAAGGGTTTAACCCTTTCCCTCATAGAGGAAACCATGAAAAGACCTATGCGAACAGCATAAAACCAGATCAGCCTGCGAGTAACTCGCAGGCTGATCAGGTTTTATGCTGTTCGCTGCTCCCCATTGGTCTGGAAATGAGGATTATGTAATTAAATTTGGTAAGGTTTAACTGTGGTTTTCTGCAGATCAGGCTTTATGTGATACCTATTGAGTGCGTCAAAATGAGTCTATATGAGGGAAAGGGTTAAAGTGCAAAGCTACAGGTAAAATATGAGAAATAGTTTACCGGTGAAGCATATGAACATCATCACAATTGTAAAGTTTACGTTTTAAACTATCTCTGAAACTGATGTTGTTGTTGTTTGTTGTTGTTGTTTTCTAGCGAACAGAATTTTCTAAAAATTTTGCACAAAAGTGTTTTAAACTATAACTAAAGTATATGAATTAAAAATAGGGGGTCACCATATGTTCGTTTTAGGGATTTAGCTTATGGTAGGACATCACTGTTTACTAAGATTTGTTGAAAGAAAAGAACAACAGGGCATTACTTTAAAACCTAGAATGATTTCACTTTTAATTACTTACTAATTACTTAAAGAATACATTTAAATAATATTTTCCGAATATTTTATCACATTTGTGACTAAAATGTATTCTAGTAGCAAGTGAAAATACATGAAAAGTACAAAACGAGCATAAAATCTCCATTGTGCCAGGACCAAAATCTCTCTCTCTCTCTCTCTCTCTCTCTCTCACGGATTATAAGGTGAACATAAATATGTATTTAAACAGAAAGGAATCATATTTAAAACAAAAAATGGACAATAATAGACATGTCAATGTTAATAAATTTAATAGAATGTAACCAATTTATGTTCTTTTAGTAGATCCCAAAAATATAGTGTAATAATGTAATGTGAAAAGAAAATAATAACCTTCTCAATCACATTCATTTTCATATTTAAACTTCTTTTTTCAATTTATATTTTATTTTTAAGGAGATTTAATATAGCCAAAAAGTCCCCCAAGCTGTGCTAGAAGTCGCAACCTAGCTTTGCTGCCAGTGCCATACAAATCGTATTAATGGCAATATATATCATACAGAAAAAATATTTTCACGGATCTAGATATATTGGTTTAGAGGGATATGAGTTCGAGCCCCGGCTACCATCTATGGTTTTTGTATGCGCGAAATCTTTACGAAGGATGTGAGCCTAGTACTGGTCCTTCCCAAGAACGATGGTTAGGTTAACTGCCCACCTGGGTCAAGAATCTTGTCAAAAAGAAGAAAATAAGGTGCATTGAAGTAGATTTTACGGAAAAAAAAGCATAAAAAACTGATGTAAAAGTTTTGGCCATATGCAATAAAACTACTTAGCCCAAATGCTTAGATTTTTAGATTTCAATATATAAATCCTATATCTAACAACAAAAAAAGATACCATATTTCCCCCAGTGTGTAAGATTTGATAATATTAACTTTTTAAGTGTAATGTTTTTCCCCCGAAAACAATCACGCAAGGTTACTAACTAACCGTGCCAGAATGAAGTTGTTGCAGGAATCCTACGCTGAAATATAGTGCCGAAAATTGACGCTAATTTATTTGTATTTTAATATTATTTTACATCATAAATCATATAATTCGGCAAAAAAAATTCTACTCTCTTTCGATACCAACATTTTGTTTCGTAATTTATTTTAACTTTCCTTCTTTTAATTTGAAAACCGAAATAACACAGCGTTGCATTAATCCGCCATTTTGAAAACTCAAGCGGTTGAACGAAACACCATGTAAACGCCATTAATTCGCAATATTTTCTCAGATTGCATCCGTTTTATTATAAAGGTAAGACAGTTCATTAAAAATATCAGTATTAATTATGTTTGTAATGAAATATTTCTTTCAAACCCCGGACGACGCATGCGAAAGAGGACAGGAGGGAAAATTCTAGCTCTCACTAAAATTCAATTAATTATTAGTTTAATTAGAAAAACAAATTCCCTAAATACTTTTTTCTTGAATATAAGCATATTTTTGGCATAACGTTATGATAAAAAACATTTTTGTAGGGTTACATCGTCTGGTAAGTCTTGAACTAACCCATCATCACCTCTGAATACTCGATCGTAGCTCGGACGCCATACTGTTTTCATTTATCGTCCTTTGAAAAACCAATTTGGATTATCCATTTATTAACTTAAATACCTTGTTGATAGAATTACAGCTCCTATTTCTATACCTCCAGCAGTGTTTCAATCTGTCTGTTCATATTTAACCCATCACTTTAATTAAGTAAACCAGCCATAATTACATCGTCCCAGTGTCTGTTCGACCCTTTTTCTTAATAAACAATCTGTGCAACTGGTGGAGTCAGTGCGGGTATTTCCGCGCTATACTTAGCTGTTGCACAGTAGTCAGACAATCATAGAACTTTAATCAACATTTTCAATACTTTATTCAACAATTTCATTACTTTATTACATAACTGCTTGTGCACCTGGTGGAGTCAGTGCGGGTTTTGCCGCGCTATTCTTAGCTGCTGCACAGTAGTCAGACAATCATAGAACTTTAATCAACATTTTCAATACTTTATTCAACATTTCATTACTTTATTACATAACTGATTGTGCATCTGGTGGAGTCAGTGCGGGTTTTTCCGCGCTATACTTAGCTGTTGCACAGTAGTCTGACCTACAAATTCAGTACCTCCATAAATAAATTACAGTACAGCTGGTGGAGTCAGTGCGGTTTTTCCGCGCTATACTTACCCACTGTACAATACTCATCTCAATAAATAAAGATTATCAAATACAAAAACAGAAACTTCTTACCATATAGCTGCTAATAAATACTTAAGATGGAATCAGTGTAGGCCTTCTGCACTATACTCAACCGCTATACTTGACACATCAACTAAACGGATTAGTAGTTTTATAGAACAAAAAGACAAAATGTTGACTTTATACCTCATTCTACTTTTACATGTAGTGACAAGCAACAATAAAGAAACAACAAAATCTGAAAAACATCAAAATATGCTGAACAACCTAATCAATAGTAAAATGAACAGCACCGGCAGAAGACCAATATCACTACCAATACAAAGTAAGAGAAAAACAAACATTCTGTTTCTAGCTCTGGTTCTGGCAGGGGACATAGAACTTAACCCAGGACCATGCAACAGACCAATCACATACCCTTGCGGGTTATGCGAGATACCGGTTACATGGGATTGCCAAGGGGTCTGCTGTGATGGATGTGACATATGGTACCATAAATCTTGCATTGAACTATGTACACAAGACTATGAATTATTAGAAAGATCAAATATCCAGTGGCTATGCTGCAAATGTGACAGTATAAATGTTTCAACTTTTACCTTTAGAAGCTATGAAATAGAACACTCAAATATATTCGAGCCGTTAAAAGACATAGACTCAACAATGGACTCCATAAGATCCGCCTTCAGTCCACTAAAGACAAGTAGCCCAAAACATAAAAATACAGTAAAAAACAATCCAGAAGTAAGTCTCAACTCGACCAAGTCACATCCAAACAGCAACCTATATGAAGCCCCAGCCAAGCAAAACCTCAGAATTATGACAATAAACTGCCGTAGCATCAAGGACAAAAAACAAGAATTTGAAACAGCCGTGCACTATCTTAAACCTGACATCATATGTGCAACTGAATCATGGCTAAAAGGAGTAAAACCTGGTGAAAATCCTACCCCTGACGCAATTAAATCAAGCGAGATTTTCCCTACAAACTACAATGTATACAGAAATGACAGAGGAACCCTAGGAGGGGGAGTATTCATATTAGTAGAAAAATCAATAACATCAGTAGAACAGACCTCTCTCATTACAGACTGTGAAATTGAATGGGTAAAAATAAAAAAAAAATAAAAAAAGACCTCCTAGTGGGATCATTCTACATGCCACATCGAGAACAAAACACTTGGAAGAATTAAAAAAATCCTTGGAAATAGCAGATACCAATAAGAACTCAAACATCATACTAACAGGGGATTTTAATTGTCCCAACATACAGTGGGAGAACTCAACAGCAACTGGACCAGAAAGAGAAATACAACAAGGGCTAGTAGACTTGATGAATTCTAACAATTTAACCCAAATCCACAACAAACCTACAAGAGAAAACAACTTATTGGACCTGGTTTTTGTCTCAAACCCAAATATGACAAAATCCTCAGTAAACGTACCAGGAATCTCAGACCATGACATTATAATATCAGATTTTGAAACAAAGGTGCATCACCAAAAGACAAAACCTAGAAAATGTTACCTATACAAAAAAGCAGACTGGAATGAAATAAAAAGGACTTTATAAAACTGAATGAGAAAGTAGAAAATAAAAAAAAAATGAGGACAAAAATGTTCAAAAACTATGGAACACTTTTAAAGACTCCTTGCAAGTAACCATGGACAAAAACATACCACAAAAAGAAATAAGATCTGGAAACAACATCCCCTGGATCAGGAGAAAAGAAAATAAAATTATCAAAAAGAAACAAAGACTTTACAACTAAGCAAAGAAAACAAATAACTTGGACCAGCTACAGAAAATTCCAAAAAGAATGTAAGAGAGAACTAAGAAGATCTGAATGGAACTATATAATTACAAACAAAATAGAAGGACTAAAAGACAAAAACACAAAACCCTTCTGTAAGTATGTCAAATCTAAAAGACAAGAATCAACCGGAATAGCCCCACTCAAAAGAGGAAACAGCCTAATAACAGATAGCAAAGAAAAAGCTGAAGAACCACTCAAACAGTTTAAATCTGTCTTCACAAAACCAACGAACAAAGAATTGCCAGAATTGAAAAAACAAGTGAAAAAAAACATCAAACCAATAAAAATTGAACAGAAAGGACTGGAGAAGCTACTATCAAAAATAAATCCATCAAAGGCTTCTGGCCCAGATAACATTCCTAATAGAATACTAAAATATTGCTCAAAAGAACTAGCCCCAATCCTGAAAATAATCCTACAGTGCTCAATAGACACAGGAGAATTACCAAAAGACTGGAGAGATGCAAACATCTCAAGCATCTTCAAAAAGGGCAACAAACACCTGCCAGAAAACTACACACCTGTCTCTCTAACCTCAGTCATATGCAAATCTCTTGAACATATTATTTGTAGACACTTACTTAACCACCTGGAAGAAAACAAAATACTGACAAACTTAAATCATGGATTTAGGTCTGGGTACTCCTGCGAAACACAACTGATCACAACTTTAAATGACTTCCTGCTAGATCACGACAAAGGTCAACAAATAGATATTTCTATATTAGACTTTTCAAAAGCCTTCGATACTGTACCACATGACAAACTCCTACACAAACTTGACAGCTATGGAATTAAGGGAAGTCTTCACACTTGGTTAACAAATTTCCTAACAAATAGAACAATGAAAACAATAGTAGAAGGCGAAAAATCAAGCGAAACATCAGTAGACTCAGGAGTACCCCAAGGCACAGTACTAGGGCCAATCCTATTCTTGTGCCACATAAATGACCTGCCAGAATGTGTAAAATCCTCTGTCAGACTATTTGCAGATGACTGCCTACTATATAGAACGATAAAATCAGAACAAGATCACCTCCAATTACAACAGGACCTAAATAGCCTAGAAACATGGGCAACAAACTGGGGCAAGAAATTCAACGCGAAAAAAATGCTATATCATGTCAATCAACAAAAAACCAATAGATTTTATCAACTGAATAACCACATCATGATGGAAGTACAATATAATCCCTATATTGGACTACAAATCTCAAATGACTTAAAATGGAATACACATATCAACAAGGTATGCAAAAAAGCAAATTCAACTTTAGGCTTTTTAAGAAGGAACCTCAGAAATGTACCACAGACCTGTAGAAAAACAGCCTACATTACACTAGTAAGATCAATAATGGAATATGGGGCTTCCATCTGGAACCCCTATCAGAAAGACAATATAGACAAACTAGAAAGAATCCAAAACAGGGCAGTAAGATTCATAAAAAGAGATTATACAAGCAGAACACCAGGGACAATATCAAAAATGAAACAAGAACTTGAACTAGAAACTTTACAGGAAAGACGCCTAAGCCTCAGAGTAATATTAATGTACAAGGTGGTAGAGGGGTTAGTTCCAGCACTGCCAACATCAGATTTTGTGAAATTCACCAGACCTAAAAGGACAATAAAAACAAAAAAAATTATTTTTGTGCACGCTATGTGCAAATTAATCTCTCGGGGGAACTAATAAATAACGAATCGATCGGCCTCGGTTAACTTCGTCCATATTTCAAAAAATGACTTTAAAGAAAAAAATAGTGTTCTGTAGACATTCCATATAAATGTATGTTATGAAATGTGTTATCAACACTAGGAAAAAAAAGAAAAAAAAATACATTTTAGTTTACACTATAATATTTTCGTTGGATTATCTTGTAGATAATAAGTTTGAAAGAAAAAAAAATATTGTTTTACTCCTTTGTTGAAACCCACTGAATCACTGTTTGAATGTCATATTGCATTCGTAATGTCGAACATCTGCTGGCTATGACATTGAATACTATACAAAATTGAGCCTGTATTACAGCAATTGTCATGGCTTTAATGAAATGACATCTGATTTATTTAACTTTTTTTCTTCAGCTGAAACAGCCTTGCTGTAGCAACATGTTCTACCATGTTTTGGTCCACTTTGAAAACTACACATAATTGGATCATGGTGATTTAAAGTAGGTTACCACTCTTATAAATACATTTTTGGAGGGAAAAAAAGAATTTCTTAGGAACTTTGCAAAAAAAATTTCAGTTTGAATTGATATTTATAGTGTCAAAGAAATAAATGTAAAATCCTTGAAAACTAAACTGTTGCGTATCAAAGAGCAACACGAGACATCCACAATGCTACTACCCTTACCTATTCCATGGTAGTTAATTGGTATATGTCAAGTATTGCAGCTTGTGTTTAATTGCAAATCATTCCTTTAATCTTATGTGCATAATGCATATTTTTGTATTGATTGCACACATACACATACAGTTGAACATGTACTAGTGGTCACCTGTATTAAGCGGAAAAACTGCATTTAACAGTTAGTAGTACATTTACTAAACTAGCATTTGTTATATATTTAACGTCTATTTAATTTATTGACCACCAATTTCTTTTGGTCCCTTGACTGACTGCTTAAGACAGGTTAGACTGTATATTCATATTTTTTTCCAACAGGATCATGGATGATGCTGAAAAGATGCTTTTGTGGTGTCGTGTTTCAACATGATGTGCTAATGGTGTCATCAGTGACCGATGTCGAGAAAGCCACTGGATCCCTTTTGAAGAACACTGAAGGTTAAATTTTTACCCCCAAAAATTATGAAGTGCATATTTATAGTAAGAACATCCATTCCAGCTGTATTTTGATCAATTATTAAACAGGCAGTTTTCCTTGCATACTGTCCACAGTGGTAAGGGTGTTTTCCCTCGAGAATGGGAAGCTGTGGGTTTGATCCCTGGTCCTTCCAGCTGGCTTGCGGTAGGTTGGTGGTTCTATCCGGATGTCTCCGTGCATTCGGGGTCTTCATCCACCTGTTATTAGCTGAACGTCGCTATATGACTGAAATACTGTCAGAGCGACAGTAAACTCAAATAGTCTAGTCTTGATCCACACTGCAGTATTACACCATAGACATAATGCATGATACCACACCTAGTCACATTATCCTGATACTGGGTCAGTTTCACCAATCTTCAATAATTCAATAGTTCTACCCGGATGCCTCCGTGCATTCGGGGTCTTCCTCCACCTGTTATTAGCTGGACGTCGCTATATGACTGAAATACTATCGAAGCTATGGTAAACTAAAAAAAATAGTCAAATTGTCATTGTGCTTGCATTTCTTTAAAAGTTCTTGTCAGCTGCGGTGAAAGTGAGGCTGCAGATTCGACTGTGACAGCCTTATCTGCATTGTAACATGTTAAATACAATCGGGACCATTTGCTTCATGCAATGCTTGCAAATAATTACATATAGTTTATATATACTCTATTTTTGTTACCGATTTAAATTGATATGTCTAAGTGTGACAAAAAATAGATGAGCATACAGCTTTTAAGAAAATTTGAAACTTAATTCTTAATTTCAAAATGGCTGCCTTCATCATAAATGTTATTTATTAGATTATTAATGAAGACAAGGAAGTAAAAAATAAACTATGACAACAAAATTTAAAATGGGTGTATTAATTACTTTCAGTAATAGTTCTACATTCTATATATGCTTTGGTACTTATGTCCCTCTAGAACATTCCCTCTTTTGAACTAGAGAAAGTAACTATAGACCCCCCTTTTTTTCAGACCAATTGTACATTTATTGCTGCATTTTAGGTCAGTTACATTGTTATAGCCTGTCTTTCTCACATGTTAAGTACTGTCAAACACTGCCTCGGAACATTTTGGTTGTGATGTGGGGGGGGGGGGGGGTGTATGGCTTTGTACCTCACAAAATATGTCTTGTCCGACACCATCTCAGAACATTAAGGGTTGTGATGGGAGGGTGTATCGCCCTGTACCTCACACATCATATCTTGTCCGACAGTTTCAGAAAGATAAGGGGTATGGTGGGAGGGTGTATCGCCCTGTACCTCACACAGTGTCTTGCCTGACACCGTCTAGGAATGTTAAGGGGTGTGATGGGAGGGTGTATCGCCCTGTACCTCACACAATGTCTTATCTGACACCGTTTCAGAAAGATAAGGGGTATGATGGGAGGGTGTATCGCCCTGTACCTCACACAGTGTCTTACCTGACACCGTCTCGGAATGTTTAGGGATGTGATGGAAGGGTGTATCGCCCTGTACCTCACACAACATGTCTTGTCTGCCAATGTCGATGTTTGGGTTATAAGAGGAAATCTACAATATCATAATACCTTAAGCTGCAATGTTCAGGATCTTGATTCTTAGATGAAGATTAAAATAGTATTATCATAAAAATATTATTATGTACAAATTATGTTTGTTCAAGTTAACAGTTGGCTGATATCAAAAATAAAGGATCAAGGAACTTTTGGATTGCCCATTCAAGCATCTGGATAGCCATTTTAGTTTTCCTTGTACAATTTTAGTTTTTTTAGCATTGGGCAGTGTATTTATTTTCAGTCTTCTCAGAAACTGATAAATATTTATGTAAATCTGGCTTTGAAATAGTAACAATCACATATGCAAAATATCAGACATGCACCCAATTCGGTTTGATTGAATTGGTTCATTGGAAAGTATGGCCTAACAAGAAACTATTCCTGTGTGTAATACTTAAAGAAACTAAAACTGATAATAATCATAACATATTAGAATGGCACACAATAAGTTATTTATTCACTGACTTGATTAAGTATGATCTTCTTGGGTAGAACCAGTACAACCGACAGGCTTGGGATAATTAAAAAGGCAATGTGTATTGCATTGAAATGCATTATATTTTTCGAAGTATTGTTTGTGTGTAATACCAGAAATTATTGCATGTTATTACAGTGTCGGCCAGGGTGGGGATGGATTTCTACAAACTGAGCTTGCAAGGGCTATTAATTTAACCTGACAGTTTTGAAACAATATCCGAACATATATATATATATACATGTATATGGTAGTGTTAAAGTTTGTTTGTTTTTTAATTTGGATATTCTCAGACTCATTAATGTGTGTGCATAATTAACAGTAAACATTAGTTTTATTCAGCTGCTATAGAGAGGTATTGTGGCAGTACAAAGGAAAATGACCAGAGACTAGCGTCCGGCAAAACAGTCCCACAAGAAGAAAATGGCTGGGTTTGAGAGAAGAAGAAGGGTATGCTTCTTTAAAGAGTTTAACTGTGCAGTGTGTTCCTTGTATTGTTTTTGCTCACCTCCTTGTCAGAGTAGGAAGTGTTGTGGAAGCGACTTAGGGCCATCATGGCCCTCTTCTTCTTTAAAGTGTAAGGTCCAGAATTTATAAGCTATTTGAATATACAGTAGTTGTTCAGAAAGCTACAGAAATGAAATCTTATTAATTCATCCATATTGGGATTTCTGACATCTATGACCGGCATATGCTCAGAAAACCTGTGCAGCAAAGGCTAGTAAGGGTCAACTGCTGAAGATCCACTAACCAGACTGCTTCTCACACAATCTGGACCTATGCTAAATACTACAGCTTTATCTCCGAATATAGACTCAGTTTTGCTTGCCAGCTCAATTATATGCACATATGCTATACAGTAGAATTTTAAACATCCAAAGTTGTTGATAAATTTTATAGACAAAACGGGCCACAAATTGTCATTGATGTCAAAATATCTTTCAGAAAATGATTTGCAGGCAGCAGGCCTTGAAGAGAAAGTCGTCGTACACCAGTGAGGCGAGACAGAAGGTTAAAAAGTTTTGACGGTAGACTTTGTCCTCGGAGGAGGAGGTAGTTTCAGACGAGAAGGAGTTCTTTGTTGTTAAGAGGCTGACTTGGCGCTCACCAGAGACAGATACGTACATGAGGGAGCTGGACAGCAAAGCCTCCAAGCTCCAAACAACCCGGGCAAAGAATAAGAAGGGTCAGAAAGGCTCCCTCCTTCTTCTATTGGGGAGTCCCAAAAGTGGGCACTTCTTTAACTCTTCACCACACGACAAAATTAAGACTTTTCCATATTGAAAACATATGCAGACAACAAATAAAATGTGGCTCAATTAATGAAACTTATCAAAAAGATTGAAAACATTGTGTGAAATGGTCAATTCCAACAATGCTTTCTAAAGGGTTAACAATGTAGTTAGTGATGATTTCGTTTCTATGGTGGCATAGAACTGCCACCACTTACCAGATAATTATGTGGAATATTTTCTTGAAATTTATGGCGGAATACATGTAAATTTCAAAATAACAAGATAATTTTAAATTTATTGTGATACCAGATAAGTAACTTAACATTATTTTTCCCATATTTAATTCTCTTGAAACTTGCACATATTATTTGTATCAGCATTATAAGAATTAACCCTATAGAAAGTAAAGAAAATTCGTCAAATATTGTTGGAAAAGGAGCAATTTTAAATTTTCGTTAACATTTTTCATGTACACAATAAAGCCCAAATTTTTCTCCCGATTCTTTGGAATCTTGCAAAGATCATTTGTATCATGTTAAGGGTTAACTCTTTTGAAAATGAAAAATCAAAGATTGTTGGAAAAGGAGCCATTTGAATTTTTTGTAAACGTGATTCAGTCCACATTTTCATCGGATTCTTTTGAAATTGCGCAGATTGTTTGTATGATCTTAAAGATTAAACCTATAGATAATGAAGAAATTTTGTTAAACATGGGAAGAGGAGCATTTGAAATTTTCATTAACTTTTTCTTGTTTTACATGATAAAGTCCATATTTTCCATCAAATTCTTTTGAAACTTGCACTGATTGTTTGTATCATTATAAACATAAATCCTATTTAAAATGATAAAAAAATAATTTGTAGTGCTCCGTTTAGATCTACCTTCAGAAGTTGTGATTCCTTTAATAATGGAATAATCAGCCATGGCAAGTAAGGTAGTTAGATGATTTGAAGCTACATGTACTGAAGTGTACAGTTGTGAAATCATAAAGTTGACAATTTTTAGCTCACCTGAGCACAATTAGCTCAATGTGAGCTTTTGTGATCGCCCTTCGTCCGTCGTGCGACATGCGACGTCAACAATTTGGCTTGTTAACACTCTAGAGTCCATATTTTAAGCCAATTTTCATGAAACTTGGTCAGAATGTTTGTCTCTATAAAATCTTGGACAAGTTCGAATTTGGGTCATGTGGGGTCAAAAAGTAGGTCATGAGGTCAAATCTTAGAAAAACCTTGTTAACACTCTAGAGGCCACATTTTTGGCCCAATCTTCATGAAACTTGGTCAGAATGTTTGTTTACATAAAATCTTGGACAAGTTCGAATTTTGGGTCATCTGGGGTCAAAAAGAAGGTCATGAGGTCAAATCTTAGAAAAACTTGCTAACACTCTAGAGGCCACATTTTTTGGCCCAATATTCATGAAACTTGGTCGGAATGTCTGTTTCCATAAAATCTTGGACAAGTTCGAAATTGGGTCATGTGGGGTCAAAAAGTAGGTCACTATGAAAAATCCAACATATGTTGCTCATTTATAATCAGGTGAGCTATTCAGGGCCATCGTGGCCCTCTTGTTTGTTTCCTATACATTCCACTCTATACAGTAGTTCTGCATAGTAGAATAAGAAGTTACTGAAATGGTTAACAGTAGAGCGACTCGGGCCCTCATGGGCATCTTATTTCTAAGAAATAGAAAAAGAATGTTTCACACTGAAACGTCAGTTACGAATAAGATGTTGCAGACAAACTTTGTGTACATGGAACATTGAAAATCACATGATTTCATTTGTTACATGTATTGGAGTCCACAATGCTTCCATAACTAGCTTAATTTGTACTAACACCATTGTATTCTGTTAAATGGGTAACGACTTATTGGAATATAACCTAACTGCCTCACATAAACAGAAATCCCTTTTATTGTAAATGCTGTGATGTTGAGATTGTAACATTTTGTAAAAAAAATAAGCGAGTTGGACATTCAGTGTGTTTGCCATCGAGTCATCAACAGGATATTTATTGTTCGTTCATAAACTTTGGACTCTTCTATTTCACAAAAATATGTTCAACTTCCTTGTTAGTTTGACTGAATATTGCTGGTTTGACACTATTCTGTAACAATCGACAATTGACAGTTCTTGTGTTAGTCACTGTGGGTTGCATTGTTGTATACGTGTATTCATTTTGTGCATAATTGTGTTACCTTGAATAAAAACAATTTCAACATACATTCTTAATTTGTTTTATATCCTTTTTAAAAAAACAACAGCAGGAATGCATTTGCTCACCACCTGCAGGTTACCAATTTGGTTAAATTATATTCCCAAATGAAAACAATTAAATGCCACTACATGCCTTTTGTGACATTTTGTGAAAAGTTAACTTCAAAACTTGAATGTTGGTAAATTTAAGTTCTTCACTGGATTGTGTTGGTAGTCAATAAGTGACATTTTGTGAACATATTAGTTCAAATTTACTTAAATGTTGGTAAATTTAAGTTCTACTTTTGACTGTTTTGGTAGTCCGTAAATTCGATGATATATGACATTTATGGAATGTTGTATTGGAAGTAAATGTACAGTAAATTTTGGAATTTGATAAAAAATTAAATGCTTACTAAATTCCAAGTAAATTTGCTGATTTAAGTACAATTTAATTCACTTTCATTTGCTTGCATTCCAAATGCAGATGAAGTTTACTTGGCATTTAATTTCCAAGTAAATCCCAAATTTCGTGCAATGGTAAATTGTAGAGTACTTAAGTTACTCTAAAATACGTCGAATACAACTTATACATGCATTATAAGATTTTTATACAGAAAGCATGGAGAAATTTGAAATTACTGTCGTTATTAAGGTAGCGTCTATTTCTGATAATTGTTGGCTAAGATTAACCTTTTATTAGCTTTCACAAATTGATCATTGTCATGTTTCTTATTCGCTATGGTATTTCCGGTACCCTTGCCTTAGAACAAAGGGGAAGGCAACTTGTCGACTGAGTTCATAATTGGCAAAAACAGTCTCTTGAGTCACTATTGATCTTAATACAGTTTTTTTTTTCCAGTTTTGACGACTGATATCGGGTCGTGTTTTGACCAATAGGATTGCAGTGTTTTTTTTGTTTTTTTTTAATTCTTGATCTATTTAATTTGTTAAACCACTAGGTTTAATGGGAAACCTAATATACGTTTTGCACCGGTGATCAACCTTTGTGCGCATACGTGTAGAAGTGGACATTGATAGTATCGTCAAAGCATAATCAGATGAAATCCACTGATAAAAGAACATTCTGAAATGTAAAAAACAATGCATAACATGTTTGCTTTTTTTAACTAAAACTGCATTTTTATTGAGAATTTGCATAAAAATACTACTAGAATGTGAGTTTTTGCACCTTCAAAAGTTTGCAAATATACTTTTATATTGTCTAGCACAAAGGAATCTTAAAATTTGGGTTGTCCTTTAACACCCAACGTAAAATAAATGAAAATAAAAAACAATGAAATAAGGAAATGACCAACTCGGTTCGTCAATGTGCAACATTTCGGACTTCATCCGAACAGTACATGTGCCGAATGAACCACATAGGTGAGATACTACCTATACATGTCAGCATATTAATGAACAGGAAGTAATTCTAATCAACCGATCACAATGTCAGGTGGACATAACAGAAGGACAACTTACCACACAGTAAGTCAAGTGGACATAACGCAATGATAACTGCACCACACAGCAAGTCAAGTGAACATCACAGAAGGACAACTGAAGCACACAGTAAGTCAAGTGGACATCACAGAAGGACAACTGCACCACCCAAAATGACATATCAACCCCACATGATGTTATTAAAGTCCCATATAATGACTTAACAATCACGCATAATAAAATAACAACCCCACATGATGATATTACAGCCCCATATAATGACTTAACAATCACGCATAATAAAATAACAACCCCTTCCCCATATAATACCCCCAATTAACCCCATATGAATATTAAACCCTATATGATGATATAACATCCCAACAAGATGACATTACAACCTCACATGATGATATTACAATCCCACATTATCGCATAACAAACCAACATGATGATAACACCATCCCTCAAAATGCTATATGGACCCATCTGAACATCAATGTCAAACATAAGACAGCTGTGGCGTTCCATATGGTCATATTTGAAAGCAATTTTTCAGCAACGTGGTTCTACCAAGCTTTTAATCAAACGATCTGGGGTTAAAATGTGTAAAACAGAAACATCAAATACAATGTACCTCGATTCTTAAAGAAATATAGGCCCTATTATCTGAATAAATAATTGTACTTTGACATAAAATTAAATATTCTTAAAACTCAAATTAAATGCCTATATGTAATTATTAATTTCAAACGTAAACATTTGACTGCTTTCATCGTACATTTCATAAAATGCAATTTAAAAAAAATGCTTTTTGCTATACTTTTTTTTTTTTCCTAAATTTATAGTATGATTTAGTATACATATATGAATATCTGAATAATTTTAAAACAGTGCGTATCACCCACAATTTATTTATTAATTTTATTAAACAATCGTTATTATATTTACATGTGAATGGTAGGATGGATGGATGGATGGATGGATGGATGGATTGATGGATGGATGGATGGATGGTTGGATGGATGGATGGATGGATTGACTGATGGATTAATATGCGTGTTAAACGATTTTTGACCAGCTTGTCTGTTGGAACTTATGTGTACATAATCAAATAGTATTACTTAAAGCTTCAGACATATTATACAACCGTTTCCGTGCAGTCGCCATGCATCATGTACAAACTGTTAAGAAATTAATATCTGGCTTAAAGTTGTTTAAATTCAGCAGTTAATTAACTTACGTTATGCTTTCCTGTACGTCTAGGTAATTATCCAAACGTGCAAAATAAGATGAAATAAAGAAACGACGCAATTTTTTTTTCCGGTCTTGGAACTATTTACCATTCAAACGGAATCGATCGTATCTATTCTGACATCCCCGAACCAACTAAATGTGGAGAAAGTATTCCAAGAAGTATATTTAAAAAAAATGGCCGAGGTGATCCGAATGACTGAGTGCATCAGAAATGATATTATGTAAATACAGCGGTCGCTAATGGAATACTGTCATGAATCATAACTTTCACGACAAGTTAATTGTAAACATGAATAAGGAAATTATTTATATACACTTACATGTAGTTGCAATATTATTGATTCATAGATTGACAATGAGGCTCGCATTCTAACTATTCAACTACATAATATATTTGATAGAAATACACATTTTGATACTTTTTTATTGTTTCAGACCTGTTTAATAATTTAATCATGTCGAACCCTGCATCAGTGTTTGCAACAGTCCGGCCGCTGTCAACTTTATGTTAAGTAATAACCGCATTTGTTCAAGGTACATCACTTCCGGAACATGGCGGGTGTCACTCATAATTGTGTTAATAGATAACGGAAACCAGTTGATATTAACAAACAACTGCTTAACTCAAAGGATTCGATGCATTA
>CM037792.1:18033025-18083025 GCA_021229015.1 Solen grandis | reverse complement strand
TTTAAGAAAATGATGACATAATATTGACGTGCTAAATCATGTGAAATTAAATTTCTTCTAGATTATACACTAGAGTTAAAGTTCACAAGTAATCTAAAGATGAAAAACAAATCCGAAAAAAAAAAGTTTGATGATGTAATCACTTTTTTATTTCAAAAATTTTATCCCTTCTAATTATAGGCTTTGTTGTAAAAGAAAACTTAATACACATACCAAAAATTATCGAATTTGTACGATTATTGAAAATATTGAAAATTTTTACTATTCGTGGCGTCATATCCGCGTGGTTAACAATAAACCATTGTACATTATACGCTATGAATCAAGCAAATATTATTGAGACTGCATGAACAGAATTGACACTTAATGAAAAAAAAAATTTCATGGATATGCATAATCATATTCATTTTCCTTAAATTTCAGAAAGTTGACAAGGCTAAACAAATGCTTTCAAAGACATGTTTTATTGACGGAGTTATCTTGTCACGAACCATGCAACCAGGTTACTGCATATTGACAAATACTAGGTACACTGCTATCAACAGAATTTGGACACTACTGTAAAATCATAAAATTCCGTTGACATTAAATTTTGTTGATTATGTATTTGACATTTCGTGGGTACATTTATTCATAGATTGATGTTCTAGAAAACGTGAAGTCTATGGAATGAACGATGTTCTTGAGGGTAAATATTTGTGGATAAAACCCTTCATGAAATCAACAAAATATAGTGCCCCACGAAAATTAATGATTTCACAGTGGCCCCAGTGATGATCGAGTGGTGTAAGAGCGTCCACTTCGTTACCAGGGGGTCGTCGGATCGATCCCCGGTCGCAACATACAAACCGAAGTGGGCAAATATGGTCCTGGTGAATCTCCCTTGTGCACATAATATATGGCGATGATCTCTATGGAGCAAACACACAGCATAAAGGAGGTTTTCCTTACATTTTGTCCTATTTTACACACATTCTAAAAATCGATGATGAATATTTTAATTTTAGTGCACAGTAAAGGGACAGTTTGGAAAGGCATGTGTGTTCCTACATTTGGGCATTGAACTCCGTTTTCAATTCCCCAAGTTATAATATATATATATAAATTCAATACAACTTATATCTCAACTTCAAACTTTCACATTTTGTCTGGGTGTACTTTATTTCCTTGCGACGATTTGTGTCAAGTGTTATTATTTCAACAATTGTATCCCCGGCAGATAATGGCCAAGTTGTTCCGAATCACATTATGATTAGCATGATAACGATTGCACTAATAACATTTTGTTTCAGGCGACAGAACTTTCTGTCTGAACGAGTCATGTATCCTGGAAATATTTGAAGCGATTTCAAGAAAAGTAAACACATTTTACAAATTACAGTGATCTTTACACCTATGCTAAAATTCGAATGTGCATAAAGTCTCTCGTTGCTGTACATCTAACATCAGTATCTCACCATTGTTGTTATGTCAGTAATTATACATTTATAAAGACGACGCTTTTAAATATATTTTTCATTTGATATATAAGCCGTTATCTGAAAAATATGAATATCCGCAATATTTGAAGTTGAACTGTCCCCGGTGGCGTCCGCCTCGGGAGCGGGAGGTCGTGGGTTCGATCCCCAGCCGCTATATACAAAAGTCGTAAAAAAAGCTCCCTTGCTTGACGCTCAGCATATAAGGGTAGTTGCAGGACTGGTTGGCCTGTTGTCAGGATAATGTGACCGGGGTTTATATCATGCTACATGTCTACGGCGTGATACTGCATTGTGGCAGCATTATATCTATCTCAAGTAGACATCGTCTCCAAATGACTGAAATACTGTCGGTGGAACGTTAAACCCAACAAACAAATATATTTAAAGTTGAAATTATGCAGAATTGTGGTACGTGTTAAGGTAAAGTAAGTTCAGATTCAAATTTCATTGGTTAAATTGTTGATTTTATTAGATTTTCTAGTAATTCTTACTCAATATCCATGACGTCATAGCACATGATACAGCAAAAATTCCTTGGAGTATGTCCCAAGTAAAATTATAGTTTATTATTACTGAAAATGTAATCAAGATTGCCTCGAAAACTATGACGCTTGAGTTTTAAATTGTTGTATGTATCGTCATAACCACGTGACTGAACATCTATCCTAAATATGTAAATCTTGAGTATCCTTAGATCTACAGGGCGAATAAATATCTTTAAAATTTCGATTTTTCAACTCCTTTGACGTCCAATCGTCCAACCCTGACCCTTTTATTCGATAGATTACATAAAGATTTATATTTGGTGTGAATTTCTTTGTACATATCTTAAGGATTACAATGCGAAATTTGGCTGGAACATGAAGAAACAAACATAAGCCGTAAAATTCAATAAAACAACAATCCCCTATCCAGACTAATAAAAGTGTAGATAATGTGCAGTGAATGGCGCTAATTGATAGTACTGAGCGAAGGGATTCCTTTGGTAATTTCGTGTCTAGAGCCACATTTAAGTTTGAACTCTGAAAGGTCAGGTTTGCCGACATTTTCCTGTGACCTACCCAACACTGGTTGCCTTGAGATTTTTAGTTCCATTTTTATGCCGTCTAAATTCCGAAAGTTATCAACAATAACAACCTATTAATATGTCGAACAACAATAATATCCCCAGAGATAAATTATTTTATATATCCAAATAGGAAAAGAAGATCCTTACATCTCCCAAACAATACACGTTTTGAAAACAATTGAGGAACGATGATTCAGCACAAAATCGCAGTTTTATATACCTGAAAGTTCGTCAACCTGGCAGTCAAATAGACGGCTTCCAATGCAAGACATTTAGAGAAAAGGGGAAAAAAGGCTTTCGCTGATTTTATATAAATGAGGTTGTCTCTTTTATTTTCCTTCATTTCTTTATACCCTGGTAAAAATGTTTCGATGCCAATTATATTTTAATGTCCGGTTAAATAGATATTTTTAGCAGTTATATAATCTATATAACTGAGTTATATACTTATATACTTATCTTTTTTTAAATGGTATTACTTCACCTGTATCTCTCTTTGCTGATTTAAATAATTTAAACTTTTTTTTTTTGTAATTGCCAATTAAACTTAGATATATACTGTTAAAGGTATTAAAGGCCAATCGCTTCAGCAATTGCAGACGACATGTATCAGTCTAGTACCCAACATTATGTTGATATCACTCGACAAATGTCTGTCAATCAGTGAAAGAACACATGCTTATTACACAGTCATGTGTTGAAAAGCTTGAACTATATACTTTCGGGTGCAGTAAATGTTATATGTGTAGTTTAACTACTGACTGTGTTCCGGTATTTAGTTAGGTCTAATGAGAGCATTCACACAATGACAAAGTAGTCCGTCTAATAATTAATTCGATGTATTTCTTCTTTTCTTTTCTCTTTGTGGCAATCTACGAATTCATATAATAACAATAATATAGTTCGTGAAAGCACAGTAGTATAAAATGATAATAACGAATAACGATGGTTATCCACTTAAATGCCCGTGAAATCACAGTAAAAGTAGTATTTAAATAAAAACAAATAGTTTTTACTTGGAAATCCTAATTTAGACGTCCTTCCACTGTGATAGTTGAAATTCCAATCAATTTTTTACAAAGAAATGTTTCGCCTACCCGGGACGGGGTGACAGGCATACCACGTGACCATTTTAATACGCGAGTTTCGATTAATTGCGCAATGCGATTATTGCAGAAATGCTTAACATGCCATGATACCCTGGCGTTTTATTACACGTATCTATGACAGTTTGACAAAAAAATGCATCACGTGGCTGAGACGAATTGATGGAAGGAAGAAAGTATGAATGAAGACATGATTAATGATTGCATCATCGATATATTTCAATACCTTCATTTCCAAATAAAATAACAACATTTTAAGGTTTAACCCTTTCCTCATAGAGGAACCATGAAAAGACCTATGCGAACAGCATAAAACCAGTCAGCCTGCGAGTAACTCGCAGGCTGATCAGGTTTTATGCTGTTCGCTGCTCCTCAGTGGTCTGGAAATGAGGATTATGTAATTAAATTTGGTAAGGTTTAACTGTGGTTTTCTGCAGATCAGGCTTTATGTGATACCTATTGAGGGCGTCAAAATGAGTCTATATGAGGGAAAGGGTTAAAGTGCAAAGCTACAGGTAAAATATGAGAAATAGTTTACCGGTGTAGCACATGAATATCATCACAATTGTAAAGTTTACGTTATAAACTATCTCTGAAGCTGTTGTTGTTGTTGTTTTCTAGCGAACAGAATTTTCTAAAAATTTTACACAGAAGTGTTTTAAACTATAACTTAAGTATATGAATTAAAAATAGGGGGTCACCATATGTTCGTTTTAGAGATTTAGCTTATGGTAGGACATCACTGTTTACTAAGATTTGTTGAAAAAAAACAACAGGGCATAACTTTAAAACCTAGAAAGATTTCACTTTTAATTACTTTACTAATTACTTAAAAAATACATTTAAATAATATTTTCCGAATATTTTATCACATTTGTGACTAAAATGTATTCTAGTAGCAAGTGAAAATACATGGAAAGTACAAAACGAGCATAAAATCTCCATTGTGCCAGGACCAAAATGTATGCAAAAAAATACCCCCAAAACATGAAATTATGCATATTTCTCAATATTTTTTCTTTCAACTGAGATATTTCCTTTTTTCTGATTAAATCCATTGATATAAGTGTTACTGATAATGTAAAAAAAATGTATACCTCATGCTTTTTGTATGGCCAAATTTGCATAAAAACACTAAATTGAGACACTTTTGGGCGTTCGAAATTTGGTATGTTTCAAAGGAGTTTATAATAAATTAAAGAAAAAAATCTCTCTCTCTCTCTCTCTCTCTCTCTCTCTTTCATCACACTTCTGTCCAAATGGACTAAACGATTTAGTTGTCATTATTCATTAGTGTGCTCTACACATCCTGAGAATCCTGGAATCCCTCCCTTCTGTACTGATGTGTTGATATAGGCATTAGCAGTCATGTAGGTTGTCAGGGTGACGAAGATCTTCCCTTCTACGTTCAGAAGTGAGATGGTTCTAATTTTTTTTAACTGAACTGTCTTCGACTCTTTCTCTTTCAGAACAAAGCATCCCTCTGCTGCCTGCCAGCTTTCTGGAACTGTGCCTTTCTTCCATGCAGTCTTGAATAGGAGCCAAAGTCTTCTGAGCAGCTTCGGGCATTTCTTGTAGACTTTGTATGGTATAACAGTGGGACCAGGTGCCGAACAGGCTCTTGCTTTTTTCACATCTCTAACTTCTTAATTTGGAGGGTTGGCTCTTACATGTCAGGAGGAAACTGAGGTTGTTCAACAGGGGTTATCTTGTCACAGTTGCCTAGAGGCTTTTCTCTGGATGGGTCAGAGTGGACTTCCCTCAGGTACTGGACAACCTCCTCCTTAATTATTGCTCTGCTTGCTGCCTCTCTTCCCTTCACCAAGCAGGGTCTTGGTAAATCTGTATGGGTTGGCCATGAATGCTTCCCTTTTCCTTATTTCTTTCCTTTCGCTTCTTTCTGAGCCGCTCTGCTGTTGTCAACGCCTTCGGTTTCTTCCTTAACTCTTTCCTGATCTGTGCTAATCTCCTTCTTTAATATTCACTGGCCTTTCTAAACTGCATTCTTATGGTGTTAAGTTCTATCCTGATCTTCACCCTTTCTCTCTCCCGTGTGTTTGGAAACGGGGCTTATCTGGGTTGTCTCTCATTTTCTTCACTGCCAAATCTCTCGAGTCCCAGTAAATATGACAGTGGCTTGGATCTTCTTTTCTACTTTCCCCTGAAGGGTACGTAGACTGGATAATTTGATAAACAAAAGAAATGCGATAATCCTGTTCTCTCAGCGCTATCAGCGCTTTGATTTGTAATCGGTATGTGACGGTACAGTCCCTATTTATAGATTTTCAAAGTAAGTGTGTGGCTCGTAGATATACAGGTTTTGGTCATATTATAGTGTAACAGATAACCCCAGGTGGTATCAGAGGTCGATAGCTTGATGTGATTATTATTACATGGATTTGTATCTGACGCCAAGCTTTTTACATGCGTTATTGCAACACTGAAACCTGAATATTTACTATCCAAAATCGAGCCACCTTTATATCAAAACAAACTATATTCCTCCGCATTAAGAGATAGTTATGCAACATCATAGAGAAATTAGTTCTTTAAGGGTTTTGTGCCACAGACAATTATTGTGTCCCGTAAATATTTTTGACACAAAATTGATTTTTCACCACTTAAATTTTGCCTTATCTCAGCATAACAATGTTGTAGAGTTATATATACAATTGTTGATTATATTTACAATATTGGGAGCTTATTCGGTTTTCAATTTAGAGAAACGAATGCTCAGAATGTAGATACAATAGTTGGCTTAACTGACGTCACACACAACTTAAAACGACGACGACGATGATGATGATCATGATGATTAATATTTTATTATAAGGGCCTATTACTACCATTATGGTTGTTGTTTATTATCAAGACGACAATGATGATGATGATGATGATGATGATTTATATTTTATTATAAGGACCTATTACTACCATTATGGTTGTTGTTTATGATGAAGACGACAATGATGATGATGGTGATGATGATTTATATTTTATTATAAGGACCTATTAATACTACCATTATTGTTGTTTTTATGATAAAGACGACGACGATGATGATGATTAATACTTTTAGTCATTATTTTTTTTCGTATGTAGTTGATTTTATTTTATTTTTTATTATTTATTTATGATTTATTTTATTTTTTATATTTATTATCATTAGATCTATTTTTATTTATTTATTTATTGTACCGGAGATCCTGCGTTCTTGCCGGTATCCGCATAATAGTTTATTTAATAAACATGGCAGCGCCAAAACCAAAATCAAATTTAGAGTCTTGTTATTTAAGATATGGAAGAAAATTTACGCTGACAGCATGTCTTCTGCTTACTGTTTTCTATATCTGGCGTAAATGTTGTAAGTACTTTTTAAATTAAGGCATCATATGACCTTTTTAGATAACGTTTTATCGTGAGAATGAACCATTCAAACTCGGAGATTCAAAATCAAACATCAAACACATACATTGTATCACTTATGATTACAAACTACAGAAAACACGAAAATATGATCATGAATATATTATTTGTGACATTTTTAATGGGCAGTTTCAACTTCCCGGGGTCCTGGCCCTATTGAACTCACGTTGACCCTTTTTTGTGGCCCGGGTCAGTTGCTATTTTTAGACATGATGACACACTTGATACTGAAATGAAACTGGAATAAATTACATGTACAGGCACTGATTCAGAATTTTTCCTCTGGAGGCAAAACCTGAATGTGATGTAAGTGCTAGGTTGCAAGCTCCCGCGAAAGATAAAAATGTTAGTATGATGGAGATGCATTCTGAAGGATATCAGGAAAAAGTGAAAGTTTTTAGCTTTTAAATCTTGATAATACATGTATTTAAGGTAGATTCTGAGTTTCACACAACTAACCGGAATACTACCGAAAAACTGGAATACCCCCCAAAAATAGGGATGCCCATAAATTTCAAATTGCTTGTTTAGTGTTTTAATGTTATAAATATGAAGTACCACATGTTTGTTTTTTTAACCCTTTCCCTCATAGAGGAAACCATGAAAAGACCTATGCAAACAACATAAAACCAGATCAGCCTGCGAGTAACTCGCAGGCTGATCAGGTTTTATGCTGTTCGCTGCTCCTCAGTGGTCTGGAAATGAGAACTTCATAATTAAATTTGGTAAGGTTTAACTGTGGTTTTCTGCAGATCAGGCTTTATGTGGTACCTACTGAGTGCGTTAAAATGAGTCTATATGAGGGAAAGGGTTAATATGTGATAATGCGAAATTTCCGGTCGGAGATAAAGTTTGCGGAACCCTCCCTCGAGCAGAATATCCAAGAATAAATGTGTAATTGATTATGTGATTTCGTAGTGTATTTATAAATATGAAGTTTCAAAGATATTGTTATGTTGTTGTGTGTGTTAATTTAATGTTTTGAAATTATAAATACAAATGCCGACTGCAGTATTCCGGTAAGAGAAAATGTTAGTCTGCAATAATTGCTTTGTACTGTAGTGTAGTTATATGAAGTAGCAACAAAATATTGCTTTATTTTGTTGTGTTTGTTTATTTAGTGTTTTTAAATTATATATATAATTATATATACCAGGTCCCGTGTTCTCGAAAATACTTTATAATAAGTACTATCTCAGACTCAAATTTGAGTATCATACTCAAATCCCTATTGAAACTAATGGAAATAGTTTGAGTATAAGTATGAAAATCATACTTAAGTACCATTTATATTTTGAGAACACGGGGTTATACAACTGCAGTAACCAGCTTACCACTGAAATAATGTATTTTGGGGGTATTCCGGTTTTTTGGTAGTTATAATATTCCAGTAGTTTGGTTAGTCGTGTGAGCGGTTTCTGGCGGTATCGCGGGTTCTCTGGTATCATGGTATTGTCATTTTGTTAGGGAAAACTTTGCTGATAACCACCTTGTGACACCATTTTGTAAACAGGAAGATACACTTTTAATTAAAATAAACAAAAAGTAATATGTCTCTGTAAATGGTAAGAAAAATTTAAATTTCTTGCAATATACCAACTGTCAACCACTACGCTTATGCTTATCATCCCATGTCCGCTTAAGACCGTTTTATAGCATAAAAAATGAATGGAAATGCTAGATCTTCGTCTGCTGTATTGTTTTATGAATGATGATTGTTTTAATCACATAGTAACACTTGTAGGTGAAGCCAGCGTTTTTTGTTGTTTTTTTAAGAAATTCTACATGAATGCCAGAGAATTAAGGGATTTTTTATGTAGGACGAACATGGCGAGCAATAAAATCAGTGATTCAGATTGGACCCACATTCCTTAGGACAGTTGTCCTAAATGGTCATTTTTTTTAAAGTCATTTGTCCTAAATTACAAGAAAAACTTCGGACAATTTATTTATAGCAAAATGCTTAATAAGACATTAATGACACTTTCAAGTTTACTTTATTTATTTATATTCTTTTTGCTTTGAAATATATCATTCAAGATTGTTTCAAAACTTCAGTCAGTAAAAATTTCCGGAAAATGTTGTTATGACTATCTTCTGATACCTTGTTTACTTATATAGAAATGAAATAAATAATTGTTATTCAAGTTAGTATCTGGAGGGATGCATTTATTCAGTATGGAATTAGTATGTCACAAAGGAGAACCCACCCAACCCTTAAGCATAAAAGATCTTACAAATAAAAGCAAAAAAAAATATAAAAAAATTATTGACTCAAGAAAACAGCAGGTAATAATAAATTATTTAACTTTAAATGGAAATGTGAGATCATTCATACTTCTAGAATTTTGAAGATGATGAGTGAGAGAAAGATTGGACGTATAAGATATTTTGATTGTTTATCAAATCAAACACAGAATTGTAATTTATATGACTTTCTATCTAATCAAAGTCAAGGCGAATTCAGCAAAATCGAAAAATCGACTGTCAAAGATTTCCATCTGCGACAGTCTGTTCTTTAAATACGATTAATTGAAGTGCTGACAAATCAATTAAAGTATATATTTATTCCCCAATAATAGATCGACATCTTTGATACCTATTACTCTTTGTTTTCAATCATCATTGACAGTTCTTTGCCAACTTTTATAACGGCCTGTTTATTTCTTAGAAGACTCGCGATTTCCGTTTTAACGACACTTGTGACCACGTGGCACGTGATTTATGTATCTGACAATTCTATTGGTTCTTTTATAGACAGACGCTAATGTTTCAACAAATAGCACGAGAAGAATAAATTTACATAGGTAATTTTCACCTGGATAAACTCTGAAAGCATGAAGAAAAGGAAAACGAAACTTGAACAGATCAATTCTATTTATTTAGTCATATTCCTGATTTTATTGATTGATATATGTATTTGAATTTAAAGAATCCAGTAATTATGAAAAAGAAAGATATTTATGCGTAAAAACTTTGGCAAATATCGATATTTCCGGTGGTCGAAATTTCTTACAACGTACGAGTCCCTATGAACATGCATACAAACCGGCGACCCCAAGTATCAAAATGTTTCTAATGTAATTATTTTCAGATAAAACACATGTTTTATATAGATTGTAATATGATTAAAGTTTCAACAGCAACATTGCTATTTAGTCTTTTTTGCCGATAAGGAACTTTTATGCTGTTAAAAACTGACTGCGTCAGATTGAGTCTCTATGAAGAAACGGGTATTTGAGTCAAAATGCGTCTGTATGAAGTAATAAGTAAATGCGTCAGAGTGGGACTCTATGAAGTAAAGGGTTAATTGTCGAAATTTCACCGTCCGGTACAGACATTTGTCGGTCACATTGTCTGATGAACTGTATTTTTATCGGCCCGATGGGCGTACTGAGTTTATTTTTTCTGGTCATCTGTAGCTTTTATCGGCCCTGGACCGAAGGGCCGATCCAATCTGAATCTCTGAAAATGTTTTAAAACGTTAGAAAGGCTGAAAAAAATTAATTGTTTTCACATTATAACATACATACAGAAGTAAATTTCAGATAAGACTTCAGTGATATTTTATTCCCGTTCATGTCGTTAGTACCACAATATGAGGGAACACCATCCTATATACAGGGTTCGTACAGACCTGGAAAAGTCATGGAAAATCGGTTTTTTTTTTAAGAAATCATGGAAAACTCAGGGAATTCTGAAATTTGGTAATTTATCAGGGAATTATCATGGAATTTCTCAAAATAATCATGGAATTTCTAATAAATATCCTTGAATTATTTAATTTGCAGAGTATTATTCGCTTAAAATAAAAATGAACTATTTAACTATATGCGTCTACGTTATACGACAATGGCGTTTGAAATCGGGATTAAGTTGTGTTACACGCTGTATTTTTCTCACGGGTACAAATTGTTACGACACCGGTTCGGTTACTTCCGTTTTCGCGACCTTGGCTTAGTTTCGTGTTCAAAACACCGTAAAATGAGTCATATGAAAGGAATGTGTAGATACAATCATAACTGGGAGATGCATGGAAAATTGAAATTTATCATGGAAAAGTCATGGAAAAATCATGGAATTTTAGGTCAGCAAGTCTGTACGAACCCTGTATATATTTTTTGAAACTTGAAGACCATTGATCTAAGGCCAAGGTCCTACTGAGGAAAGCATTGAACTTTTTTGCCTTTCTCCCAAGGCCTCCTGATGACTCCATATGGCTCGCCATGCTTTTGAAGTTTCCTTGGGACACCAGGGAACCTGTTCCCAACGCTTTCCTAGGCTCATCATTCTGTACACTATTAATTACAGTTTCATATACCCACGGCTGCCAATTACATCTGTCACGCTGTATGAAGGAACATAATAGATGCTTGTAGGTGTCCGACACTGTATCAGTTAGTGAATGTATTGAATAATCATCAGTTTTGGACTCACCAGTGTAATTGACAGTTTTGTTTAAGGCTGAGAAAAAAAAATTGCACTTCCAACATATTTTGTCAAAACTGATGACATTGAGATACACAAACCATGTCTAATTAAGTTTGATTAACTTAAAACCAAAAGATAGGTATGTATCTTCTCTGCAGAATACTAAGAAAATATTTTTAGCTAACCTGAGCACATGTGCTCAGGATGAGCAATAAGGATCGATGAATGTCTGCCGTCCATCGTCCACAATGAGTTTGTTTGCACTGTAGCATCTTCATTTCTTTAGCAATCATCTTCAAACTGTATGACAATGTTTATTACCATAAAATCTAGGGCAATTTTGATTATGGCTGATATCAGCCTAAAAGGTCAGGAGTTATGCCCCTTTTAATATTAAAAAATGCCAATTTTCAGATTGTTTGCACTCTAGCATCTTCATTTCCTATGCAATCATCTTTAAACTTTATGAAAATGTTTATTACCATAATATCTTGGCCAAGTTTGATTATGGCTGATATCAGCCAATTAGGTCAAGAGTTATGACGTTTTTAATATTAAAAATGCCAGATTTCACTTTGTTTGCACTCTAGCATCTGCATTTCTGAAGCAATCATCTTCAAACTTTATGATAATGTTAATTATCATAATATCTCGGCTAAGTTTGATTATGGCTGATATCAGCTTATAATGTCAGGAGTTAGGCCCCTTTTAATATTAAAAAATGCCAATTTTCAGATTGTTTGCACTCTAGCATCTTCATTTCTTATGCAATCATCTTTAAACTTTATGAAAATGTTTATTACCATAATATCTTGGCCAAGTTTGATTATGGCTGATATCGCCAATTAGGTCAAGAGTTATGACGTTTTTAATATTAAAAATGCCAGATTTCACTTTGTTTGCACTCTAGCATTTCATTTCTGAAGCGATCATCTTCAAACTTTATGACAATGTTTATTACCATAATATCTAGGCCAAGTTAATTATGGCTGATATCAGCTTATTGGGTCAGGAGTTATGATATTTTGATATTAAAAAAAGTCATTTTTCACTTTATTTGCACTCTAGCATCTTCATTTCTTAAGTAATCATCTTCAAACTTAAGAACAATATTTATAGCCACATTCTTTCAGCCGAGGTTGATTATGGCTGATATTGGTTAATTAGGTCAGGAGTAATGCCTCTTAATGTTTAAATTTGTGTGTTTATAGCCATAATTTCTCAGTCAAGTTTGACTTCAAATTTCGACCACAGGCAGAGTTTAGTTTGTGGAATTATAAATGATCTCATAAAATTTGTATTCATTACAACTATGCTATAATTTAGTAACTTGTTCAGGCAATGAAGGCAGTTTTTATCAGGTGAGCGTCTTCAGGGCCATCTTGGCCCTCTTGTTTAGCTTATGACTGAAAAATTACCTTTTTAATTTTTTTCTGATACAGATTGCCAGTTTTACATATCGGAAAGAGTTCATCAACCTGGCAGTAAATTAGCCTGATTTTCATGCAAGATTTTAAATTTATACATGAATCTATGTAGACAAAAGTGAATAAAAAAATTTGTTGAGTAGATTTAGGCAAAGTACGTTATTTTCTTTTATTTCATTCCTTTGGAGTATAGTAAATATTCGAATTCTTCAAACATCCATCATCTTTTAACTTCGATAAATAGTTGCAGAGAACTTTCTGTACTTTTCCTGTGCAATTAGAATAGGCCTACCCTCCTTTGTCAGTGTATTTCAAAGCGGCATCCAATGACAAGCTTGATGTGGAGGATTATGAATTTATTCAAAATAAAACACCAAAAAGCAATATTTGGGCAATGTTTGAAGTTGAACAAAGATCGAAAGAAAATAAGTTCTAGTAAACTGTAATATGTATCAATACGTATCACAATACAGACTGTTGTGGTTGACACTTACAGTGTCCTGGGATCTCAAGGACACCAAAATTGGGAAGGGACTCTAGAATTGACATGCCAGGGGTTCTGTCGAGACACTTACTTTTTGATTAAAAACATTTGTTGTAATCCTCTTCATAAACATTCTTATTAGTAACCCTCTTATATAAATTTCATCTTTTCAAGCAGTTGTTATGCAGAGAAAGCCAACCTGTATCCAAGTAATGTGACAGGGATTCCTAATTATCAGAAGGGACTCCTGAATTTCAAAGCAGGTGTTCTATTGGGATACCTGGCTAAAAGGATAGTGTCAAATGCTGCAATATATTGCAATACGATTTTAGAGGTCGATACTCAGCCCTAATTGTTATGTATCTATTAAAAAATGACAGTATGGAACAAATAATTAACCCTTTACTTTAAATATAGACTCATTTTGATGCTTTAGCAAACAGAGGAGACCTTAAGTGGATGCCTACTTGCCCGCGCCGGGTTAAAATCAATGCGGGCAAGTGATTTTTCAAAGCAGATAGCCCGGCAGGCAAGTTTATTTATGTAAATGAAATCTTTCGTTTTGTTTTTTAGCTCACCTGAGCACGTGTGCTCAGGATGAGCTTTTAGGATCGATGAATGTCTGACGTCCGTCCGTCGTCCACAATTTGTTCGTTTGCACTCTAGCATCTTCATTTTATGAGCAATCATCTTCAAACTTTAAAACAATGTTTATAACCATAAAATCTCGGCCAAGTTCGATTATGGCTGATATCGGAACATTAGGTCAGGAGTTATGCCCCTTTTAAAATTCAAAAAAGCCAGATTTCACATTGTTTGCACTCTAGCATCTTCATTTCATGAGCAATTATCTTCAAACTTTATATCAATGTTTATAACCGTAAAATCACGGCCAAGTTTGATTATGGCTGATATCGTACCATTAGGTCAGGAGTTATGCCACTTTTAAAATTAAAAAAAAAGCCAGATTTCACATTGTTTGCACTCTAGCATCTTCATTTCATGAGCAATTATCTTCAAACTTTATAACAATGTTTATAACCATCAAATTTTGGCTAAGTTGGATTATGGCTGAAATTGGACCCTTAGGTCAGGAGTAACGCCCCTTTTAAAATTGAAAAAAGCCAGATTTCACTTTGTTTGCCCTCTACCTCACCAGGTCAAATCTTAGAAAAACCTTGTGAACACTCTAGAGGCCACAGTTTTGGCCCAATCTTCATGACATTTGGTCAGGATGTTTGTCTACATGATATCTCAGATGAGTTCAAAATTGGGTCATGTGGGGTCAAAAACTAGGTCACCAGGTTAAATCTTAGAAAAACCTTGTGAACACTCTACAGGCCACAGTTTTAACCCAATCTTCATGAAACTTGGTCAGGATGTTTGCCTACATGATATCTCGGATGAGTTTGAAATTGGGATATGCTGGGTCAAAAACTAGGTCACCAGGTAAATTCAGGTAGGATCAAAATGTAGGCCACTTAGTCAAATGTTAGAAAAACACTTTAGATGCCAGATTTTTGTCATTTTGCCTAACACAGCCATCTTAATCAGGTGAGCGACACAGGGCCATCTTGGCCCTCTTGTTTTATTTTCTATCGTATATCAGGGGTAAAATGCTTGCAAATTGTCTTTGATACATATTAACTAAAATCCACCTTAATATTGCACATATTTAGTTTTAAACATTAACAAACACCAACTAACTTCAAGATCGGGCAACCTGTTTTCACTGGGGACCGGTAGATGTTCAAAGTAACTTGTCCCCTGGACAAGTGAACGTCAAATTCTAAACCCCTGGAGACCTAGATCAGACAGCTCCTTTCTGATCAGTGTCTCCTCTGTTTGCTCTTAAAAATTCATCAAAGTCTGCACAAAAGATAAAGACATAATTTCATATACCTTTTTAAAGTTCAGTAATTTGATATTCGCCAAGTCATAAATTTGAAGGAGCAAATATATCTGGCTTCAGGTCAAGTGTTGGAGTCAAGTCTAGAAGACAGCCATGGTTGGTGGACCTTTGCAGTGAGTTCTATCAAAGGAGAAGCAAAAGCAGAGCCTGGACTCTCCCTCACAGAGGGTGACTTCTATCTGAAACTTTATGAGGCAATCAGGGACGATCTGTTGGACCTTTTTGATGGTTTTACTTTTTTCACCAGATTAGTGTTTTTAATTTCATTTCTGACAATATCTACATGGATAACATTTTGTTATTTCAAGTCTGAAGAAAGATTACCAGAAGATGGTAATAAAGATAGTAGTGAGAAGGAAAAGGATAAAAAATTACGAAAAAATAGCAGGGAGGTTGTCTGTATCCATGGCAACAGGAGGCGGTACTGGAAGTGGCTGGCACTACTGGCATTTACTTCGTTCCTACTTAGCATTCCCTGGGAGTTTGTGCGTCTGTACCAGACAATGGTGGCCGAGAAGGTGACACAGATGACTCAGGTAAGTCAATGTAGCATTACAAGTGACCATGGTATATAGATGTAGCATTACAGGTGACCATGGTGCATAGATGTAGCATTACAGGTGATGGTAGTTTTGGTACATAGATGTAGCATTACAGGTGACCATGGTTCACAGATGTAGCATTACAGATGACCATGGTACATAGATGTAGCATCACAGGTGACCTCTTTTTTAGCTCGTCTGTTTTTTTCGAAGAAAAAAATATGAGCTATTGTCGTAACTCCGGCGTCCACGTTGTCGGGCGTCGTCCGGAATCTTAACGTTGGCCATAACTTCTCTACTATTCCATATACAACTTTCATTTTTGGTATGCATGTTCATCTGGACAAGGCCTATTCAGAAATATGCAAATTTTTCACCTTTTGACTTTGACCTTTGACCTGTTTTTGCTGTAACTTTTGTAAACTTTAAAATGCCTGTCATTTCAGAACCGTTACCAACAGGGCACTGATATTTCACATGTGAATTCCTTGTGACAAGACCTTTCCATCAATTTACTCTTTTGGACTTTTGACCTTGACCTTTGATCTTTGACCTATTTTGGAAATATTTAACAAAAAACTTTAACGTTGGCCATAATTTCTTTACTACTTGACATACAACTTTTATTTTTGGTATGCATATTCATCTTTGCAAGGGCTATTCAGATATACCTCAACATTTCATCTATCAACGGTTGAACCTTGACCTTGACCTTTGACCTATTTTTGCTGTAACTTCTGAAAACTTTAGAATGCCTGTCATTTCAGAACTGTTACCAACAGGGCACTGATATTTCATATGTGAATTCCTTGTGGCAAGACCTCTCCATCAATGTTAACATTTTTGGACTTTTGACCTTGAACTTTGACCTATATTTGAAATGTTTAACAAAAAAACTTTAACATTGGCTGTAACTTCTTTTATATTGACATACAACTTTTATTTTTGGTATGCATATTCATCTTTGCAAGGGCTATTCAGATATACCTCAATATTTCATCTATGGACCTTGACCTTATTTGCCATAACTTTGGACAAGATTTATAATAGATATTTTTTCGTCATATTTCAATATTTTAAAAAAACAACAAAAAAACTTTGTATACTGGTTTGTCATCATATGAACCTGTGCAGGTGTGATTTTGGTCATGATCTTTAGGCAGATAAAAAAGAACATTTTTTTTAAAATGTCTTCAAATTTCACAGTTTTGTGTTGATTATCAAAAACTCAATGGATTAGCAATTGTGATTTTTGTTTACATATTTTACATCTTTGTGTTGTATACATTCTATTCCATGCATAGGTCAAGGTCATCCTTCAAGGTCAAAGGTCAAATTAAAAGGGTATTGTACTTCAACTTTGCATTTAAAGGCTTATGGTTTTAGTTGTGATTTTCAAGGTCATCTTTTTTAAATGTTTAACAAAAATATGTAATGTTGGCAAAAACAGATGAGCGTTGGCACCCGCATGCGGTGCTCTTGTTTGGGGACCCCTGTCAGTGGTCCTGAGTTACTTGAGAAGACTGACTGGGCTTATCATGCATGCCATTTACAGTAAAATGTCAAAAGTCAGGGGAGAGACTTTCTGATTATCATGACTTATTCTATGTACATGTATATATGTATCCTGAAATAAACTACATGTAATTTCTATGAAATAAAATATGCATTTATGTTCAGGGTCATTCAGATTTTCATATGAGGAAACCTTCCAGCTGGCTTGTGGTAGGTCAGTGGTTCTTCCCTGATGCCTCAGTGCATTTGGGGTCTTTCTCCACCTATAATTAGCTTGACTTCGCTATATGACTGAAATACTGTAGCAGCAACTGTAAACTCAAAAAATCAATTGTGTTGTGATGTCTAATATACTGGTAATGCAGTTTTTATATTTTTCATCAGATGTAGTCAGTGTTGGAGCTTCACTCCATTATAAAATGCTGTCCAATATAATGCAGTTTCTAGACTTGGACTACAAATAATTAACATTATAATGGAGCTGCGCTGTACTGAGTCTTTTCAACCCCAGGGGACCCCACCCGAGTGCCTCCCAGAGAAGATGACTGTGACCCAGAGCTTCAAGGCAGGTCTGCGCTGGTACCTATCCTGGGCCGAGGACCCGTGTCTCGTCTACCACAAAGCCATCCTGGTTGACCCTATCTGGCAGGTGCCTCCGCTCATGGTGAGTTGTCATGGCAACCGTGAGATTTCAACCTTATTGAAAGTGTTTGGTCATGCTAGAGGAAGGGTAAAATATTCCTCCGTATTCCAAAACCAGCACTCTGATAATTTCTTGAAATTTGAGGGTTATACAGGAATGACTTAGTCCCACCATCTGGTCATGTTTTCAATGATTGATAGATGCAATTTTCTCATTATACTGAATGCTATCTCTAATCTTGTTTGGCTAGAAATAATTGATTTGAGATATACCCAAATCTGATTGTTTCTTTATTAATTTTTTTCAAGTCTATGCCATTGTTATACCCCAGTCAACAAAGTTTGAGAGGGGGTATAAAGGAGTCAGTCTGATGGTTTGATTGGATGTCTGTCCGTGCAAACTACTTCTACATTATTTCACCGATTCAGCTCAAATTTCACATATACATTAATAATGACATTTTGATGTGCGTGACATTATTCATATGCAAACCATCCAAAGATTGACAGAGTTATAGCCCCTGAATTGACATTAAAAAATCCTGTCATATGCAAGTCATCCAAATATTGACAGAGTTATAGCCCTTTTAAAAAAAAAATAAAAAAAATCTTGTGATGTGAACTTCTTCATTATTGAACTGATTCTGCTGAAATTTTGCATATGCATTAACAATGCATGTAATTGAATGTGATGAAATTTTATTTGCATCTTCTAAAAAAGAATTATGCCCTGATACTCTCAATGTTGATACATTTTTACAATCTTATTTAATTGCCTACTTTGATTAATATGGTTGATATTGGCCATTACTTCATAAATACAGATCATTGGTAGAATGCACAAACTTCTACATTTCTTTACTCTTTGAGATGAGACTTTGCATATGCATTTATAATGACTTGTGGATGTGCATAAAAATGTGTTGATGTGTGTGACATAATTTATATGAATTCATATATGCGTGATCCAAAGAATGACAGTTATGGCCCCTGATTGGACTTAAAAAATCTTGTGATGCAAATTCTTTGACATTTCTTTGCGTCACATAATTATTGTAGGGTTTTGTGTATTGCATTTGAAAAATGATAACAAGGATCTTGTTTATCATGATAAGACCGGATAACTGTGTTAAGGATTTTGTAAGATTTATAGCCCTTTTTCTGTATCAAAGCGGTATGCAGGGGTATTGAATAAATCACCTTTAATGATAGTTTTAATTCAAAATTGTTCTTCAAAGCAGTTTTAGGAAGAAAAAAAAGCAAATTATTTAATGATCTTAAAATCTTAAGCATTTTGCTTCAGTGTAAAAATTTAATCGCTATTAAAAAGATGCCTTTACAGCTGATATTGACTAAATAGGTCAGGAGTTATGGCCCTTGGGTGATTCCAAGTTTAAACTCCTAGTCCAGCAGTCACATTTATAAAGCAATTTCTTGATCAAACTTAAACACAATGTCATTTACTATATCTCAGCCAAGTTTAAGTATGAATGATATTGAATTATTAAACCTAGAGTTTTGGCCCTTTAATACCAGAAAATAAGACAATTTTGACATGTTTACATTCAAGCATCTTCATTATTTTGACATGTTTACATTCTAGCATCTTCATTATTTTGACATGTTTACATTCTAGCATCTTCATTATTTTGACATGTTTACATTCTAGCATCTTCATTATTTAAGCAATCTTCAGTGTTGGTAACATGGTTTACAATCATTATTTAATTGTAGGTCAGTGGTTCTACCCGGATGCCTCCGTGCATTCGGAGTCTTCCTCCACCTGTAATTAGCTTGGCGTCACTATGTGACCGAAATACTGTCGAAGCGACGGTTAACTCAAATAGTTTAGTCAAGTCATTATTTAATTGTCTACTTTGATCAATATGGCTGATATTGGCCATTACTTCATAAATACAGATCTATGCTAGAGTGTAAACAAAGTGAATATGTTATTTTTTGATAATTCAAGGGCCATAACCCCTGACCTACAATATCAACCATTATCAAATTTAACAAAAAAAATTCACTGTCATAAAGTAAAAAGAAGATTTCCTTCTGTGTAAAAATGTAAAAAAAATGGTTTAATTTCAAGAGCTGATCATAAATTAAGCATGGCCAAGAGATTCTGGCAAATCTGCAATAAACATTGTCACACAGTAAGGCAGGTGTTATGGCCCTTGAATTGTTGTAAGATGCAAGATTTCCATATTTTACTCTCTAGTTGTAAAAAAAAATAATCAAACTATGATAGTGTTCTCAAACAAGTTGTAAATGTCTCATATTGTACTAGGAAATAGATCTAAGAGTTGCCGCTGATATCAAACCAGTAGGTAGAGATGGCCCTTGAATTATAGTAAGATGCAAGTTTTCAATATTTTCACTCTAGCAAAACTTTTGTTCAAACTATGATACAGTGTTAATGACCATGTGATCTCAGACAAGTTTGCTAATGTCTTATATTGCACTAGGTAATAAATTTAGAGTAGGGGCTGATATCGAACCAGTAAGTCAGGAGTTATGGCCCTTGAATTATTGTAAGATGGCAGATGCCACTTTGTTTTCACTCTAGCAGCTGCATTGATCAAACTTAAGTCCTAACCTTATTGAGCATCTTAATGACTTAGGTGAGCTATAGAGGGACAACATGACCCTCTTGTTTATAATGAGCAAAATGAAGCCAAGTCTCATCAAAATGCTTCAGCATTGAGATAAATGTAAACCAAAGGAGGGGACTCACATAGGCTTTTAGTCTGTTATTCAGTCCTATTCATTCTTGAATGAAAATATGTATTGAATTAAATTAATGTAAACTAGAATGCATGTCTTGTTTTAGGTTCTCACATCCGCTTTTGCCCATTGCATCATTTACCCTGTAGAAATTATTTTGGGAGGTCTTGGGCGAGCATTGCGGAAATTTTTTGAGGAAATACCGGCACTGTGGCAGCCTGTTTTACTGGTGGTGATGCTGATTGTGACTCTAGTAGTCCTCATCATGATGTTTGGCTACGAAATTCGTCTCCCATTTATTAAGTTTGGCCCCAAAAACCCCAGCAGTGTTACGAGTGAAATCAAGAAAGGAAGTGACCAAGCCACCGCCAAAATGCACACTTCCTCTGGAGTCAAGCCAGGATTCTTGTCTTGGAAGTCAGGAGTCTGAATCCACAGATTATTCTCAAAGCAGCCAGAGCCAAGGAAGTTGGTTTAGTTGGTAACTCTGTAACAAGGAGTGTAAAATTGCCTTATTAGTGAAAAAAAAAGTGCTGTTTGAGTGAACTTGATTTGGTCGGTAATTCTGATGCAGGGGGTGTAAAATCATGAGTGTACAAGTGCAGGGCAAGTGAAAAACCAAAACATTTCTTTGTATTTTTTTGAGTTCTCAAATTTGTGATAATTTTAGGATTTTTACACCACTTTTGTTGTACTGCGTTAGGTTGTTTGAAAGATAGACATGTGGTTTACCAAAACATCTTAAATTAAGACTTTTATCCTCATCAGAAAATATTGAAGATCTAGCACCCTCCTACTGACTTAAGAATAGATATTCAGAGTGATAAAAAGTTGGTGTCATTAGTGAATCAGTCTAAGGTTTAATTTTTAGCTCGACTATTCGAAGAATATGAGAGCTATTGCACTCACCCTTATATCTCCGTATCCAGGCATGGGATTGATTTGAAACATCTTTAATATCTTTATGGGTATCATACTATCAAGGAAGTTTTTTTAACTTTGAAATTTGGTTAAAGTTTTGCATGCAAGGAATTAAATGCTTATATCTCAGTAATGAGGCATAGAATTGATTTGAAACTTATTTTTAAATATATTCAGTGGTATCATACTATAGAGACAGATAGTTTTTGACAGATTATTGCCATTTTTTAACTTAAACATCTTTGTTAAAGTTTTGTATGCATTGCAATACAAACTTTGGTTGAAGTTTTGCATGCAAGGTACTACATTGTATAGAGTTTATTTTCAGAATTGTTTATGGTATTGACTTGAAAGTTTGTGAGTGTGTTCAGAGGCATCAGAAAACCTAGGAGGATAACTCATTCACTGAATTTAATACAAATTAAGGTCCTTTTTTAGCTTGGATATTTTGGTTAAAGTTTTGCATGCACCACGTTATTATGCTTATGTCTCAGTAACTAGGCGTGAGATTGATTTTAGACTTCATATACATATTTAGGGGTATTAGACTATCAAGGTATATCATTTTTGACTGTTCTTACATACAGGGTATGTGAAGGGCAAGAATTGAAATAGATTTTATTTGATTTACCAACAAGCATTTCAAATAGTCGAGGGTGCTGTTGTCTGACAGCTCTTGTTTCAAGTTGGCACCCACACCAGAAAAACTATAAACCATAGTCCAGAGAGGAAGCTTGAGGAGGCTAGATATATTTCAGTACATCAATTTATTAAGATGACCCTGTATGGGACTCATTATGAAATATGAACACCTTCTGATTGGACTTATGGATGAAATGGCTCTTTGCGTCCCATATGTTAAAATTGATCATGTGAAAGGTCCAGTCCTACAGAATTATTTAAGGATATTTCAGCCTCACACAATTACAGAGTATGAGCCCAGGTAAAAATCTTGCAGTCTTGGCTGTTGGACATTCAGCTATTTTTGTAGACTGTTGAACCTTGTACTGTGTTAGATGCTTAAAAGCCAGTCCTTCATGTTACAAAATACCGGGTATATCAAATTGAGAGTTTCCTCAACTCAGAAATTTGGAAGATTTAGTACTACCTAAAGAACAGATATTTTGTATATGCACTATTATTCGCATGCTCTTATAATTGGTTTATAATTGTTTCAAATTTGTAGTAAACCTACAGATTTTAAGTTTTGAGTTGAGGAAAATCTCAATTTCGGTCTGAAATAGACCCCAGTGTAACAAAATGTTCATCTTGAGAATTTCCTGATCTCAAAATTTCAATCTGACTCCTTATAAAATTGTGTAGGAAGGAGAACTGTTGAAAGGTTTCCAGTTACTGCACTTAGGTACTAAATAATAAATGTAACATATTGAGAAAAAGAAGTTCAAATTTCAAACTGGGTATTAAGGGTATTGTTACCTAGTTTCAATTTATTACATGATTATCACTAGGCATTTGATATACTTGAAATTTAAAAATTGAGGGCTGACCATAAAATTCTTCATACTACATATAGAAATAGAAGGAGATGGAACAGCTTTTTGGTCAGCCCTTGAAATGACTTAGTGTGCAAACATGAATTAAATTATGTTTTCCTCATTTGATAATTATAACTAAATTTTTAGTAACCTCTCTCTCTCTCTCTCAAATTTTATGCTATGTAAATCATATTTGGGAAGTATTGTGTACATTTTCTCCACAAGTAAACTATTTTTAATATGAATCATGACTTCCATTGCTCAATCAATGGCCTGTTTTATATGTACAGGATGCATTTTAACTACACTTGATATCCTCATTGTCATGTGTGTGCTTTGCTTTTGTGATATAATTTAAAATAAGTTCTTTGTTAAGTTTTTTAAGCTTATTTTAGATCTGATTTTTAGCTCACCTGAGCATAGCTCAGGGTGAGCTTTTGGGATACTTGATTGTCCGTCGGCCGTCGTCCGTCAACAATTTTGATGTTTACACACTAGAGGCCACAGTTTTGATCCAATCTTCCTCAAACTTGGTCAGAATGTTTGTCTTGATGATATCTTGAACCCTTTCGAAAATGGGTCAGGTTGGATCAAAAAGTAGGTCAGTAGGTCAAATCTTAGAAAAATCTTGTCGTCCGTCAACAATTTTGATGTTTACACACTAGAGGCCACACTTTTGATCCAATCTTCCTCAAACTTGGTCAGAATGTTTGTCTTGATGATATCTTGAACCCTTTCGAAAATGGGTCAGGTTGGATCAAAAAGTAGGTCAGTAGGTCAAATCTTAGAAAAATCTTGTCGTCCGTCAACAATTTTGATGTTTACACACTAGAGGCCACACTTTTGATCCAATCTTCCTCAAACTTGGTCAGAATGTTTGTCTTGATGATATCTTGAACCCCTTCGAAAATGGGTCAGGTTGGATCAAAAAGTAGGTCAGTAGGTCAAATCTTAGAAAAATCTTGTTTACACACTAGAGGCACAATTTTATCCAATCTTCCTCAAACTGGTCAGAATGTTTGTCTTGATGATATCTTGACCCTTCGAAAATGGGCAGGGGGACAAAAGTAGGTCAATAGGTCAAATCTTAGAAAAATCTTGTTTACACACTAAAGGCCACAGTTTTGATGCAATCTTCCTCAAACTTGGTCAGAATGTTTGTCATGATGATATCTTTTGTGGATGGGGTCAGAAAATTCCTGAACATTGTTTCACCTCATCATCTTAATTCTGAAGCAATCTGTTTTGTACAGGCAATGAATGATACTTTTCTCAGGTGAGCGATCTAGGGCCATCTTGGCCCTCTTGTTAATGTACATACATATTGATGATATATATATATATCACTCCACAAGACAAGTGGATTTTAGTAATACATGTATATACTATTTTAGTATTTCTTGTGCTATTTTAATACTAGCATGAATTCCATGAACAATACTTGGCGCTTAGTAATACTTAAATTCTTAAATGAGATAGCAAATGCATTCTACCATTCTTGTTTTAAGAAATATTCAAGCACTAAGTTGACATAACAATCGCCATAATAACTATTAAACAATATCTGTTAGGAAATGAAATATAAGGGTATTTTTATAAGGGAAACAAAATTAATGAAATTTGCCCATAAGTATTTAATAATTACTTGGCACTAAGTAAGGTTGATGGAATTCAAGTCAGGTCTTAAAATTCTAAGTGAGTGCTGCAAGATGTCACGGGGAGAGAAAAGTGTGCAGCCTGACCAGGGCCTTTCGCTTACAGGACGAATGCTCTACCAACTGAGCTACCCGGCTGCTAATATAAATTTCTCCCCTATTGTGTGTTATTGGTATTGTGAAATACTTTCCAGCCAAATTCGGAGTTTGTCCTCAAATTTCCAAACGGGTCCAGAGAACAAGTAGAATAGATATCTCAGCACCGGTTGTAGGCCCATCTCTACACGCTCCGTTATAATGTGACTACAAATATGGTCTATAACATTGACCCCATGTCTATAATTTGTCTCTGTTGTTTGACCCCATGTCTATAATTTGTCTCTGTTGTTTGTCCTGTAATCACAACATGGACCTATATAACACAGTACCTAAGTTTGGACATTCAAAAACAGCATTATTAGGGTCTGGACTGTATTTTTTTTTTCTGCATATGTTTTACTTTCTCCATTTTTAGCATCTCCATTTGTTTACATTGGGGGTGTAATTTAGATATATGTGAACATTTGGATACAAACACTTTATTTATATGACTAACTCCATAATATAGTAGAAGAAAAACAACTTCTGAAGTACATTTTAATACCTGTCCCAGTGGCCCATTAGTTAGAGTGTCTGCCCTGTAAACAAGTTGTGGATTCAATCCCCGGCTCTGACATAAAGTTGTTAAAAATGGTACTGGTATATCTTCCATGCTTGCAAAATTAGGGTAGTTCAAAAACTGACTGGCCCAGTGTTAGGATAATGTGACAAGGTGTGGTATCATGCCATTTGTCTATGGCGTGATATCACTGTGAAGCAACACTAGATCTGTCTCAATGAAGACAACATTCCTAGTGACTATAATACTGTTGGTGGGACGTTAAACCCAAACAAACAGAAGAAGTGTGCGTATAGTTTTAGGGACATGTAATTTTTAATTAAAAAATTAATATTGAAATATTCAAATCAATAAAATTTAATGCATAAGTTTTATCCTTTTATGGTGAAGTCCCTGTAATGGTTCCGCTACATTTCGGACATCACGGAGATAACCAAGATTTCCTTATGTTTCATTAAGGTACTTCGGTTATCTTGGTAGAGGTAAAGTGGTCCAAGACATTGCAGAACCATTACAGAGACTTTACCTTAAACAAGGTGTCAAAACATGTTTTATTTTGTAACTGGTTAATAATGTGCCCAGTTCGACTCAGTTTTCTACCATTTCATTTTTAAGTGATTATCTGCTAGAAGTCTGCAATATTTCTCTGTAAATGACGGTGTTGTTTTTTTATTCAAGAATAAATGCAATCCTATGCAGGGTATATTCCTTCTAATATACTATAAATGTATTTCATAATTTTATATTAAAAAGATTTATTACGAACTGTATAAATATCAAAAATTACATATCACACTTTTAGTCTTCTCCAAATTATATTAACCCTTTCCCTCATATAGACTCATTTTGACGCCCTCAATAGGTATCACATAAAGCCTGATCTGCAGAAAACCACAGTTAAATCTTACCAAATTTAATTACAAAATCCTCATTTCCAGACCACTGAGGAGCAGCGAACAGCATAAAACCTGATCAGCCTGCGAGTTACTCGCAGGCTGATCTGGTTTTATGCTGTTTGCATAGGTCTTTTCATGGTATCCTCTATGAGGGAAAGGGTTAAATACCCAGTGAAAAAAAACTCATTGGGAAAATTAAAAATCTTTGTGATTACATCATTTTGGAAGAAAGAACTCACATTTCTAATACATTTATATCCTAGAGCTGGATAAGCTCTTGAAACATTTCTTCCTATAACACTTACTTGTATAACTTTTAAATTACTAAAAAACATTGTTCATACAGATTAGATTTTCTTAATTCATGGAAATAAAATATCAGTATAGAGAAATTTGTTTTTGATTTTTCACTTACTATCACCATCAGTATTTCTGTTTGTTTGGTGTTTGCTTTATTTGATGTCAACTTTGATGCTCCTTTCTTCTGGTGTTAGCAGAGTCATTTCCACGAAACGGAAAAGTAAAAAAAAAATCACTGGATAACTTCTGTTTGAATAGAGACAGAAAAAAAAAATTAAAAAGATTTTTTTATCGACTATGTTCAACTGTTTAATGTGCTAACTCTTTAGTACCCAATGATACCTCTAGTTTGTAAATATTCTTAATTTTATATACAGGTATGTTACTTTTGTTGGTCTATAAGAAATTCAGTCATTAATGCTCTGCTCGCAATATGGAAAATGTAGTTGATATATTACACAGGCTTACATCTCCTACACATGTTCAGATAATTTTTGACAAGAGTGAAAAACTGGAGTATTACTTGCAGGCTGATCAGGTTATAACCTGGTTATGTCATTTTCTAGGTCAGTCTAGTTTGTTAAAGACTGAAAATCATCATTAACTTTGAATATTCGAGTAAATTCACCAGACTGAACCCCTTCCACAGTAAGAGGGAAATGTTTATAAACATTCAAGTATGGCTGTAAAATGAAACAAACAGTTTGTTTTACAAGTGCTGATTTATTAAACATAACTTGATAATATCAACAAAGAAAAATACAAAGTAATCAGTGATGGGCAGTAACCCTTTACCTTATATTGACATGTTTTGATGCTTTAGCAAACGGAGAAGACCCAGAACAGTTTTTTTCTACAAGCTCTCTGGTCAGGTTCTCCTTGTTTTCTCATACAAGTCTGCATGGCAAAGAAAAAATTATTTCAAATTCCATTCAAAGTTCAGTAAATTAATTATTCATGAAAGTCATAAAATTGTACATGAATATTCATGAGGTAAAGGGATAATCAAGTGGAATCTTAAATGCTACATCAGTGGTTAATTCACAGTTCATCAACCATACTATTTCAAATTAGTATAAACTCATGTGTTCTGAACATCTTTTAACAGCTATGCATATTCATTTTGAGGCAGTTGGCATCACGATTATTCAATAGACATCACTATCAGACTATACTAACAGTTAAATTAGTAGTATAATAATTGTGTAAGTATATATTAAAAAATCTTTGTTGCTCCCCTAGAAGTAAACTAATATCAAGTTAAAGCTTAAAAGCCTTTAGTCACAATTAGTGAGGTTAATAAAATAAGACAGGAGATTGGCAATAAAATAGAAGTTCTATTAAAGGCAATTACAGGTGATGAAAACTGCACAATCGCTCTTCGTGTAATATTGTCAATAACAGAGGCTCTCTGGCAAAGAAAGAAAAGTTCTTATTAAGGCAATTACAGGTGATAAAAACTATTGTGATAACAGTATGCAGTGTTACTTTCAACTCAAGAATAAACCCTGGTTAAATAAAAAAAAACACGAAAAACAAGTCCACACCTGATTATCTTTTATCAATCGAAAACAGAATTTTTAACTACAGAGTGGCCTAGTGGTAGCTTATCAGTATAGAGAATCCGCTGGTCCAGTGGTAAGATACACCACAACAGATCTTAAGATTGTGGGTTCAAACCCCTTGGTGACTAGACTTTTTCATGGCCTTCCCTGGCAACAAGCACTAGTCAAACTCCTGCACAGTCAAGGGGAATTGATAGAAGTTGAAAGAACTTGTCAACCAATCAACGTAAAATAAATTTAGATTGAACAACTTAAAACCTGGTCAAACTGTTTGTAGTTCACCAACTTAGTTTAGTTTAAGCTTCTTTCATTTTATTTAATTGATAATACAATTTATACTAGTCCCTCTCAACAGTTCCCAGGATGGACCAGTGCTTTGCGCCTTGAAAGATCATGCAAAAATCTTTGCCCCCAAGGTGTTCCATACCTACCTTTGAATTTGCAGTCGTGAATGTTACCACCAGACCACTGCGCCATCAACAGATTTCACAGACTTGTCTTATTTTTACAGGTTACAGAGGTCATTTTGGTGAGTACACGTGTTCTTACAACACACATATTGGGAACATATAACAACTAGTTCACCATTATAAAGAGATGGAATCCAGCATCTTCTTGACCGATATAACAAATGTTCATACAACACACAGTAGGGTTTACTATGATCAAAGCATCACATAACAAAATTGAATACATCACATTTCACTGTCATACACTGGTTTTTGATTCAAAATGTTACGCTATATACACTTGGACATGCTTAACAGAGCTTGGGTAATCAATTTCAATTTTGAATGTTTTATCCTCTAAATTTAATAATCAGAATATTTAAGAAATATTTAGAAACAGGAATACTTGTTTCCTGATTGTGTGAACCAGCTACGTTTCACAGCATTTTAATAAAAAAAAAAATACAAAGAATAAATAAAAATTGATAAACTATATTAATAGAACCCTGTGATTTCTACATCTTTCTACATCTGTTGCTGACAGAACAAACTAGGCACTAAAATTCCGTTTGTAAGTAAGGTACTCTGTGAAAAAATTCTGGCAAACTGTACAGCTTCTGAAGCCTTGTACTGCCTGTATGCAATAATTAACAAAATGTTTGGGGAATTTATAAGGAGAAAAACAAAACTGGTTAATAAATTCTTTAAGAGTTTGATTCACCAAACACCAGTAATGGAATCAAAGGTTGTTTTTTGCTAATTTTTATTACAGGTTTACTTCGCTTAGGTAATTGACGTACAGATAAGGAATATAAATTATAATGTCTAATCAAGCACAGATCATATTTTATAAAAGTCATAATAACAAAGATTCTCTCTCTCACCCGCTCTCTCTGATCCTCTTTCTCTCTCTCTTTTTTGTCCTATTATATACATTCAATAATGAAAGAAATATAAATATACCAAGAACTAAATTTGTTCTCATCAAACTAGTCAAAGCAACAATGTCTTAACGACCAAATATTTCATTTACTTTGATTACAAGCTGTGAGCATAAAAAAAAAGTCTCTTTCATTCTTCAGCTGTAAAGTGTTTTTTTTACTGAAGTTACAATGTTGTTCCTATTACTTCAGCAAACCTAGTTTGATATATATTGCAAGCCGAGCGAAAAAATTGACATCTATCAAAAGAACTATATATAGAAAATGAAAATAAAATGAAAAGGCCGATACACTTTTTTAAATATAATATTTCATTCTATTTTCTACTTAGTCCTTTGACAAAATCATTGACAAATAACTACTATCACAAATATAAAATCACATCTTCACAGTCTGTTTTTTACGATAGGAAAAGCATAATTACAGCACACTAAGTAACGAAAAAATATAACATCTAGATTTGGTCACTTGTAAATTTAAGAAAATTTAACACCGTCCTCCTTTTTTGTTAGATTTGGAACTTTAAGAACCATCAATTTCTGTCCATGAACTAACCTTGTAGGGTTTCACTGCTTTTGCCAATTTTTCAAAAAAAAAGACAATGAAAGTCTGATTTTGCTGTTCATGACCTTGACACTGCAGACAGTGACCTTGACCTCTAGTTGAACTCTCTGTCCTTGAATACGATCGGACCGACCAGCGTCCATACGTACAAAATCAAGCAAAGCCAGCTGGAGACGATCTTCACCCACACTGCCGCCATGTTGGCGTTCAGTGTCTTGAAATCCGAGCTTGGACTGAAATCAGAAACAATACTAGTCACACACTAACTGCTGAAAAATCATCAATGAGGAACTGCTGCAAAGCCTTTTTTCTCTCCTCTGTTTGTTTGTTGGTTGATTTAAACATCCCACCAATAGTATTTCAGTCATTTGGAGACGATGTCTACTTGAGTTAAATATAGTGCTGCCACACTGCAGCATCACGCCATAGAAATATGTGTGTTACCACACCCAGTCACATTATCCGAACATCGGGCCAACCAGTCCTGGAACTACCCTTACATGCTGAGCGCCAAACAAGAGAGCTTTACCAGTACCATTTTTTACAACTCTTGTTATGTCGGGGCCAGGGATTGAACCCATGACCTCCCGCTCCCGAGGTGGACGCTCTATCCACTTGACCACAGGGGACTGTTTCTCTCCTCTGATTATGGCATGGTTTTAAATTACTTAATGCACACAGAATAGTATTTCTGAAACCAGTTAATGATTGGGATTTCAATTAGCACTTTTTCAGAAACATTCAATTCGGCTTGGCATTAGCTAGTCAAAAACTTGAACCAACAATGTATCCTAACGAACAACTGGGTCATAACCTATCAAGGTATATAGAAAAAGAACATAAAATTATAAAGATTTAGTTATAATCTTGGGCAGAATAGTACCGGTTGTACTGGTTTACAAAGTTCTACAATTCTCAACAGTTGAAGAAGCAGCTAAGAACAATTTGATATTTCCCGTAATTTTACATATATTGCTACAAGAACCTGTACTGTCAATACCTACAAGGAACTAAATGAATAACTTTTTCTTTCTAAAATAGTTGATCTACACCATGAGTACACGTGTTATACTTTCTGTCAATAATGATTGATTCCCTTTCTTTCCCACTGTTATATGGTGTCATCATCACTTACAGGCAACCAAAGATTAAGATCCACTACCTGTAATAAATGCCTGGTTCCCTTTTCTTACCCATGTCACAGACCTGTGAACTTTATTCGGTCTGAAAGTGGGAGATCTGTGCTCCCAAAGTGGGAGATTGGGTTGTGTGAGAGGGAGATTTTTCGCAGCGCGTTTTTTCGCACTACAGTAATAACAAAACACATTTTTTTTTATTATTCATTTACTTTTATTTCATTTTTTATTACTTATTAACTAATTACTTACATGTAAAAATGTTTGCGCCAACACATTCGCCAAATGAGAAAAATTAGAGCCAAATTTAAGAAGTTGGAGCCAAATTTAAAGCAAGTGGCTCCAATATGTTTTCAGAATACTTTTTTGTCTTTATATTCTGGTATGATATATGCATTTGTTATACTTGGACTGTCAAAGACATATTCAATTGGTGCATAATATTTAAAAATAAAAAATTTAAAATTTAACAAGAGGGCCAAGATGGCCCTGTGTCGCTCACCTGATTAAGATGGCTGTGTTAGGCAAAATGACAAAAAATCTGGCATCTAAAGTGTTTTTCTAACATTTGACTAAGTGGCCTACATTTTGATCCTACCTGAATTTACCTGGTGACCTAGTTTTTGACCCCACATGACCCAATTTTGAACTCATCTGAGATATCATGTAGACAAACATCCTGACCAAGTTTCATGAAGATTGGGCCAAAACTGTGGCCTCTAGAGTGTTCACAAGGTTTTTCTAAGATTTGACCTGGTGACCTAGTTTTTGACCCCACATGACCCAATTTCAAACTCATTCGAGATATTATGTAGACAAACATCCTGACCAAGTTTCATGAAGATTGGGCCAAAACTGTGGCCTCTAGAGTGTTCACAAGGTTTTTCTAAGATTTGACCTGGTGACCTAGTTTTTGACCCCACATGACCCAATTTCGAACTCATCCGAGATATTATGTAGACAAACATCCTGACCAAGTTTCATGAAGATTGGGCCAAAACTGTGGCCTCTAGGGTGTTCACAAGGTTTTACTAAAATTTGACCTGGTGACCTAGTTTTTGACCCCACATGACCCAATTTCGAACTCATCCGAGATATCATGTAGACAAACATCCTGACCAAGTTTCATGAAGATTGGGTCAAAACTGTGGCCTCTAGAGTGTTCACAAGCAATTGTTGACGACGGACGACGGACGACGGACGACTGACGACGCACGACGCACGACGCACGACGGACAAAAGGCGATCACAAAAGCTCACCCGAGCACAAGTGCTCAGGTGAGCTAAAAATATGTTGAAATAAAAACATTACAAATACTGTCATATAATTCTAAATGTTAATTAAATGAATTTAATTCACATTTAGTTTTATAAATAAATTATCAAATAAATATTTCATTCAATTGTCAAAAAAAAATTTTTAAAAAAAAAAAAATTTTATGAGAATAGGTATATTAATATTTTGATACATTAATAACCAAACATCAACAAAAGACCCCAAAAAAAATGTGTTCATACAAAATCATAAATATTAACCTGACTAAAAATATTATATGAAAATATCAAGTGAAAAAAAAATAAAAAATACTCGGGTACGTTAAATATTGGGTACGTTTTGGTTTGGATACGTTTTGACTCGCTCCATTAGCGATTAGCATCGAGTCATTTATATACATCGGTACATCTATGCTATTTACCAGTTGGAATCTAGCTAGGTTAACCAATTAATCAATTTAAATGTTTTAAAAGAAACGGTAGCAAACATTGCTGATGTTTTTCGCAAATGGCCGCCATTGTGATGATTGCGCAATTTCATAACAGTTCCAAATGCAGGTATAAACAAAAGTCAGTAGAGGGTGTGACAAATGTAAACAAGTTATAAGCTGCCAATACTATCCGAGTATTCCACATCTTTGCATAATTAGGAAGCCTTAAAATGCGTGTTGATTGGATAATCCCACAGCAGGTGCTGGTTACTTTAAGTAGTATACAGTGTAGAGCGACCTGTATTTTTGTGCATTACGGAACTTAAACAACCGCGGTACTAATTTACTGATTTCTTCAAAACATGTGCATGTCAGTTGATAAGCGGTATATTGGGGGCCTTGAGATCAAAGGCGGTAGATTTCTGGTGTTGGTCGGTAGACCGGGAGATGCAAGCAATTATCGGTAGCTCCCGCTCAAAATCGGGAGAGTTCACAGGTCTGATGTCATCAACAAATACAGGGAATCAAGTATTGAGATACACTTCCTGTTTAATAAGACTGGTTCCCTTTGCTTGGTGAGTGTCATCATCACATACAGGGAACCAAGTATTCAGATACACTTCCTGTAAGACTGGTTCCCTTTGCTTACCTGAACCAGTTGGTGAGTGTCATCATCACATACAGGGAACCAAGCATCAGCATGAAGTGGAAGAAGGAATAGCTGTAGGCAACACCATCCTCCTCGTTGTCCCAGACTCTCTGGCCACCTTTCTCCTCATCATGGCTATCACTGGAGCCTGGGAAAACAAAAAGCAAAGCTGGGATACAGACATTGTCTGGAGACAATCAGAACTGGGACCTGGTCTTACACCTGAGCCAGGAGATATACAGAGCTGAGATCCAGATTGTGACTGAGCTTGTAAACTTACAGAGCTGGGACCCAGACTGAGCCTGGTGACATAAAGCTCTGGGATCCAGATTGAGCCTCAAGAAAATGAGCTGGTATCCAAAGTCTAGGAATTTGTGTAATAGTCTTTTTAAAGTATTTCACTAAGATAACAGGCTAGAAAAGGTTGCTTAATCAACAAATCAGGGATGTTACAATGACAACCACTATCACATTGACAGAACATTTAAGTATCTGTGTATGTTTTTATTTTTAAGATAATTAAATTCAACTTACCCTACAAAATTCAAAATCATCAAACTAATTCATCTATCTATTTATTAACTCAATCTTAACAAAAAAAGGTCTGTTGAGATTATGAAGAAATGTTTTAAAATCTACCGACGTACAAAAAATTCCTACTTGAGAAAAATGGTGAAACACTGTTGAAGACTACAATATAAAAAAATATTCAAAAAGAAATCTAAATGATAAGACAGAAAAGAAGGTGTAATCAAAATTTCAATATCAAATCTTTTGTCTTTCACTACAGTAATAACTCCTGTACAGTATTTCTATATTGTACATTCCTTTTCTGCCAATAATTATCTCCTACAAGTTCTATATAAATAAATATTTTTAACAGCAAGGTAGCAGTGTATCCATCACCTTATGACAAAAAGACAAGATATTAAAATCATATCACACATTATGTCACTTGGGTCATAACCATAGGGTGTATACAAGGTACATTGTAAGTCCATTATGCAATTATTTTCATAGTATATATATGGTAAAATAATACTATTATATGCCATTGACATATTGATATTTTTTTTATTAATCTCGGAGTATTTAAAAAACATTTCACCGACCCTCAAAAGAGTTACACATGGAGTCTCAAAATATACTTTAATCTCTGAAATATTTATTCACCGACCCTCAATATAGTTACATATGAAGTCTCAGAATATACTTTAATCTCAAAAATATTTATTCACCGACCCTCAATATAGTTACATATGAAGTCTCAGAATATACTTTAATCTCAAAAATATTTATTCACCGACCCTCAATATAGTTACATATGAAGTCTCAGAATATACTTTAATCTCTAAAATATTTATTCACTGACCCTCAGTATAGTTACATATGAAGTCTCAGAATATACTTTAATCTCTAAAATATTTATTCACCGACCCTCAATATAGTTACATATGAAGTCTCAGAATATACTTTAATCTCTAAAATATTTATTCACCGACCCTCAATATAGTTGCATAATGAAGTCTTAGAATAAGATATTCATTCATCGACCCTCAAAATAGTTACCTATGAAGTTCATTGCGTCTACCTTTGGACCCTAATAATAACCTAATAATGAAGTGTCACCTTAAGTTATCATCAGTTGTCTAAAACTACTGCTACAAAGACGAGTGACAGCTAGAGAATTGAGAGATCATATTTAAACTTAACCCTTTACCAACTTACACTGGAGTTACTGATGTAATTTTTGCCAGTGTAAGCCAGCTCACTTGGGACTTGAAAAGCAAACCGAATTCACCTGATCAGCCTGTTTTAACCCTTCACTTCATGAATATTCATGTACAAATTCATTACTTGATGAGCGAGTTTAAATGGTATATGCAACAATGGATTTTTCTTTGCCGTGTAGACTGTAAAATCCATATCGACAATTCTGTATAAGCAAACAGAGGCAATCCTAATCAGGAGATGTCTGATCTGAGCCTGCTCTGTTTCCCACAGTGTCAAAATGAGTCCATGAGGTAAAGGGTTAAAAAGCAGTATAAAATCAGATTGGCTTGAAGGCTGATCTGGATCTTTATAATACTGGTTATATAAGTCATAGTGTACAAGTGTCCTGAATAGATCCAGGAATAAAGAATTAATGCTCCAATTCAGTCAACCTTACTAAGCACTATGCAATACTTGAATAATCAGGGAGCAAATTTCATTAATCTTGCTTCCCTATAACAAAAAGTTCTTAATAAATACTGTTAATTATTCAGGTAGCTGAAATCAGTTACTTACTGTAAATATCTTCTACAAGTAGAGAGGCAGACATTTAAAACTACAAGTATTGCCTAAAATTAAGTATTGTTGGCTGAATTTGAGCCTGGCTCAATAAGTACACAGATTCTGAACATAAAGTACCTAGATCCTAAAACTGATCCTCTGATCATGGGTCACCTGTGAACAAAGGCCACTTTATCAATGTCCCATTGCTGACATTTGTTCTCAAGTTAGACTGTATATTCATAAAGTATTCATAAAATCTATCACAGATTCAGACTGTATATTCATAAAAGATTCATATAATCTATCACAGAGTTAGACTGTATATTCATAAAGTATTCATATAATCTATCACAGAGTTAGACTGTATATTCATAAAGTATTCATATAATCTATCATGGAGTTAGACTGTATATTCATAAAGTATTCATATAATCTATCATGGAGTTAGACTGTATATTCATAAAAGATTTCTAAAATCTATCATGGAGTCAGACTGTATATTCATAAAGTATTCATATAATCTATCACAGAGTTAGACTGTATATTCATAAAGTATTCATATAATCTATCACGGAGTTAGACTGTATATTCATAAAAGATTTCTAAAATCTATCATGGAGTTAGACTGTATATTCATAAAGTATTCATATAATCTATCATGGAGTTAGACTGTATATTCATAAAGTATTCATAAAATCTATCATGGAGTTAGACTGTATATTCATAAAGTATTCATATAATCTATCATGGAGTTAGACTGTATATTCATAAAGTATTCATAAAATCTATCATGGAGTTAGACTGTATATTCATAAAGTATTCATATAATCTATCACGGAGTTAGACTGTATATTCATAAAGTAATCATATAATCTATCACAGAGTTAGACTGTATATTCATAAAAGATTCATAAAATCTATCACAGAGTCAGACTGTATATTCATAAAAGATTCATATAATCTATCACGGAGTTAGACTGTATATTCATAAAAGATTCATAAAATCTATCACAGAGTTAGACTAAGGATCAGGAAAGTCACACCTTAGAAGGTGACAGGTGAGAATTAGCAAACTTTAAATATTAACACAACATTAAAAGTACTTATTTCCTTAGTCTTTCTAAATCTACCATTACATAACTTCATTTGAAAACGAAGGAATAACAAGAGGGCCAAGATGGCCCTAAAGACGCTCACCTGAGGACATTTGTGCTGACCAAGTTTGAGGAAGATTGAATCAAAATTGTGGCCTCCAGTGTGTAAACAAGGTTTTTCTAAGATTTGACCTACTGACCTACTTTTCAAACGCTTTTTAGGTCTGTTAGATTAATGATCTTCGATAATTCGTTGAAATTTCTGAAGAGAATCGTATACCTACCAAACTGAAACCGGAAATGGAGGGCTGAATAGTTTCCTAATTTTTCATTGGTTAATAATATTATAACCTAAAACGACCGAATGTGTTTTTATTACCAACAATACGATTATCTGTACTTTCATATCTTTCTTAAAGAAAACCTTTATTTAATATACAATTGACACAATATATTTTCTTAGTCTTTTTATCATTTTATTTAATCGTAGATACTGATTTTAATATAAAACATATATCAAGTATGTAATTTAAAGTAAAAAGTGATTCAATCAAGGGCCAAATTTTAAACATTATCTTGTCATAATCTCTCAAACTAGTAATATTGCAAAATATTTTTTTTATGATTGGTCTATAATTATGAATTATGTGGGTACGGACCACTAGACAATATTTCACATCAAATCTATAGATTAAGCTCTAGGTCTTTTCCTATGTAACTCTATATGAAACAAGTGACCACTGGTGCGGGGTCATTTATCACCGTAAGGCTATGATTTGAACAATCTTGGTAATGAACCATTAGATGATGCTACATACCAAATATCTAAGCTCTGGGCCTTATGGATTTACAGAAGAAGATTTTTTAAGATTTTCCTATATAACTCTATGTAAAACAAGTGACCCCTGGTGCGGGGGCATTTATCACCATAGGACTATGATTTGAACAATCTTGGTAATGAACCATTAGATGATGCTACATACCAAATATCCAAGCTCTGGGCCTTATGGATTTACAGAAGAAGATTTTTTAAGATTTTCCTATATAACTCTATGTAAAACAAGTGACCCTGGTGCGGGGGCATTTATCACCATAGGGCTATGATTTGAACAATCTTGGTAATGAACCATTAGATGATGCTACATACCAAATATCTAAGCTCTGGGCCTTATGGATTTACAGAAGAAGATTTTTTAAGATTTTCCTATATAACTCTATGTAAAACAAGTGACCCCTGGTGCGGGGGCATTTATCACCATAGGGCTATGATTTGAACAATCTTGGTAATGAACCATTAGATGATGCTACATACCAAATATCTAAGCTCTGGGCCTTATGGATTTACAGAAGAAGATTTTTTAAGATTTTCCTATATAACTCTATGTAAAACAAGTGACCCTGGTGCGGGGGCATTTATCACCATAGGGCTATGATTTGAACAATCTTGGTAATGAACCATTAGATGATGCTACATACCAAATATCTAAGCTCTGGGCCTTATGGATTTACAGAAGAAGATTTTTTAAGATTTTCCTATATAACTCTATGTAAAACAAGTGACCCCTGGTGCGGGGGCATTTATCACCATAGGGCTATGATTTGCACAATCTTGGTAATGGCCCATAAGATGATGCTACATACCAAATATCTAAGCTCTAGGCCTTGCAGTTTTGCAGAAGAAGATTTTCAAAGTTTGAGTTTTTAAAATCTATTTTTAGCTCCTGTGACCTACTTTTTCAACCAATCTGAATAATTTGTACAACTTTGATAGAGGGCATCATAAGGATGATTCCTGTGAAGTTTGGTCAAAATCCCTTCAGCGGTTCAGGAGGAGATGTTCTTTAAAGCAAATTGTTGACGACGGACGGACGCACGCACGCACGGACGACGGACGACGGACAAAAGGTGATCACAATAGCTCACCTTGAGCACTTCGTGCTCAGGTGAGCTAAAAACAAAAGGACTTTGTATATGTATATTATACATTTTGTTAAAACACACCAAACTTCATAAACAGTTACTTTCTTTTTTAAGGGCAACGATTATTTTGTTAACATAATGATAGAATGCTTTCGAAAATCACAGGAGCTAGGTACATAGTATTCTGAGGAAAGAAAAATTATCTATTTTCTACTTATATAAAGCGAAAAAAGAAATATTTTTTCCCAGATTACTATGTGCCAAGCCCCTATGGGTAAAGACATTTAAAATATTATATTCTTACAAAATTGCCTTTCCTTGAAAGAGAAAAACTTACATTGACAAAGTTACGAAATGTAAACTACAGACATTTTAGTATATTACTGTTTATCAGCACTGTTATGATAAGAACTAAGAATAATTGTGCTTTATTGTGGAACCCTGCCCAGTGGTGATAAGCTTTTAATTAACACGTGGGATCATGTTTGAATCCATTATTACTCAACCAAACCTTCACTGCATAGAGTGAGTTAAAAAAAACTGGAACTGTCCAAGCTTTCCTCAAATGACTTTCATTTTCTTCTTCAGAAAAATGCTCAATTCTATCTGTTCAGAAAATACATGCCATACTGTCAAAGTTTTTGCCGACTAAATGCTCTTGTTTTCCTTTTTTTTTTTATATTTCTTAATAATCATCTTTTTGAAAAAGCTTGAGAAAGACATGTTCATTTGTTTTAATTATTCTGATCAATAATGATTGCATGATTGGGTTTAACGACCCACAAATAGTATTTCAGCACAGTGAAGGAAACACCTTTGTTTCGCATGCCATTCAATTTTCAATGAATAAATACCCATCAGGGCATGAATTTGTACCTGAATATTCATACGGTATGATAAGAGATAGTTTTTCAGTATGTGACATCAACCATCACCAACGCCTTATTCAGTAAGGCCCAAAAGAAATTTTCTGTGTTTAGGGCAACGGTCTCAAAAAAGTTAGGTTGGGTAGGGATTGATTTTTCTTTTCTTTTTTTTTTTTTGAAGTCTTGTCATAACAGTGAACAAATCACACATTCTAAACAGGCAATTTGGTGGTCCCAAAATGGCCACTTAAAACTTAAGGGTCGGAGGGTTTTCACTAGGTAGGGTCGGGTTGCCCGAAACACATAATCTTTTTTTATAGGCCTATCTAAAAAGCCCTATACAAATACACTGTAAAGTCTATGTCCAAATATTGATTTTCATCCAGCCAGGAAATTGGATTTGCCATATCTACAGGAAAAGATATCAGACAGGTGGTTTTATGACACACCATACAAACTTTTTCCAGCGTTACTGTCCAGTGTTTTCAATGATAGTAAATGGGTAACAAGAAAAAAATTATTAATTATCAGTATATGGCTGTAAGGTGAGGAAAACCTGGTCAGTAGAACTACTTAAACTACTAGAGTAAATATAACACACACACGCTGGCAAAACATTTTACCTGCTTGGTAGCTACTGCCTGTGAAAAGAACAACAGAAAACACATGCAAACAGAAATGGATAGGTGAATACTACAAGCTGTTAGCATGGAAACAAAGAATTGTGTTCTTCTGGCTGAAAATAAATAGGTTTTAGTGGCATCATAAAGCCTAAAACATGTGTACATATTTATATGGGGAAATTTTTTTGTATATATGCATGGCAAAAAATAAAAAATAATTGCAGAATTTCAGGTGGATTCAAGCATTGCAAAATAAGAATTCTGTCAAATCAATACATGTGATAAATGTATTAAAATCTTACATATGATTTGACAATACTCTAAATATGACCTTAACTGGGAAATATTGTCATCTGGCTTCTGATTGGAAAATGCTGTTACCTAGCATATGATTGGACAATACTGTCATGTGACTTGAATGAACAATACTATGATTGGTGAAAAATTATCTGACTTTGAATGGACAGTACTCAGTACTACCATTAGCTCTTCAGACAACTTTACCATCTGACTTTTGATTGGACAATACTCCTATCTACTGTTTAGACAATTCTGCCATCTGACCTCGATTGGACAAAAAAAAAAAAAAGGCGACAATACAGCGCAAGCTTTAGGAGAGAAATCTGCAAATTTGACTGGCTATATTTTAGCGTGTACATTTCCCCGTATGATATGTTGCATTCCATTACTGGTACCTGTGTCGGTTGAGCCTGAAATTCAGCAAGGCTAGTCTATACTTCACATGATGCAGCAAACAGTAACAAAACATCACACATGCCATGCCAAACAGCGTCACCGTGGCAACAGTATTGCTATACACACTCCAAATAACTGGACAGAAAGTAGTTCTCTGAATTCAGTATGTTTTCTTTATTGTTTACAATAAAGAACAAGAGAGTTCTTTGAAACACATGTGTCACCTGCTGAAGCATGATGGAAAAAGTGTAATGGACAGACAGATGGACAAAAAAGTGATTCCTATGTGTCACCTCTGCTTACAGCAAGTGACACAAAAATAAACCTATGGCTATTTTTTTGTTTATTTTGTTTTTTGTTGTTTTTTTGTGTGGGTTTTTTTTTTTGGGGGGGGGGGGGTTATATTATAAATGCATGGAAAATTATGACAACAAATTTTTTTTTTAAATGCAGATCTTTACTGACTACAGTCTAAGAATAGTATTAAACTTAAACTCTTAGGCAATATAGACAGGGCACCATGGCTTGTAGTAGTGATCAATGACCACAGATCTTAAGGTTTTCAGTTCCCTAGCTTTGGGGGTGGGGGGGGGGGGGGGTTAAGACCTTCCAAGACCCCGAGTACTAGTCCAATCCAGGATCTATCAAAAAAAAAAATATGATACAAAGATTTCAAAATTATAATAGAGAAAACGTCCAAACTTACAAACATTATTATATAAAGCATTACTGGAATGTACGCTGAATAAATATGTTTGGTTATCAATAGATGAGAACTACTTTCTTCTCATGAAAATCAATGAAAATTAAGAATAAAATGAGTATGAACACAACATCAGAAAGGTGTCTCAAATATGCCCCATGATGCATTAGTATAAGAGCTTTAGCATACCCTCATTCTCAGTCAAAGGCAGTCTATCCACACCTGCAAGTGTTTTTAAATTTAAATAAATGTACCACATGATTTAGAGATTAAAAAATATACTCGTAACTGGAAAAAATTGTTTCTCAAAGGCACAAAGCTTAATAGAAATACAATTTACAGAAAACATTACTTGGGATAGGGAAACAATGATATATAGGTGTTTTATAATTTACACAATATAACAGATTTCCTCTCAATTCTAGATTAGTTAGCTAATTTATACCTAAAATCACAATCGAAAAAAAAAATGTCAGATTTTTTGTACTGTCCTTTGTACTGACTTCCTTATTTTATATCCCAAATCATAAATTTATTCTTTCATACTGAACAAAACAAGAAACTGGTGTTGTATGCAACACATAAAGTCCCCTACCGGCTCCACCTTGACTCAATATGGTAATCAATCCCATTTTTTGCCATATTTTCACTATTTCCGTTACCATAGCAACCACAATTTTAGTCGAAGAACAAAAATAAAATGACGTGCATAATCTACACATTGCCATCTAGTCATATACCAAGTTTCATCAAGTTTGCTTGCTTAGTTATCGCGTGATCCGATTTTTTGCCATATTTTCACTATTTCCGATACCATAGCAACCACAATTTTAGACGAAGAACAAAAATAAAATGACGTGCATAATCTACACATTGCCATCTAATCATATACCAAGTTTCATCAAGTTAGCTTGCTTAGTTATTAAGTTATCGCGGGATCCTGATTTGTGCGGACAGACGGACGGACAGACGGAGGGCAAACCTATAGTCCCCTCCGGTGTGAACACCGGTAGGGGACTAATAAATCCTTCTCCTAGTTTTCAGCTTTTTCATTAGAATTTACTTCATACCATGAAAGATGATCAGATATTAAGCTTTAAAAATGTCTTGAAAAAAAAAAAAATCAAATTAGCTAAAATGAGGACAAGAGAATTAATGCTGTATATTGAATTAAACAATTCTCCAATTGAATGTTATTCCAATTCTATCATTCTTAGATTGTTAGTGCCACAATTTGAAAGTAAGCAGTTCTCATCTTTTGGAACCATAACCTCATGAGAACAATGAACATTATTTACAGTCAAACAGCATCAACCCATATCTTACTGAACTTAACATGCATGCTGACCAGATTTTGACCTACAGCATTCAAACTGATATTATGAAATCAGAGATGCATATTAATATTTTTCATAATCTTTGTAGCTTAACATAAGGAGAAGCCTTTCATTTTGGGGTTACTGGGCCAATTTGTGGTGTAAGAAAAATCACTTTTGGATAAACAAGCAAAATGTATCATAAAAAAATATTGTTCTCAAGGAAGTAAATCTATCATTGAATATTACACTCCAGAGTGATTACGGCATGAAAATTGTATTGACTCTGTCATCATTTTTCTTTAATTGAACAAGCCTATATTTTTATATATCTCCATGGTGAAATAGATATATAACAAGTCCTAATTATATAAATTTACAGAATTTAAACAAGCCCTACAAGCATTTTACCAGTTTTTGGGCTTATGATTGTTTGCTAATGAGTCAACCTAGAAATGCATGCTTAAGGACACAAGAGTGTTCTTTGGAACATATGTGTCACCTGCTGAAGCCTGACAGAAAAAGTGTGACATCATACTAGGAATGAAAACTACTTAATGTCCAGTACCCTGGAGCTAAACATCACCAGCAAACCAATATAAAAAGATACAATTATGTCTTCAGCTACAGCCAAAGACTTTGTATACTAGTCACAGAAAATGTATTCAAAGCAGAAAACATGTATACATATGCAATGTATTCAAGCAGCAGGCATCATCATCATAATCACTGACAGATCCTCTATCATCATTGATCATTCAGTATTTTTCTTCCTGAATGTTTTTAAACTATTGAATGCCTAGCATCAAGCAACACAGAGCAAGGCACCATGTCAACAGATATATGACCCTTCAAACAGAAAACTAGCAGATTTCTAGATGGAAATGTTCTGATAGCTCAAATTTCTTAACCCACCCATCCCTTCGTATAAAAAACAATACTCCCTTTAGGGAACCCTATATTTGTTGCCTACGTTTAACTTACAGCCTCCCTCAAATCTCAAACAGATATTCCTATTACAAAAATTTAATAAAATATTTTGATAAAAAGGTGCCCCTGACAAAACAGTGTAGGGAAAAAGCCCTGCAATGATATCATACAGACTTGTCTCAAAGGGAAATGACAAGTAGCAAACCATACAAAACCCTAATCAGCCTGAGTAGTATTCACAGACTAATCAGGCTTTATACAAATCATATTTGTAGGTCATTCTCAGAAATGATTTCATGAGGTAGAGAGAACCCTGGCAATATTGGCATGATATGACAGTACTTAGAGGGAACAAGATAACAAAGAGATGGAGTCGTAAGATAGGTCACGCCTTACCTGTGTCACTCTGCAGGATCGTTTTCTCCGACATTGTGATCTTGCCCACCTGACTGTTGGTCGAGGTACGGATGCTGGTTAAACATGAAATGGAATACAGACGGAACCGGTAAGAAAAAAAATCAAAATTATTCATTCGAGATGTTTTTAAAAGGGCTTTATACTGAAACATTTTGAGACTTAGAGTTCCCCTATCTATTGACCAAAGGAATGAAATTTTAAATACATGCTATTTATCCCATACTTTTTAAAAAAATGGTCATTAATTTCTTCAAAATTCCATATATGTATTGATACAGAATTTTAGTTTTTTAAAATGGGGAAAACATAAATTTGAGATAATTCATGAAAGGCAGGCAAGGTTTCTAATTGTTCACATAACAGGTCAATTGTCCCAATCCCATGTGTACATGCCCTATGTTCTAAAAAATAAAATAAAAATATTTAAGTATGATTTAATGCTTGATCTCAAGACATAGCCTCTGAATTCAATGTTGATCCAAGTATGCTATACAAGTTTGAGACTGATAACATACATTTCACTTAAGAAGACCCAGACACTGGGTTTTCATTAATAAATATAACAATATATTTTTTTGGAAAAACAACAGATCTGGCTGTGAGTCAATGGGGATTTTGGACATTCAAAACTCCAAATATTGCGAAAAATAACAGATTTTTATTTGATATTTACCAATGATTTTTAAAATCGATTAAAAAGGAAAACACTGCAGATAGGGTCGAAACATTGATCTTCATAAGAGAAATTCATCTCTATCCTGTCTTGATGTTTTGTTCCACTTTTGTAAATCTTTTTATGTTCAGTTTGACTTGAGCAGTTCTGAGAAACTGGAGCCAGGCTTACATGATCATAGCTGTATACTGTTTACTATTAAAGTCCCTCATTACCAATATTTTGCCTAAATTTCCTTTGTCACGGAAAAAACATGAATTTTATCATGGTTAATAATAACAAAAACAATACTGCCGCTGAATAAATGTTTACTATTTAGTGGCTTTTAAAAATTCTTTTTTTTCTTGACAAAGGCAAGTTTTGCCAAAATATTGGTACAGAGTGACTTTGTTAATTGGATTATTTCCCTCTAAAAAATCTACATATTTATTGCATACTGTGTGTTTTACTAGCAAACTGTTTATGTTTCTAACTTTTCCTGCTATAAGAAGCTAGGTATTTGTCTAATCACCTGGAGTACAGGACAGCAAACAGCCACAGCATGAGAGCCAAGATGGACTGCCAGTCGAATGTCTTGCTGTCTCCCCACATGCGCGCTCCGTCACCAGCGTTGTATGTCGTGTTGCCATTGACAATCGCTGTCAGACTTGGGTTACATTCTGTGTCTATATGGGGAGACAATAGGCATATATCAAATTATTGTGCAAACACAACAATTATAATTTTTTTCTGCCTTCTTGTGTCTGTGGTGTTCTGTTGGTGTCTATTTTTAGTTTTTTTTGCTAGGGGGTGCAAAAATAATTTCAAATGAGATGCAATTTTTTTTCTTCACATTAGAGTCAACTCTTAACAGGAGTCTAAAACAAAAGTAAGCTCAGCTGTAGTAAGACTGCCACATTTTTTTTAAAACACATTTTTCTTTTCTCTTTACAAATAAAATTTAACACTTTCCAATCAATGTCACATTCAATACTTTTTATACCTCTTTTCTGTTACTGAATCTCAGTAAATATTCCACATTTACTGTCTAATCTCCACAAGAATAAGATGTTGTTGTTTGTTGGGTTTAAGGTCCCAGACAGTATTTCAGTCATTTGGAGACTATGTCTACTTGAGACAGATATAGTGCTGCCACACTGCAGTATTGTGCCATGGACGTGTGGCATGATACCACACCCAGTCACATTATCCTGACACCATGTCAACCAGTCCTGGAACTACCAATATATGCTGAGCGCCAAGCAAGGAGCTATACCAGTACCATTTTTTATGACTTTGGTATGTCGCAGCTGGGGATTGAACCCACAAACCTATGCTCCCTAGGTGGACTCTCTAACCACTCGACCACCAGGGACGGTACAGGAATAAGAAGCTACAAATAGTGTAAAAACACATCAGTCTATGAGTTACTAAGCAGGATGATCTGATTTTTCAATGGTTGTTTATGTCAATTCTGTCATTGTTCCTGCATGTTGCTGAGATTTAGTCCCAATACTTACTAGGGTTGTTTGACATGGCAGACCAGGTCAGGTAAGTCACATAGGCCGTGATCACGGAGGACTGGAGGATACCAGATCTTGGTTGGACTGCAATACACAAAGATCAAGGTTTTAACTTCATTATTTTTCATCAATTGCTAGACACACTCCCACTATTGATACAAATCACTCTTCTTTGGTTTGATCAGTGTGACAGAAAACAGGAGGACTACAAGAAAACTCACTTTGTCCCCCACCGCATCTTCTCAAATATGCATACAGGACCAGGTATCAAACCTGGAAGTACTGGTGAGAAGCCATGCCTTCATATACACGTCATAGCAGAGATTTTTTCTACACCCTATACCAAGGGCGAGTTGCTCACACAAAGTGTTTCAATGAGTTCCATTGTCTGGTTCTTAGCTGGAGTACCTACCCCTTACACTGTTATCTGTAACCTTAAGGACAATCAAGAGCCAGACCACAAAACACATTGAAACTATTTGTGTGCACATGTCACCTCAGCTAAGCTTTATACCTGTCACAATATCAAATTTGTCATCTGGTGCATATATTCTTTTTTTCTTTCTTTTTTTATTTCTTCACTTCATCGTTTAATTGATAGTTACCTTATTTTCTTTTATTAAGCTTCCTGTCCCCTTCCACCCGTAAAGGATGATGAAGACAAACAAGACTTCTGGTAACTTTATCCATTTCACAAAAACAGACAAACAGAAGGAGACAGAGAGACTGATAGAGAGATGGATAAGGGAGAAATTAATTATTCAAAGAGAGGGAGAGGGGATTACATTTCCACAGCAGAATGGCAGATGGAATAATATTTCATAAAGAGGAAAATAGTGAAGGTAGACAGAAAAAAGAAAGGGACAAGATGAGAGAGGTTTAACCAGGGGTACTTACATTCCTGTATCTTGGGAAGGATTGAGATGACAGACACAGCCACACACAGGATCAAGTTGAAACTGACGAAGAACTTATGTAAGCCACAATCCCCTCCCTGTTCGGAATACATGTAATAATTTTATTTTTTTTGGTGGTGGAATGTTTATGTAATTATTTTGAAGAAAATCTCGAATGCACAGAGGCACCTGGTTAGCGCCATCATAAGCATTACTGAGGGCTCTGTGCAAAATAACTGTCAATTACTCAATAATTTTAAAATGATTACACAACATAACTTCAGATCTGTGATCAAATGATTCCATGCACCATCATATTTATTCATTTATAATCATGTCTGTAAATGCAAAACAATGTAAATTGTTGTACAAGCATTGGATTGTATTATTATAAGGTAAGCTAAGTGTTCTGATTAACCCTTTACTCCATATAGACTTATTTTGACGCACTGGCAAACAGAGCAGACCCAGATCAGACGGCACCTATAGGAGCTGTCTGATCTGGGTCTCCTCTCTTTGCTTATACAATATTGTAGCTCAGATCTACACAGCCTGCAGAGCAAGAAAAAAGAAAAATCCATTGTTTCATAAATCATTTAAAGTTAATTAATATTCACTAAGTCATAAATTTGTACATGAATATATATGAGGTAAAAGGTTGAATTAGGTCCTAGGCAAATCTAATTTTCTTAACAACATAGTTTGGTCAATTAATGACTCTTAAATAAATAGAGATTTGATAAAATACTCTTCTCATCTTCAGATTGAAGTGGAAAAAATCTTAACACTGCAAATGCAAAACCAGACATGATAAAAAATTACGAACAACCAAATCTAATGGCTAACAGCAAGTGCTGAATAATGTTAAAATGAAATAAAGTGCAATTTGCTTGACATACTTACATGCGCATAGAATATGTAGAACAATATAATTCCCGCGAGCGACACCAAGTAGAAGAAGACGGTGAAAAACAGCAGTCCTGAAAATATTGATAATTTCATGTTTATTATACAGCAGGATTTTTATTTAAACAGTAAGCTATCGTTATCCTCATATATTGTATTCTATCTAATGATCTTTGACTGTTTAGTTAATCTAGCATGCATTGCAAATGTAAGAAATCCATAAATTCACTCAAGATTATTATCCTGAAATCTGGGCAACCAGTCCTTGATCTACCTTAAGGTAAAGTCCCTGTAACGGTTCCGCTAAGTCTTGGACCACTTAACCTCTACCAAGATAACCAAGGTACCCTAATAAACCATTAAAGGGACTTTACCTTAATATGATCCCACACAGGCGATTGTAACAACTTAATACGGTACAACTTATATCCAATTTTCAACGTGCATTAATAAATAAATTACTTACTATCTAAATATATTTGAACTTATCATAAAACACTTAATCTTAATGATTTCACTACACTACAGGGAGCCATGCTTACCAATGTAGTAACATTTGGCTTCCGTCTCTTCATACTTCTCACCCCAACTCTCACTCCAGCCATGGGCGAAGTCAATCAGCAGAATCAACTGGATGATGATGAACAGGAATCCACCAACCAACCCTATCCACATCCAAGCTGCCAATGAAAAAAAAATAGAAGTATATTCATAGGAATGATGAACAAAAGCAAATTACATGAAATACAAGTCTGGTTTGAACAAATCAAACCATATCCCCGACCCCAACACATTGAGAATTCATGCATTCAAATTTGGAAAATAATATAGGCTTTTTGACATTGGGAATATAGCTGAAAGCCGGCCATAAAAACAGCCGGAAAAAAAAATCTAACTAAAAGCCCTAAATCTTTAATGAATTTACATAAATGCTGATCATCCAGCTCCAACAAGACATCAGATTTTTATCTTGAATTTTTATTGAATAAAAAAATTCATGGGTAGCAGCCATCACTTTCAGTGATAGGTACGGTACCTCTTGCCTTGACTCAACAACATGAAAAGGTATTGAACTTTTTGTAAAACATGACAGAATGGAATGCATCTGAGTGATATGGGACTTCCGTGTGATTCCTGCACAGTCAGGGTAATCGATCGGATTCTGATCGTTAAAATCCTTTACAAAGTCAAAAACTTGGAAGACACCTTCATAATCATATAAAGGAGCTGCTCAGGAAAACAGGAGTGCTCACTTTTTCCCAAAGTTGTGACAGAGCTTGAATTTAATACTCCCAAAATGCCAGTGAGAAACTGAATTTTGCAAGCTCATTTTTTAACTGCTCGCATTTTTTTGAGTGTGCAAAGTTTCGAATCCAATCAAAATCAGCATTGAGAAAAGTTTCAGCCACTCACAAAAAATTGCGAGAAAAGTTAAATTCAAGCCCTGTTTGGAGTCCTGGTGTTCTTGAAAAGTACAATC
>CM037792.1:17982925-18032925 GCA_021229015.1 Solen grandis | reverse complement strand
TTAGAAAAAACCCGTAAGTTTTTCATTTTGAAATAGATACTGTTACTAAGGTTACTTTGTCATTAATGTAATCCATCCATCATTAAATTGTGATTATGGTCTGTCAGGGGAATTTTATAGTAAATGCAAGCCTTTATAGACTTAAAGCAAAATAGCTTAAAACTCCAAGTCAATGGATGCTTGCATCTGCACTCAAGTCTTCTTAAGCATTTGAATGACCATGATTATAACTAAATGATGGATGGATTACCTTAAATTATATATTTTGTAAAGAGATATGTGATGTATTCTTAGTGGAATGTATATAACATTTTTATATTTTACATGTATTACTTGGTGCTAAGTATTGTTTGAGAATTCAAGCCAGCACAGTTTTTTTATTGTCTGGAACAGGTTCATCGGATGGTATTACAGTATGTCCTTGTTCATTTTTCTATCCTGTTTTTATCTCACCTGAGAACAACATACTCATGGTATTAGATGCTTATAGAATTAGAGACATTGATATGAGCAGTCCATGAGTATCCACCGTATTCAAAACTTTACCTCATGTTTTTTATGCCTTGGCAAACAGAGCAGACCCTGATCAGACAGCACTTATAGGAGCTGTCTGATCAGGGTTTGCTCTGTTTGCTCATATGGTATTGTTACCCAGATTCCACACAGTCTGTAGGCAAAAAAACAACAAAAAACAAACAAATTATAGTTTCATAAAGTTAAAATTTCAGTAAATGAATATTCATCAAACATAAATAGGCTTATGAATATTCATGAGGTAAAGGGTTAACACAGTGAAATGTTAAGAATTGCTAAATATCAAAATTAAATGTTCAAAGGGGCACACTTCTTTCAAGACTTCATCTCATGACCTATGAGATATGTTCATTGTAAGTGCTACCTCAGATTGAAGTTTGTCAGTTACTTTCAGAGAGTGATGCATTCTTGCTATGTGTAAAACTGGGCAGGATTCCCCATGATGATGAACTTTTAGTAGCTTGGTGCTGCGCAATACTGTCAGTTAAATAGTGATATAGTTGAAATTGCCTTGATTTATAAATTTATAAAAAATAAATGTGCAATGAAAAATGTTAAAGAAAATTTCTTAGAAAATGTTCATCTGTGTACATATTGCTGGACATACAATACTTACATAAGATTAACTTTTATATTTAGTCTTTTTTTTTTCTTTTTTTTTCTGGTAGAGGTTAGCTTTGCTTTAGAATAAGGCTTTTCAAGTGAACCTTAATCAACAGCAACTAGCCTATTTTAGTGGACAATTTAAATATTCCTTGACTAGAATTTTCAAAAACATACGTATTGAAATACTTTCAAGTGCTGTTTTTTAATTTTTTAAAATGTATTAACTCATATTATGTAGACATTCAGACTTCAAGATTTGACATGGCATTTATCATAATGTATATAGGAAATGCATATCATAATAAAATGGAGCTTCATGTAAATGATCTTTTTACGCTTAAAAAGCTGATTCATTTTGAAATAGCCCTTCTCAAATAAGTGTGGAAAACGTGCGTTTAACGCGCGTTTTATGCGCGTTTTATCCGTGTAAAACGCTGCGGTATTGGCACCGCGTTTTAAGTGCGTTTTTTCTTACCGACTGCGTTTAAAGTGAATAAAAATGAACAAAAAGTGTGTTTTTTCTGTTCAGAAGTGCATTTTTTATCTGGAAAAATTCACTTTAAACGAACTTAAGTGTGTTTTTTCTGCGGTAAAAGTGTGTTTTTGGTCAGATAAAATACACTTAAAACGCACTTAAGTTCGTTTTTACTGTGGTGAAAGTGTGTTTTTTTATCAGATAAAATACACTAAAAACGCACTTAGTGCGTTTTTAACTGCGTTAAATGTGTTTTTTTAATAAAATACACTAAAAACGCACTTAAGTGCGTTTTACTGCGTTAAAAGTGTGTTTTTTGGTCAGATAAAATACACTAAAAACGCACTTAAGTTCGTTTTTACTGTGGTGAAAGCGTGTTTTTTGATCATATAAAATACACTAAAAACGCACTTAAGTGCGTTTTAACTGCGTTAAAAGTGTGTTTTTTGGTCAGATTTAATACACTTAAAACACAGTTAAGTTCGTTTTTACTGTGTTGAAAGTGTATTTTTTTGATCAGATAAAATACACTAAAAACGCACTTTAGTGTGTTATAACTGCGGTAAAAGTATGTTTTCTGTCCTAATAAGTGCATCTTTTACTTCACTTATTTTCTGTGGTAAAAATATATTTTTTCTTTATCAGAAGCATATTTTTTCTGCCTTCAAAAGATGTTTTTGAGTCAGAAAAATAAAATTAATTTGCTTCAAAAACACACTTCTTTCAGCAAAAGAAGGCATTTATTTTGCAGAAAAAAACACACATTTTTCTGCACAAAAATAGGTATTTAAAATGCAGAAAAGATGCACTTTGTAAAGAAAGAATTTTTTTATATCATGATGTTATTTCTTGTTTAAAGGTTTAAAAGTACATAAACAATTTACATGTATAATAATTCATTTTTATTTAACACATTTATACAGTTTTAAAGATCAACCATTTATTTGATGTACATAAAATGTGATTTATAATCATGGAAATCTGTTTTGAAACACATCATTTAATTCTTGAATGCAATTACTGTTTTATTTTCAAATAGAAGCTTTAATAAAAGGTAAAAAAAGGAAGGAAAAAAGGCCAAATATCTTCAATATTTTAAAAATAAATTAACTCCAGCATAAGGTGTGTGTATATGGGTAAAAAAATGTGTAAATAATTTACAAAAAATATGGCTAAATAAATCTAAAGATTATACAGAAAAAGGACTGAGAAGAAAAAAAGATATATGTGTCATTTTTTTAAAAATTTGTTCTGTTCACAAGAAGTGTAAAAAAAAAAACACTAAAGGGAGACAATTAAAAAGTAACCCTGATTATCATTACACTACTGCAACTCACAATCTATTTTTAATCACTACTGCAACTCACAATCTGTTTTTAATTTAATTTTCAAAATCATTACCTTGAATAGTTGGGAGTTATTTTGATATGAAATCAAGGGAAATAATACAAAATTGGACGAGGTACTGTAAAGTTAAGAAATTTAGTTTCTGCACTTTCACAGTTGCTGTCTTCTTATATATGAAATTCAAAGTCAAAGCCTTAGAATAGTTTTCAAGTATGTAGTAAAAAATTATTCTCTGGACTTAAATTCATTGTAATATCAAACTAGAGCTTAGCAGAGTGGCACAAATGCTTGTCTGTTCTACATGTCAACAAAAGAGGCCCATATTTGCGAATTCAAGTAAGAAGACCATAAGGTGTAAAGAGTAAAAAAGAAAAAAAAATTACACAGTGTAGAAGAAATGTAATTGCTTTGAACATACAATTTCAATAAAATTTCTAAGTTAAAAAGGGGCATAACTCCAAACATTTTCTGAAAATAATGTCCCTTGTTTTACAATTGCACCTTGTCATGATTATCAAGCCTTCCAAGTTTTGTGTTGATAACAAAGTTTTCAAGACTTCCTACTTATTAAGCAATTCCGACCTAAATTCTTAGTTTAAAAGGGGCGTAACTCAGAAAATATAGCTTGCAGAATAATGCCCATTGGTTAAAAACTGCACTTTGTCATGATAATAAAGTATTCTAAGTTTCGTGTTGATACCTTTAAAAGTCTTTGAGAAATAAGTTTCATTAAAATTTTTGCATGACAACGACAATGGCGAGATCATAATAGACTTTTTCTTTGAAACAGACATGCTAATTCAAAAATTGGTCTCGGTAAAAGTTACAGTTCCTGGTTTCTGCATTTCCCAATCTCACCATCTACTTATATTTCAAGTTTTGAAGTAGCCTTGGGTAGTCGATGCTCATATTGTACTGCTTCTGACAGTCAGTCCTGAAGGATAAGGAAAAGCTTACATTAGCTCAAAAGATAAGTAGTATATTTGTCTAACACATATAATATGATCAGGTTTCTTAAATTTCAACAAACAAAAATTCATTTGACAACAAGAAAATGTGTCTCTGCAACACTGATGCCACGCTTGCATAATGTTGGTCACAACATAGTATTTGCCTGTGTATTTAAAAGCTTATTATCTTGATGTACATTTTGTATCAAGTTTCATGATGATGTGAATTCATCTACATCGAAAAAAAAGAAAAAGAAGCTTAAACACAAAGTTAAACCTGAAGCAGGACAACTTATTTCACCATGTTCATTCAACTGTTTAATATATGTCACAGCCAAAAGCATTTGAAAATTAAATAGTTCATATCAAGATGTTCATTTGTAAATATTTTCATGAAGATGTGATACCATCTTAAAAAAAAAAAAAAAAAAGCAAAGGCAAACCTGAGGTGTGATGGACGGACACAGAGACTTAAAATCTAAAGACCCCCCCCCCCAAACACACACACACCTGCATATGAGTTATAGGCATAAAAAAAATGGATAAAACCTAAGCATACACAGAAGCACACTATGGGACATTCTAGTTATTTACGTTGATGAAGTATGTATGCAACAAGTACTTACATAAAGTATGGACACTGTACAGATCTTACTTCCAAACCTCCTTTTTTTTTTTTTTAAAAAGGAAACACATGCCACTAAAGTAACATGTCAAATCAAGTAATGTGCATGTACTTGCAAATATTGTTTGAATATTGTAATCAAGTCTATTTAATCAATCATACCCTTAGGGTAGTCAAAAGAATGTTACAAAATAATCTGGACTCAAATAGGTACACTTTATTAATATTTATGTACTACCTATGACTCAAGATCATGTATTCTCTTCTGCAACATACTGATCAATTACTAGCAGTAACACTAATGGTGTCTGCTTTCAGATGAATTCATTTGACAGTTTTTAATTATGGAAGAAGTAGCCAGCATTCAGAAAAGGAGAGATGGTGGACCAGTGACCTTAATTTAGTTTCATTCTAATACTTCAAACAATTTTCTAATAATGAGCTATGGTTATAGTGCTAGGAGACGCTGATGACCTTGACTATGATAGTGAGTCAAAGAGAAAAATAAAACAAATACACAGATATTTAAATCTTGGAAATTAAAATTCAAGGAATTTATGATGACCTCCTTGCTTTTTACCTCAAATAGCAGTGTACTAGTCTGTGACAGGGGTGCAGGTGTAATATGGCTTGTAACAAGAGCTGTAGTGATGAGGTTTTCGACAGGGGCTTCTGTGATGTGATCTGCAACAGGGGCTGCTGTGTCATGGTGTACCATTGTTACATGGTCTGTAGCAGGGGCGGCTGCTCTTACGTCATCTGTGATGTGGCAGCGGGACTCATGTTGTTTGAGAGGTCATTCCTTTTAAGTTATCTTACAGGACAGTTTATCTGAAATCAAGAAATAAACATAAAAAAACAAAACAGTCAATGATGGCTCATTATAGCTAGAAACTCGTCTTATAGGCAAGAGAATCAATGCACAATTGTTTTGTAAATGGATAAAAAACAACAACAAAAAAACACAACCCTCATGCAATGTCAAATAATCACCATTAGTCAATCATTTTCAGAAATTAATACTTAAGAACTAAAAGATTCGGTTGTATGTTTGTGAAATTCAAATTGTATGATTTGGACAATAAATGTCAGTCATCTATCACAATAGGTAGAAACATAATTTATAAGCTGACATAAAATTTCATCAGGTTGATTTGATTAACTTCAAAATAAAAGATGGAGTCATAATGAGGAATTACATATATACCTGCTTCAGAAGGCTATATGCCAGAGTCCAAGAGTGTACATGTTAAGCTGGACTTGCATCACTTGTTACACATCTTTCTTTAGGAATTCTGAAATAAAATTCACAAATTTGTAGCTTTTGTAAATCAAAAAAATGTCTGCAGTTTTGTTATTGTTTTTATCCTTAGTTATCGAGGCAAAGTATATATTTATGTATTATAAATATAAATGTGTATTGGACTTATGAAGCTGAAAACTATCAATGATGATCAAAGTATATACTTATGTATTACACATGTGTATTAGACTTCATTATGAAGCAGAATATGATCAATCTACGTAATAAATTACTTACTTACCGATCTTGTAAATGTTAGAGCTCTGTATAGTTTCCCTTGGAATTTGACTTCACAACGTAGGTTAATTGCTGATCTCTATTTTCTTTATACATATGACTGTAAACGTTTAAATTAATACAGCAAACACGTTGAGCAATCAACCATGATTTTGTTTATGTTTACATTTTACGGTTCATGGCGGGTTCACAGTTCAAATTGTAATGACGCACCTCGATCACGTGTTCAGTTTTATCCAATGGACTTTCTCGCTTTACATCAGTTATTTCTGTCTCAAGTTTGACTTACTGAAGAGTTATGATGAATTTTAATCCATTCTGATGCTTAATTTAAATTCAGATATATTTTAGCAAATTAAAACCCAACATGTTTCTCAAAAAATGACCATTAAAGACATTTATCATGACCAGGGGTCCAAACTTTTTTGTCACTTTTGCTAACTTACATTGTTTAGAACACCTGTGTAAAGGATAAATAAAATCGATCATAGCAGATCCAAAGTTTAAAACCAAATGTTTTCTAAATTTCTTAGTATATCACAATTTTAATTGAAGTTTCCAATTATTTATATATATCTGAAAAAGATGATTGTTTTCATAAACACATACCAGGGTCCTACGGTAATTCTAATTCATATTGTCCATTTTCACTAATCAATTGTTTTTAGCAGCCATTTTTAAACAATGTGATGTCATAAGAGCCAATGAAATTGATCACATGACTGTGCAGACAGCGTGTCTGGAAGACAGGAAGTTGACAGTTCAGCCTGTGTAAACACACATGTTCTGTACTGTACACAAGCAAGCAAAAACAAAAAAAAAGACTTTTTACTTGAAGAAACTCATTAGGGAAACTGTTGGTGAATTTATGATAAGACATTTATTTTATTAAGTATAAAGTATATAAGCCTGATTTGGTCTGCATTTTTAATGATTTGTGAAGTTTAATAGCATTTTTTAGGACATGTTAATTTTATTTTAAGAATAGATTGAGGTAAAGTATGATTCTAACAAGATCTGATACAAACACAAATTACTTTTAGCCTCCTGTTCTCTTTCTCTCTCATTTTTTTTTCTCACTTTTTTGGGGGGGGGGGGGGGGGGGGGGGTGCATCTTGAACTTCCTGAACTACATTAATTGAGCCAATATGTGAAATCATCTAATCTGTTTTCTCTCTCTCTTTAAAAAACAGCTTATACAAAGTAATTTTATAGATATCAAGTATTGAACCTGTGACAGATATTTCTGGTTTTAAAGGTATATGCTCATATTGTAATCTATATAACTGTTTTACTTGGAAAATCTGAAAATATATAATTTCATAAATGTCCGATCTTCAAAAATAACTTCAAAAAATTCAGTACTGATTTTATAAGAACACTACCGGAAGGGAAGAATCAATTAGAAAGGTTCTTTATTATTTGGTCTTTATGAATTTTCATTCCGTTTAATATATATAAAAAAAAAAAAAAAAATCTTTAAATTAACAAAAAACTAAAAAAAAAAAAACCCTTACTGATGGTCAGAAAATAAACTGAAACTAAAAGACGAACTTTTTCACAAAAGATACACTTAAAACGCACTTACTGATGGTCAGAAAAACTGAAACTAAAAGACGAACTTTTTCACAAAAGATACACTTAAAACGCACTTATTAAAAAAAAGAAATCTAAAAGAAACACTTTTGAAAAATTTAAAAAACAAAAACACACTTATTGGCAAAAAGGTTTAAAATACACTTAAAATACACTTCTGCCAAAAAAACGCACTTAAAATACACTTTTTCTGAAAAAGATACAGAAAAAACACACTTTTGTGAAAAAACGCAGGAAAAACACACTTAAACTGCGTTTAAAGTGCGTTTTAAGTGCGTTTTGGTAAAAAGTGTGTTTTTTTTTGAGAAGGGAGGCTTTCTTATTGTAACTACCCAGAACATGCATTTTAATGAATGCTTTCATCTGGGATTTGTACATGAGCTATTTAATCCAAAGATTATTGTTTGGGATAAGAAAATGTGATCATTTCCTGTTTTTATAGTATAAATAAAAGCCCCAGTTTTCCTGGGGGATAATTAGATATATTGTAATTTTTGTAAAAACTAGTTTATTTAGAAATGACAATACTGTTGAAGAACTATTTTGAGCTTGTACCAATTTGTACAACTTTATCTTATGTATGTTGTAATTTTAACAATCAGTCCAGTGAATAAAATAAAATGTCTATGGACTTTTGTCTCAAAATGCTTTACTGAAATTGTTAATTTTTACATAACTTTGACTTGTGAAAACATTTATTTGGATATAACTGTGTAAAAGTTAAAACATGGTCATGACATCTGAATATATTTCGGTCAAAATTTATCAAATACTATGCTCTCCTTGTTTAAACTTTAGCCTCATATTAACTCATTCGACTCATTGGCAAACAGAACAGACCCAGATCAGACTTCTACTTCCAAGAATAGTCTGATCAGGGTCTCCTCTGTTTGCTTATACAATATTGTGGCTCAGATTTTACGCAGTCTACACAGCAAAGAAAAATCCATTGTTTCATGTATATGTACCATAATTCAAATTCATCAAGTCATAATTTTGTACATGAATATTCATGAGGTAAAGGGTTAAATGATGACTAGTGCCCTAGATTGTTATCATTCTATTTTCTTTTAACCCTTTCCCTCATAGAGGACACCATGAAAAGACCTATGCGAACAGCATAAAACCAGATCAGCCTGCGAGTAACTCGCAGGCTGATCAGGTTTTATGCTGTTTGCTGCTCCTCAGTGGTCTGGAAATGAAGATTTTGTTATTAAATTTGGTAAGGTTTAACTGTGGTTTTCTGCAGATCAAGCTTTATGTGGTACCTATTGAGTGCGTCAAAATGAGTCTATATGAGGGAAAGGGTTAAGCATAAGTTTCAACAATATACTATTTTTCCATGAAGCAACTTGTGCATTGAACATTATCATCCATATGAGGGTTTTTTTTCCTTACAGATTGGCCTATCATCTTGTCATTTGTTGATATCTAAAAAAAATGTTGCATTTAGTAATAGTACTATTTGTTTTTGTATGAAGGGTAAAGTCCCTGTAATGGATCTGCTAAATTTTGGACCTCACAGCCTTTCACAGAGATAATCAAAGTTTCCTAATGTTTCATTAGTTTATTTGGGTACCTTGGTTATCTTGGTAGAGGTTAAGTGGTCCAAGACATAGTGGAACCATTACAGGGAATTAACCTTAAAATATTTACAAAAGTTGTGTCTGGACCATAAATCAACATAAAGATGGTGGGGGGTGGGGGAAATCTGAGTACTTGGTACAAAACTATGTTGCCTACATGCAAAGAAGCTCACCATTACAATAGTCTTTCACAAACTTGTCTAATAAAAGATGAAACCTGGACAAAAATACTGCTAATGATGCAGGTTAGCCACAAACTAATTCTTTTTTCAGGCTACAATTTCATGGAATTGTACTGAATATAAAAAGTACCACCAGGTTCGTTAATTTTTTTTTTTACTCTTACTTGAAGGTAAATTTAATCAAATGCATCTTTCTTCTGAACGCTTCTGAAAATGAAATTTTCATCTTGAGGGCTGACCACAAACATCATCTGAATACATGTAGAAAAAAGAAAAGATGTAGGAGTTTTTTGGTCATCCCTCAATTTTTTTTTTCAGCAAGTTTAGAATGGTAAGATATGACTAGATGGTCCAAATATAACTTTAAGTCACAGGGGCCCATGTTGTTTTTATGTCATTTGAGTACTAAGCAAAAGTCTGAACTTCATTTTCTCCATATTGACAAGGGTTTGCAACTTTTACACTTTGTCACCTTCTGTCCATCCGTCAGACTTTTTCCATCACACTTTAACAGGTGACACACGTGTTCCAGAGAACACTCTTGTTTTTTAATATCGGCAATTTTAAACAGTATTGTGTATGCATCTTACCATCCAAACATTTTCCTGAAGTGAACTGATATTATTTATAAATCATTTTACCTAGAAACATATCTCTCATATGCAAACTTAATCTGTAACTTGAAAATTTCACCCAAAATCTTAACAGGGACTAAACTAACATTTACAATGCAAATGATGAGGATAACAAATGTTTTTATTTTTTATTTCTGTTTATTTATAAATTTTGCTTATACAGTACTTTTATGATATAAAAATATTGCAAGGGGCTCCTGTTGCTTTATCCAATATGTTGCAGACACCAGGATAGTTAGAAGATGATAAAGATGTATAATTTGTTTTGGTCTTAGACTTTAAACAGGAGATGTAGGAAGTTTTTTATGTTTATTTTGTTTTTTGTTGTGAATTTCAAAGTAATAAAAGTCTTGTTTTTATCATGCGCTGCTTTCTTTATACACTCCAATTAGATTTTAACCCTTTTCCTCATAGAGGACACCATGAAAAGACCTATGCGAACAGTATAAAACCAGATCAGCCTGCGAGTAACTCGCAGGCTGATCAGGTTTTATGCTGTTTGCTGCTCCTCAGTGGTTCTGAAATGTAGGAGACTTCGTAATTAAATTTGGTAAGGTGGTTTTCTGCAGATCAGGCTTTATGTGGTACCTATTGAGTGCGTCAAAATGAGTCTATATGAGGTTTTATGCTGTTCGCATAGGTCTTTTCATGGTATCCTCTATGAGGGAAAGGGTTAAGTGTACATATAATGGTAAGTATTGTCACTTCCCTCAAAAAGTGTACAAGGTTCTGCTTCCTAAGTTGAACCTGTTTTAACAGTCTACCTGCATATAGCGGTCAATTTGATATTACCAAACTGTAGCATTTTGTTATATATTTAATCTTCACTTAGTAGCCACCTCTGTTAAGCGGTCACTTTCTTTACTGACCACTTAGGACAGGTTTGACTTGTATGATTCCGATGGTCGAGCAGTTAGAGCAATTGCCCCATAATTGGGAGGTCGCAAGCTCGGTATCTGATACTGGTATGTCTCCAGTGTACTTGCGATCAAGGGTTGTCCCAGGTGTCAGGATAATGTGACTAGTACCACGTGTCTACAGTGTGATGCTGCAGAGTGGCAGCACTATATCTGTCGTAAGTCGACTTGGAATAATATTAATCAGTACTATTTCATGTCTATTGCCAATGGTATGGTATCACAGAGTGGCAGCACTGTTTTCATCTCATGTAGACAAAGGTTCTCAAATGACAGTTGGTGGCATGCTATACCCAAGCAAATATACTAGGAATAATTACTTGAGGGATTTAACCCGTTCCCTCATAGAGGACACCATGAAAAGACCTATGCGCTGCTCCTCAGTGGTCTGGAAATGAGGATTTTGTAATCAAATTTGGTAAGGTTTAACTGTGGTTTTCTGCAGATCAGGCTTTATGTGGTACCTATTGAGTGCATCAAAATGAGTCTATATGAGGGAAAGGGTTAATAAATTGTATGTTTGAAGGTTAATATTTCTACCAGTTTTTATGCCTGTAGGGAGTTATGGAATCCATCTAAGACAGGTCATCAGATTCCTAAAATCAATAATGAGGGCACTCGGGGTTATAGATTTGAACCCTGCTGGGGTCAAGGATTTTTCACGACCTTTCCAGTAAGAAAGTACTGGTCCAACCCAGGAACTCTCAAGAGGGATAATTGTGAGTGGTAACTTGTACCCCAATCAATACCAGGTACATAAAAAAAAGTTTATAAGAAAGGTTTTCTGTCTGTACGCATCACAAGAAAACATATCCCACACAAGAGTTACTTCCCTTACAGAGTTCACTGCCACCTTGCAATTCCTATAAATTAATATTCACCAAGTCATTAATGTGAACTTGAATATTCATGAGGTAATGGGTTAACAAGAGCTGATGAACGTTTTTTTTGTTTTGTTTTGTTTTATTCATCAAAAATAGGTCAAAGGTCAAGGTCATAAGGTCAACTGCATAGTGTAAAAGCAACTGTCCAGATATTGAAGAAATCCAATGAAGGACATAGAAGTTATAGCAGAGTAAAGAAAAGGTCAACCTTAGCTGATGCCGACGTCAACCCAGACATCATTAAAGGACAAAATTTTTCATTGAAAAACCCGTCCAAAAAGGAGGATGGGATTTCTAAACAATTAATTCACAAAATAAACACCCAAGTATGGTTTTAATTTTGATAGGCTAACTTTTCAAATAAAAATATGTGAAATGTATTTTTCATCTTTTTTTTTCTTCCCCCTGGGGTCCATAGACAAAGATGGAAAATATATTTGAGTTTCAGATGAATAAAATGCTTAATATTGATGTACTTAGTTTCCTAGATACTTTTTCCAGTGTATCTATTTCTTATATGTTTACAAACAAAATTTAATCTTATTGTCTCCTTAGGCTTGCCTTCCAGTTAGTTTCCAGTAGCTTGGTAGTTCTACCAAAATGCCTTTATGTATGTGTGGTAGTTTATAGCAAGCTGAATGTGGCTGTAGCTGTGGTGGTAAGCTCAAAAACAACAGATGCTAACAAATTCATGACTCTGTGTCAACATATTGTTTTCTGCCATTACCATACTACCTATTAGCTGTGCCTTCTTCAAAATTAACAAATTAACCCTTTCCCTCATATAAGACTCATTTTGACGCACTCAATAGGTACCACATAAAGCCTGATCTGCAGAAAACCACAGTTAAACCTTACCAAATTTAATTACAAAATCCTCATTTCCAGACTACTGAGGAGCAGCGAACAGCATAAAACCTGATCAGCCTGCAAGTTACTCGCAGGCTGATCTGGTTTTATGTTGTTCGCATAAGTCTTTTCATGGTTTCCTCTATGAGGGAAAGGGTTAACATGACATGAAAGTTGCTAATTCTATCCTTTGCTGGAGGCCCCGAAAATTTACCAAAATAACTTGCACAAAACCTTATCAACAAGTTCCGCTTAACTCCATTTAGATCAGTTGCTATGGTAACAGAAGCGTCATTCAAAATAACAGTGATGAGTGAGTTTTCCCAAGTTCCTTGTGTGGTGAAAATGCGGTAAAATCAAGTCAAGCTTACATTCTCGAGGGATTTTTTTTTGTTCTCCTTACTGACAATGTAGAGAGATTGCCACAGTTAAGAAGAACTAACGTGTGAAGATGTAGCTTCGTCTCTGCAGGATCAATGTAGATTTACTGATGGTAGCCGGAAGACAATCTGGTAACATTGTGTGCTATAAACAATGGATATTCATATAATGTCAGGTGACCTTTGGAGTAACTTTCACTTTGGATTCAACTTAAATACCATGAGAAACTTTTGTATGTAGAGTTACCACTTAAGGTGTTGAATACCCCCACACACACTGTCCTGACTTTACTATGTAACAAGAGGGCCATGCTACTTCTTTATTAGTTTGTTTTTCATAGAAAAAAAGTCGAGGTATTCAGGTATTGTCAGCACTGTGGTTGCCTTCGTTGACATAAAACATCAAATAAATGTTCACTATAACAAGGGCCACATTCCCATCATGGGCCATAACTCTTAGAACTTTTCATCTAATACATCTTCCTATTTAAAGCAAAAAAAAATTTAACAGATAAGCGCTTGCATCTGCATGGGGTGCTCTTGTCTCTCACCTGATTTTCATAAAGATGCTCACTAAGATTGAGACTCATGTTTGATAGGGATGCTGCTCTAGTGAAAACATAGTGGAATCTGGCATTCTTTTAACCCTTTCCCTCATATAGACTCATTTTGACGCACTCAATAGGTACCATATAAAGCCTGACCTGCAGAAAACCACAGTTAAACCTTACCAAATTTAATTATAAAGTCCTCATTTCCAGACCACTGAGGAGCAGCGAACAGCATAAAACCTGATCAGCCTGCAAGTTACTCGCAGGCTGATCTGGTTTTATGCTGTTCGCATAGGTCTTTTCATGGTTTCCTCTATGAGGGAAAGGGTTAAAATGGGACAGGACTTGGGACTTGGTGAAACTAGGATATACAGTTGAACCTGTATTAGCGGCCACCTACATTACGCGGTCAACCTGCATTTAGTGGTCAATTTTAATATTACCAAACTATAGAATTTTATCATATATGTAACCTTAATTTAGCGGTCACGTCTGTTAATTTAGCAGTCACTTTCTCTTCTTCCCTTGACCGACCACTTAAGGTTTGACTGTACATGTAACATCCAGCGGCCATTACTGGTTATATTGTAATGGCTCCACTACATTTTGGACCTCATGGCCTTTCACTGAGATAACCAAGGTTTCCTAATGTTTCATTAGGGTACCTTGGTTATCTTGGTAGAAGTTAAGTCATCCAAGATGTATCGGAACCATTACAGGGACTTTACCTTAAATCAGCAACAATTTCAGGGAGACCGAGAGAGTAACAAAATTGAAACACAAAAATAAGAATTCCATTATTATTTATTCAAATCTCAGATATAATAACAGAAGCTATTGAACAACAAACTAAAGTAAAATCACATGAAAATTAATTTGCACAGTAAATCATTGTAACATTTCTCTATTCAATTTTACATTAAACAAATGAGTAGCTTCAGATCAACATATATCAAGCACTGATCAGAAGTGCTACACCAAGTACCCCACAAAACGGTCAAAATATTTCAAATATTGATCAAACACTTGCATGTTTAAATCTCATGGATAGAAAACTCTGTTACTAAGGGAACCACTTCCTGGTACTTTCAAAATGAAAATTAGAACATCCATTCTTGTCCGCATGTAATTAGAGAGTAGGACAGGACAGGACAGGACAGAACAGGAAGTTACAAGCAACTGATTCCTATATAGCCCCCCACTTCTGTAAAGCAGGAATATAATAATCATAAAGACTGTTCCTATGGCAACCCAGTGTCTAAAATGTTCACAATTTTATGCTGACAATTCTGTTTATTTTATAAAACGTAGTTGTTTTCATATTCTTTTAGAAAACAATTCGACCAAAAAAATATTGAATCAATAATACAGCATCATAGCTATTATGATGTAACATAATGCTACTGCAAAACCATTTCATCAAAAATTTAACAGTGTTACCGAGGAAACAGTTTCATCAAATTTGTCACAAAGAGCAACACAGTCCTGACATTAAATGGAGGCAGTCTCAAGGGAGGGAACTTTCATTATGAATAAAAACAGGCTTAAAACTACTTGTTTCTGCAGCAAAATTATCAGTATTATCTCTTGCAAACTTAGCGTTTTATGGGCTTGATACAAAACTGATGTAACTGTATCTTTTTTATCTATTAAAACCAGTAGTACCAGTGGTATCTCAATTAAAACCATGTATTCAACCATTGCCTACTTATTCTCCCAGTGAACCTATGACATAGTCTACAAGTCAGTTTGAGTAGATCTGTAAACACTGGAAAAGTACATTTCAAGATGCTTCATTATGTGATTGCCAATTTAACATGCTTACAATCTGGGTGTTGTGGTCAGGTGAAAACATCACAGGTGCTTGACACACTGATTGGCTGTTATATGTTTATTACATATGGACCCCAAATATAGGATTATAATGGACCTATATCTAGTCTTGGACCCCAAATATAGCGCTATAATGGAGCTATGCTGTGTCTAGACTTGGACCCCAAATATAGCACTATAATGGAGCTATGCTGTGTCTAGACTTGGGACTCCAAATATAGTGCTATAATGAGCTATGCTGTGTCTTGACTTGGGACTCCAAATATAGTGCTATAATGGAGCTATGCTGTCTAGACTTGGGACTCCAAATATAGTGTTATAATGGAGCTATGCTGTGTCTTGACTTGGGACTCCAAATACAGTGCTATAATGGAGCTGAACTGCCTCTAGACTTGGACCCAAAATATCACATATCAACTACCCTCTTCATGCTCCTACACCAGCATGACTTTATACTTGCATCCCTTAAGTTTCAATTTTGAGATTACCTTTCTAATACAAGTAAAAAACACAATATATACATGAACACTGTAGTTGTAATGATATCCCTCTCCAGTCAGCTGTCCTCAATCACTGCCAATAAAATACTCATACTTTCCATGCATAGCTGTCTTCAATATCACCTTGAGTCTCGGGCATCATTACATTGAATATCTTCCAAACAATGTTGGCCTGGACCCTAGAATCTGTCCTATCTTTCTCATAACAATAAATTCCATGTTCTTTAACACACTTAACATAAAGTACAGAAAATGCATTTTTTTAAGATTACTTAATGCACCTTGAAAATATAACTATACATAAGTATATAATTTTCATGCTCAAAACTCAAAATATGACCTTTGAATCTAAGGTTGATTGGAGTTTGAGAATGAGATTGTACTTCAGAATTTTGAGAACTTCGGGCCTACTCTTATGCTCTTGAAAATAAAAATCAAACTCAAACGATGCTCATTGGTTTCAATAAGGATTTCCTATTATAAAGATCATACTTAAGTATTATTTTTTCTAAGACACAGGGCCTGGGGTCTTAATTCTTGAAAACATAAGATGTACTCCAGCTCAAGCTAAAATATGACCATAAGATTTGACAGGGCCTTGAGTATGATACTTAAGTTTAAGTCTGAGACCATACTTAAGTATTTTTAACCCTTTCCCTCATAGAGGAAACCATGAAAAGACCTATGCGAACAGCATAAAACCAGATCAGCCTGCGAGTAACTCGCAGGCTGATCAGGTTTTATGCTGTTCGCTGCTCCTCAGTGGTTTGGAAATGAGGATTTTGTACTTAAATTTGGTAAGGTTTAACTGTGGTCTTCTGCAGATCAGGCTTTATGTGGTACCTATTGAGTGAATCAAAATGAGTCTATATGAGGGAAAGGGTTAAAGAATACAGGGCCTGCTGGGCCTGACAATTAGTGTTTTTGATCATATTCTAAAAACTTGTTTTCCAATCCATAAGCATTATATATATTTACTTGTTGTGTATCAAATTAACATGCATTTTTGATTAAATAAAGTTTTAAGTAATATTCTATGTTTTTTTTTTTTTTCTTCTTTAGACTTTTTTCTTGCGCTTAATGCAGGGATTCTTTACTTATTTGACAATCTTTGTCAAGGATTTTAACCTTTTTCCTCATATAGACATCTCATCAAGTCATAAATTTGTAAATGAATATTCATGAGGTAATGGGTTATTATATATATGTCTACATGACTTGTGTCACCATTTTTTAAGGTAATCCATCCATCATTAAATTGTGATCATGGTCCATCAAATGATCATGGAAATTTTATAGTAAATGCAAGCCTTTAAGGACTTTGAGCAAAACAACCTATAACTCCAAGTCTATGGATGCTTGCATAAGCACTTAAAGTCTTTTAAAACATCAGAAGGACCATGATTGTAATATAATGATGGATGGACAACCTTGCTTTCAAATTTAGAGTGAAGACCAAACAACTTCTATGACCTTTCAGGAAACAACCTTAGCCTTCTATTTCTACATGAAAAAAGACAACATTTTTCAGTACAGAACTAAATTATAAACTGAGAGTAGCACACACCTTTAAGATAATAAAAGGTAACAATAACACTATCAAAATATTATACATAAATACAGTAACACATGGTTGAACAGGTAGATAATTTACACAAATATCTTAATAATACCTTATCAATCAATATATATAAGAAAGCCTTGAACGTGGTTAAAATTTCTAATAGAAAACTAACCCAAAATGCAAACAAATGTCAGAGCTTAATATTCCATTCTTATTTTGTTTTCTTTTTGATGATTGACTTAACCCTTTCCCTCATATAGACTCATTTTGACGCACTCAATAGGTACCACATAAAGCCTGATCTGCAGAAAGCCAAACTCAAACCTTACCAAATTTAATTGCAAAATCCTCATTACCAGACCACTGAGGAGCAGCAAACAGCATAAAACCTGATCAGCCTGTGAGTTACTCGCAGGCTGATCTGGTTTTATGCTGTTCGCATAGATCTTTTCATGGTGTCCTCTATGAGGGAAAGGGTTAAAAGAACACCACACAAATGTCACATTTATATTCCTCTATGACAATGTAATACAGCAGTGATAATGCATACCGTAAACCATGCCATATCAGGCACTATTTTTTTTTCTATCATTCTCTCAGTTTTCTGCAATATGTCGGCTTTATACAAAGTATATGACTTTTTATCCTTTCTTGCAGATCTAGCCAAAGATGCAAACGGATAATGGACTACTCCTGTCAGATATACTGGCAGCCATTGTGTTATGATTGATTAGTAGTTAAAACTACATTTCCTGTCAACAGATAATAAGTCCTGGTGAACATGCACCTTTCTAGTTTTTCCAGTGTAACTTTGAATCTTTTTCAATGTTAAGGAATTTATTTCCCATCCATGTCTAGGTCAACTGCTCACCAACTATATCATGAACCCATGATGGTTCATTCAAATTTTCTGAAGTAAAATTTAAGGGTTTTTCATGTTTTTTTCAAGGCTTTATAATTCAAAATTAAGGAATTGCATAAACCACAACTTATGCTTTAAATTTTAAGACATAAAAAGGTTGAATCTCAATTTTTTAATAACTTGATAAACACTTTTTTATGATCAATATTGTAATTTCAAATTCAAAGGTTTTTCAAGACCTTTTAGTTAATTTAAAGTTTTTTTTTCAAGGATTTATAACATAAAATGTGATTTTCAAGGGTTTTTCAACTTTTTTCAACATCTGTGCAAACCATGAAACCAAAATAGGTCCATAGCACCAATATCATGCCAATATGTAACTTAACTTTTTAAGCTGAGTGACAGATACGGTAAATTATTGGCGAGTTTTCCTCTGCGAGTAAAACAGAACTTAACAAAAATATTATCATTAATATATTCATTTTTTCATAATTAACAATACAGAATAATATTTATCATTTTTAATATATCTCATTATTTTCACTGGAAAATTAATTAATTGACTAAGACTTTAATTAGTGTCACTGTAATTGCTATAAATATATAGTCGTTATAATTAATTAATCATGAATATAATCATAACTGTATAGCATCATTTGATGATTAATATTATCATAGATTTAATCATTAATAATATAAGACACCATTAACCAAGAAGTTCTGTATATAATGACAAAATGATATTGAAAAGAACCAGAAAAAAAATATTTGTCTGAAAAAGAGATAACAAAAATGCTTCTAATGTAGTCTTCCTACCTGTGATTATAAATCATAAAGGAATCTTTGAATATTTTATCTTATGCAGAACTTAAGTAAGATAGAGATCTAATTATAAAATGATACAAGCTACAAATATTTATTATTCATATATATGAATAAATTACATCAACTTAATTATTTGTACAGATACACAAAATCATTATCCCATACCCATGAATATAAATAAAAACCTGATGGAAACTCCAAAACCTGACATCTCTCTCTCTCTCTCTCACACTATCCTTGCACTGACACAAATCAAGTTCGATCACCAACCCAGTTCAATCACAAACCCAAGTTTGATCATGAATCAAGTTCGATCACAAACCCAGTTCAATCACAAACTCAGTTCGATCACCAACCCAGTTCGATCACCAACCCAGTTCGATCACAAACCAAGTTCGATCACAAACCCAGTTCGATCACAAACCCAGTTCGATCACAAACCCAGCTTGATCACAAACCCAGTTCACCCAGTTTTCTAACAATGTAAAATAAAACCCAATTAACCTAGAAAAAAACAAAGGAATCACTGATAAGTATAAAAGCAAAAGTTACTGTGAGGGGGTTATGTTATGAAGATGATTTCAATATAAAAAATGCAAATGCAAGAAATGATATGCATGACTGATTATAATTATAACATGGATTTTATCTGGTGAGTTAAGAGATTGCTTCCTACATTTTTAAGGATACTCCGTCCTACATTTTGTACAGTGTACTTGATTGTGCTTAAATATATGACTAGACAAATGAAAGGCAGCTCAAAAGTATTAGAAACAGATATATGCATCTAACCCTAAAATCCAGTAACTGACTGCCAGCAATACATTTATTAACTTTCACAATTGTGGACTCTACTCCGTATCAAATGCCGTCATCGTGAGAATGTGTACAAGGGTTCATCGCAAATACAGTCAAGCCTGTGGTTGCAATCATCTCTGAAAAATGGCCAAACCTTTGAACAAAGGCCAGTGACTGGATTCTCAGCATTGAATTTATAGAAAGTTAAACCTCTGAGAAACAACCACCTGGTAAGTAGAGTCTAATTTACATGTTGAAAACAGATGCAGTCAGGGTCACGACTTTATATCATCATAGCCATCATTTACAGGCTGATCAAGGTCTATGCATGTTACTAAGGCTATTTTAATGACACCCACAATGCAATGCAAGGTGAGAAGGATCTTTAACTATCTGTGGACTGATTGCTGAAATAGGACCTAAGTCATAAATCTCTGAAGCACATACTTTACTTAAGATTAAACCATTTTACTAAATCTATAAATATTTCAGTAACTTCCATTATCAAGGGAATAACTACCAGATGTTCTAGAAGATATGTGAATTCATTAACTATACAGAAGATATATGCTATTTTAAAATTATAAGAACCCTGAGGCTGAATCTAAAACACAGACTAGAGAGAATGATGAACAGAGGTCTAGACTTTGTTTCATCAATCTACCGAGTTTATATTTTAGACTTAGCATCCAGATTCTAAAATCCAAAGATGCCAATTTCATCTTATATCACAAATGAATTAATAAATACCTAATAATGTCTATCATAAGAATACCCTTTGTTTATCAAGAATATCATAAGAGACACTGAATTTTTTCAAAGTTTGTAAAAAATTCACTTTGCAAATATGAATCTGGATCTAAAATACTTCGTCAACTTAATGTATAAGGGCCCTCAGGGCCTCAATTCATTAAGCTCACAAGTCTATATGTATGACACTGACTCAAGCTTCTGTAACTTTAAATAGTCCAATTTCTTCTTTAATAAGACACAAATTCATAAAAACACATAATTTCTGGTACTTAATAACTTTCCACATGAAGAAAAATAATAAAAGTCACTGAAATATTTATAGATTAAGAAAACCATAACTTTGGGCCTAAGTCTAAACATAGACTTAAGAGATTGATGACTTAAGGGCTCTGGTGTGATATGGTTGCAGGCTTTCTATAGCTAGAGAAGCCAACTGGACGGAACCGTTATAATAAATTGTGTGAGTAAATACTGTACAAGCAAAATGACTTTCCATAGAAAAAAAAAATTCAGGGTGGGGAAAATACTTAATCCCAACCAAAAGACCTTCACATGCAATTTTCTAAATAGGTGTTGAAAAATAATCCTCAAATATACCTTCCCCCCACCTACATATATTCCACTTGGTAAAAAGTGTTATAATTTTTCAAAACATTTGACCTATATATAGTTCTGGATAATGTCTTATTCAAAGATTAGAAGTAAAGTTTATGAATTTTTGTTAATACAAGGGTAGATACATTTAATGTTAACAAAGTATCTGGAATGGTTGCCGGACTTTTTCTCTACAAATAGGGTGAGGGGGATGTCTATATGGTAGTTTTATTTTATACTTTTAACATTAACCCTTTCCCTCATAGAGGACACCATGAAAAGACCTATGCGAACAGCATAAAACCAGATCAGCCTGCGAGTAACTCGCAGGCTGATCAGGTTTTATGCTGTTCGCTGCTCCTCAGTGGTTTGGAAATGAGGACTTTATAATTAAATTTGGTAAGGTTTAACTGTGGTTTTCTGCAGATCAGGCTTTATGTGATACCTATTGAGGGCGTCAAAATGAGTATGCATGAGGGAAAGGGTTAAACTTGCAGTATATTTACGATAACTCACACACTGTAATTATTCGTTCAGTCTTTCAATGTCATAGACTAAAAAAGTACAAGAGTGGTCTTTGGAACACGTGTCACCTGCTAAATCGTGACAGAAAAAATGTGACAGACAGACAGAGAGACAATGGAAAAGTGATGCCTATGTGTCACCTCTGCTTGCAGCAGTTAACAAAAAAAACACAAAACCACTGTAGAAGGAGAAAAAAGATTAAAAAAAAAATATATATTTAATAAGTTCAAGGCATGAAATAATGATGAATAAGCGTAAACCATGCATAACAGGTAAACAGGTAACAAGTAGGATTTCGATGTAAAACTAACGTTTGTTTTCAATTCATTGTTGTATAAAAAATTAGGAAACATACAAACACCAGGATAATGCACAACAACTTTTCCATTGTTTCCTACAGATGTTAGTCATACATATAGCCATTATAACAAGAAACATGAACTGTTCAGAGGACATCTAAAGCTATCACTTAAGGTGATGAACACTCCCACAACACTGTCTTGACTTGACAGTATGAAATAATGTTGGACTTGTTTTAACCCTTTCCCTCAAAGAGGACACCATGAAAAGACCTATGCGAACAGCATAAAACCAGATCAGGTTTTATGCTGTTCGCTGCTCCTCAGTGGTCTGGAAATGAGGACTTTATAATTAAATTTGGTAAGGTTTAACTTTGATTTTCTGCAGATCAGGTTTTATGTGGTACCTATTGAATGCGTCAAAATGAGTCTATATGAGGGAAAGGGTTAAGTGGGACCAGATGGGACAACACAGCGGGTGTGATCTCTACATAGCCCCAACTTCATTTTTGGAAACAAGGATAGGAATATACACATATCATGTAAGAAACAGAGGTTATCCCTGGTTAAATTAAACCATTGATGATTTTCTGTGAGACTGAAAGATCCACAAGGAAACACAAAGATAAAAATTTCATTAACATGACATTCAATTTTGTGGAATCTATGATAACGTTAATTTTGTTTTTACATATATTTGTGGAATCATGTTCTAGAAAGCATGAGGTCTACCGATCGAATAATTTTCGTGGGGATTAATATTTGTGGATAAAGCCATCCAAGAAATTGACAAATATAAATCCCCCATGAAAATTAATGTTCCTAGTTAGTTAGCCCTACTTCACTTAGTGAAGTCAGGGTAAAAAATAAAGTCAAAATACCTGTGTCCAAACAAACAGAATACTGATGAGTCATCACAGAATATCAAACTGTTTAATTAGTTTCAACTTTATTTATTTAACATTGATTATGAAACAAGTTCTTACAACTTAAATATATCGTTTTTGATGGCTTGAATGTCGGCATAATTATGTGGCAATTATTGAGGGAGAAAACATGAGCAACCAGAGAAAACCTACGTGCTTGGACAGGCAACCATGGTATCCTCTCACATACGTCATCTGGGATGATATAACATCTATTCCATCCAATTAAGCAGGGATTTATTTCTCTTTGTTTCTTCAAATGGGGGGGTCATGTGATACCTTGATATATAAATAAAGATACATTTGAAATATCTGGTGGTTTTCAGACGATTTGAGTGTCATGAAAAACCCTAGCTGTTATAGACAGTCAGTGTTGTTTTTCCTTCTTTAACATGGGTCATTCATAACCATTATCCCTTCTGAAAATATCTCTACATTCTTGCAGTTTCCTCAAATTTCTTTTTGCCCAGGATTTTCCTTTCAACAAGTTCAGGAATCCAAATTATTTGTTATTAAGGTACCTTCATCATCAGAACAAAAGGCATGGCTTAATAGGCTATAATTTTTGAAATCTTCCTCAGTAAAATATACAAAATGATATTTTTCAGTCACGCATTGGTTATTTTTGTAAAGCATGAAAATAAACTTTCTGAAGTTCATGTCTTATCTATAGGCTTACACAAGTGAGTCAAAAGAAACTTAAGAAAGAAAAAAAAAAAACAGCAAGTCTCATTCCAGAGAAATTCCAGAAGCCACAGTTGATCCGGAGTCTGGAAATTGCTGAATTCTGCTGATCATTGAAAGATATCTACGTTAATCCACAGACAGATTCCATATCTCACACCAGATCCTGCCTCCCAGATTGGTTTCAGCCGCTGACATCCTGATGTGTCATCTAGCTGCCATGATATCTCTCCTTATTCATCACAGCTTGTGCATGCTTGACCTTCACCCAATCTGACCTTCACCCTATCTGACCTTTCATTCCACACTTTAATTTAAAAACATTATCATAGAGATTGCAGGTTCCAATGCTCACTGAATGTCAGCTCAAAAAAATGCATAAATTTCAAATGATATAAATAGAAGAATAGATATTGCTTTAATATGCATTTTAATAGAAATTCACCGTCAACTCAACAAGAAATTCACGAGGTTGTTATATTTTCATAGTCAGTCACCGAAGATTTTAGCTGAACAAGCTCTAATTCTTACATCATAAAACTTTTAGCAAGCCCAACAATATAAAATAACAAATTTTGAACACACCCAAAGAGCGTTTTACTGATGAAGCCCTTTTGGGCATGTGCTGCTAGCGCTGTTACATCAGTCGGAAATTCGTCAACCGACACAGCAATGTCATCTCCCATGTGAACGATGTGCTTAAAATCCAATGCTAGTTTGCACAAAGACTCAATATACAAAAATTCAAACAACACTTTCTTATGTACAAATCTCATTGACTATAAAAAAACAAACACAACACTGCATTACTGCCCATCACCATCACTCCAGTCTTAATCACAGCTTATCACACTTGAGTTTTATCATTATATTGCAAAAAAAATCCTAGACAAGCTCTTTGGCTTCACTTTCATCCCATTTTCCAACAGCTTCAAATACACACCAATCAGAATGCATGTTTTTTTTTGTGCGCAATAAAATGAGATCCAATGGTAACCTGCCTCTCCATCACTGCACATCAGCCAATCAGCAGCAAGAGGCAGGTCACATGATGTGTCACATGGTGTATCACATGGGGCATCATATGATGGCTGTGCTAGGAGCCCTGGCCTGAAGGTGTGTTGCCAGCAGCCTGTGAAGTGTCCCCTTGCTTGTTGTTGTCTGCAACAGAAAAAGTATACTGGTCTCAACTCATAATTTTGAAGGGTCTTGAACTGCTGTGATTATTTCAAAGGATTCAGACCAAGGAACCTGTTTCATCTCTTCTCCTTTTCTATCATTATGCACTTTGAATAGTTTTGCAATTAGCCCTCTAGTTTTGCAAGAAGCCCTTGATTTAAATGTAGATTTTCTTTTCGTTTTTACAGATTATTGTCCTCATATCAGAGTTTGAGATACTTGAATTGAGGAAATTCTTACTTCGAGACAGTTCATGAAACACAGACCTGGGGCTCTTTTCACTTAAATTCATACAAAAAAAAAAATCTTCATACGCGTAAATTTACAGATATAATGTAGTACGGTACTTTTCCTGTGCTTTTTTCATTACCAAAAGAGTTGTGTTTGTACAACGGGTGAACTTCTTCGTGTTTGGTGAAACAAGCATCTGAACTTGTATTAAACTATCAGGGTCTCCTGTTTATTGTAGCTCAGATTCTACACTGTCTGCACAGCAAAGAAAACTCCATTGTCTCATAAATACATGAATATTCATGAGATAAAAGGTTAAGCCAGCTAGCTAGCTAATACATAATAATGTGTAATGAATGGTTGTCAGCATAAACTGTCATAGATAATTAGGTATGGAACGCCATGACTGTCTTATGATGTGCGCCTGTCTTTATGTTGGTACATATGTCTTTATGTGCAGTGGTTAAGTATTATGTTCAGTTCGGTTTGTTATGTTCACTACAGTGGTCATTATGTTCGATGGTTTACAAACATATTATATGCAGTTCTTCCTTTAATATATGCAGTTGAAAAGTATTAATGTGCAGAGATTTCAACTTAATGCTCAGTGGTAAAGAGTGCTTTATGCTCTGTTGATTTTGTATTATTTTCAGTTCCCATGACTTTATATGAAGTGCTTATTGCATTATGTTCAGTGCTTTCTTCATTATGATAATGTGGTTAAAATGCTAACGGAAGATGTCTATTCTGAAGATGTCCGTTGTTAACCGAATGCAGATCAATTAAATTTTTATAGAATAATAAATGGCTAGTCGGGGCATTTGAGTAATAATCGCCCGAGGGCTTCATCCCGAGGGAATTATCAATTACACAGGGTTATTATCACTCAAATGCCCCGACTAGCTATTCATTGTTCTTTATAATACATATGTTTAAAATATAAAGTTATTTTGACATTCTATCAATAAATTTAGTCAAACGCATACTGTAGAAATTAGTTTTCATTATTTTTATTCTTTTTAATATGGATTCATATCTTTACGGCTTTTTGAGAATTGAATTGGATTTATTGGAAAGGTTGTGATAAACCTTTTCAAATACTGATTATCGTCTTTTCAACAACGTGTTTTTGTTACTATATTTAGTAACATGTGTATTATATTCGTATAATTGATTCATATTTGGTTAACAACGGACATCTTCGGAATAGACATCTTCCGTTAGCATTTTAACCACATTATCATAATGAAGAAAGCACTGAAAGTCATGTGAACTGAAAATAATACAAAATCAACAGAGCATAAATCACTCTTTACCGCTAAGCATTAAGTTGAAATCTCTGCACATTAATACTTTTCAACTGCATATAATGTGTTAACCACTGAACATAAAGGCATATGTATCAAACATAAAGACAGGTGCACATCATAAGACAGTCATGGCGTTCCATAATTAGGTCTGGAAGATAAGCATAATTACAATTTTAGCCAGACATGGTCCAGCTATTGGTTCCAAAGATTCATGATGTTAAACTTATATCTTCAACTGTCCCTACCTACCATTCTATGTATCTTTTTACTTTTTCCATGTTACAAACTACCTATCCATCTTGTATCTTTTTTCTGTGAAATATAATTTTTTACGGTCTAATAAATTACTAAGAAAATTGTTCATGACAACCACACATTTTCAATTATTTTATAATTATTTTTTTCTACGTTCAAGGAGATGATGATTGAATATTTCTGAACACAATTCTCTCAAATTTTAACTATACCATATAATTTCTTTTAAACAACCCAGGGTTTTGCAGTTTTCTTCATTAAACGAACATGTTGTGAAACAAACCTTTGATTAAACTTGTCTCCCTTGCATACTTGCTTAAAAGTGTTAATTCTGCAATAGATTTTAAGTACATAATTATTTTGTTTGGGATATTGTTCCATTTAAACATCAAGGTTAATCTATTTTGTTAGTTTAAGGATTGTGTATGTTAATATAATACCTGGAATGGTTTTATGATTTTTCTTTGCAAAATGAGAGTGTGGGTGGGGGATCGGTTTTTTAAATGAAGTAATATGGTTCCATAAATCTTACTGCAGGAAAGATATGATTCAAGAATAACATCATTAAAGGAAAAAAGCTCCTGTTTCTTCAAAACTCAGTTTACAATATAATGGAAAACAGAAATGATGTATTACATTGTTAAATTTGTATATGTTATTGAGACAGACTTATAAAAAAATTGGTGAAGACATCTCATAATGATGTGTTTTGTTACCTTGGCAAGCAGAACAATCCAAGACTATGCAGGCTTTAAGATGGAAAGTGTTCAATGATCAGGGTATCCTCTGTTTGTACATTTAATATTTAACACAAGTTCTACACATGTTCATTCAATATTCCACACAAGTTCTACACAATGTTCATACAATATTTAACACAAGTTCTACACATGTTCATACAATATTACACACAAGTTCTACACATGTTCATACAATATTACACACAAGTTCTACACATGTTCATACAATATTCCACACAAGTTCTACACATGTTCATACAATATTACACACAAGTTCTACATGTTCATACAATATTCCACACAAGTTCTACACATGTTCATACAATATTACACACAAGTTCTACACATGTTCATACAATATTACACACAAGTTCTACACATGTTCATACAATATTACACACAAGTTCTACACATGTTCATACAATATTCCACACAAGTTCTACACATGTTCATTCAATATTACACACAAGTTCTACACATGTTCATACAATATTCCACACAAGTTCTACACATGTTCATACAATATTACACACAAGTTCTACACATGTTCATACAAAATTCCACACAAGTTCTATACACTCTGTATGGCAATGAAAAATCCATAATTTTATATAATTTTACATTACTTTTATGCAGTCAAATAGCAGGTGTATGTAATGCATTACTTTATACAGGCAAGTGACATGTGTAAAGTAATTATAATTATTACTTTCAACAACGCAATTGTTATTTAGATGCATCATATTTCCTAGTTGAATGTAACTGTAAATGAACAACTTTTTCAATTGCTTCTATATTTATATCCAGTTGCTATATAAGTTTTGCACCAGGGATCCAAATGATAATTCATGCAATGCGATTGTATTGTAATTGCTTTACATTTTCATGAATTTTGCCCGGCATGTCATGTATGTAGTATATGAAAAAAATTTGTAACAGTGATCGTCAGACTAATAATTTCATCACATACTTATAAATAACTGCTTCAGGGACCATTTTCATCCGAGAGATCGGATAGTTGGCATTCAAGAATCATGACAAAAAACTTACAATGCTGATGGCACTTGTGACTGCCTCTGCGACCAGTGCAAACCAAGATAAGCTGTGCAGTCTGATCATGTTCTGCACTTTTTGCTATTCCGTCAACAAATTTTCAACAAGCACCCCCATGAATACCTAATGGTACAGTCCCAAAATGAATAAAGGACAAATCCAATTAATAAATTCAGCATGGAAAGAGCTAAGCAGATTTTCTGAATGCAGGGACCAGCTCTATCAAATTATAGTAATGTGTTGATCATTAACTTCAAAAGTTGTTTTCTTCAGCACCGCCCAGTCAATTAAGATTCCCCACCAACATTTATCCCCAAAGCTTCATTACAAAGGAATGATTTTTAATTGACCTTTTAAATTTTATGATCAGCTTTATCTGTCCTACATGTAATACTGAGACATGGTTAGAACCTCCTCATTTCTTGCTAGTGTCACAGTGTACAATATTTGTCATTCTTTCTTAACACTTTCCCTCATAGAGGAAACCATGAAAAGACCTATGCGAACAACATAAAACCAGATCAGCCTGCGAGTAACTCGCAGGCTGATCAGGTTTTATGATGTTCGCTGCTCCTCAGTGGTCTGGAAATGAGGAATTTGTAATTAAATTTGGTAAGGTTTAACTGTGGTTTTCTGCAGATCAGGCTTTATGTGGTACCTATTGAGTGCGTCAGAACGAGTCTGTATGAGGGAAAGGGTTAAGATGAAGATGTAAGACAGCGCCAAATGTGTATTTAAACGATTTTCAGTGGTAGATATCCTATACTTTCAACAAAACCATTGTTTGTTGAGATGACAACAAGCTGAAACATATCATTAAACTTCCTATTCATGAAACTTTAACGAAGTCTTCAGACTGAATTACAGGTTATTTGATATATAAAAAGTCTTTTATCAAACTACTTCTCTTTGATGCACATTGAGACTCGTTTCGAGCCAAACATTACCTGCAGTATATTATAACCTGTTTCACCATCTCTGTATGGCTGAAAGACAGTGCCCTTTATTACAATAATGGTGATGGAAAGAACACTTCAATACAGAGTTTTAATATTTTCTGATTTCCCTAAGTGAAATGTTTCACAGATAATGATTTGTACATCTACATTCACCTTTTCTTTATGTTTGTTTGTTGGGTTTAACGTCCTACTGACAGAATTACAGTCATTTGGAGATTATGTCTACTTGAGACAGATATAGTGCTGCCACACTGCAGTATCACACCATAGACATGTGGCATGATACCACACTCAGTCATATTATTCTAACACCAAGCCAACCAGTCTTGGAACTACCCTTATATACTGATCGCCAAGCAAGGGATTGTACCAGTTACAATACCAATACTATACCAGTTAATTTTTTTTTTTTTTTTTTGACTTTGGTATGTCACAGCCGGGGATCGAACCCATGACCTCCCACTCCCAAGGTGGACACACTAACCACTCAGCCACTGGGGATGATTCCTTTTCCTTTAATCCCCACCAATGCTGCATATTTTTTTTGAAAATACATTTCTTGTTACAGACTAAAGGTCAAGAATGACTGTATAACCAGCATACATGCCATATTTTCAGTATGTCTCCCAGGGAGGTTTTGAAATTTTCACAGGGAGATTTGGGGTCCAGCCAGGGAGATTTTACGACATATATCGAAGCAACGTTCTCAATAAAAAATAAAGAAAATACACATTTGATTATCCCTTCATTAACAGTTTATATTATATATAGTTTATTGCATTTAATGAAAATACCATTAAAAATATATATCTAAAAAAATCACAAAATTTATTAATAGATCTAATTCAAATTGATTGAAACTTAACTTTCCACAAGCACTGTTTCACATTAAATGCAACACTACCTTGTAACAAATTGGAGATCATGCCATTTACATCAAACACATTTAAATTGATACAGTATCTTTGATTTATTGAATGATTTCTGATCATATGGTTTTAATTAATGGGGATGAATAAAGATAAAGAGTCAGATCATATTTAATAATATTTTCACCTTCCATCTGTTGTTTTTTTTTTTTTTTTAAATTAAATTGCTTTTAGCTAAAATATTATTTAGCTCAAAATATTTATCGTGTACGGTATGGTGATATGAAGTGGTTACCCAACTCTTCCGATCAGCACATCTCATTATAGTAAATTATTCAGTAGACGATATCCGTTGTTTATCAAGTCAGCATCAGTGTGAAAATTGCACTTCATTTGCAATTTATCGCTAGCTGAGGTGTACTTTCTATGATGTGTCTATATGATGAGTTTTGTTAAGATTTAAATGATTGGTAAACAGCTGATCTAATTATCATTTATTGTTTTCACTTCCAGTAAGTTAGGATTAGCTATTCTCCGGGACCTTTTTAAATTCTAACCTTACTCATTCTAGCTTTAGTATTGCCTTGATTGCTGCTAATTACCCGACGATAATTGTTTCAACTGATAGACTGGCGAATCTGCTACCTGTCTGAATCATGCCATTTGATTGGGTAAAGACGATCACACATTGCCTGTGGCTGTGTACAGCACACTGGTCAGGACTGATACTAACACATGTTCTTACGTAATCTTCCTACTGCTGTATCATAGCTCGGTAATAAAATGGATTATACTAAGTTCAAAGGGAAACCAGTTTGATTTAAGTCAGACCGGGAGATTTTCACCTCCCGGCGGGAGATCGGGAGACAAGTCGAAATCCCGGGAGATTTAATCTCCCGCCGGGAGATATGGCATGTATGAACCAGTTATCTTATATCAGAAATTAGCTGTCTAATCTCATTATAACCTTCTTATGGGTGTTGATGTAAGACAAAACTTATGAATATTTGATTGATTTTCATTGGTTGATTTTCCTATACTTATGGGAAAAATATATAGCGGTACATAACATTATTGAAATGGCAACCAGCTGAAATTTTTACTTAAAATTTTAATGAAATATTCTGACTGAATTACAGTTTCTTTGATAAATATATAGTTATTTTATAAAAACACTTCTTTTAGATGCACACTGAGACATGTTTCCAGCCAAATGCTATAAATAACTGCATTGTAGTACACTATAGTCTGGTTCATTTCCTTTGTATGATTGAAAGACAGTTTCAGTTGGAGTCAGCGGCGCCGATACGTTACAATAAAGGGGATGTTATTTTGACTTCCAAGAACGAAATGCTGCAAAGATAATTAAATATTGTAAATCATACAACCATTCTCTATCTCCATTTCTTACATCCCCATCAATACTGCATACCTTTTTTAAAAGTTATTTAATGTTTTCATTGTATCCCTATACATTGTTCAGATTTTTTTAATGCAATTACATCTCCTATAGAATTAATTGAATATATTTTTTCTTTCGATGCAGGTGCTTACTGTAAGTTGTCTCACTTTTTTTATGGGATATTTTTATTTACAATGTTTGTATCAGAAAAGTGCACCCCAATCAGTCCTTTTGCCGACTGACCATTCCAAGGTGACAATTGTTGGTATTGTGATGATGCATCGTCACAGGTATAAATACAATCTCTGACAACTGCATCAGAGAGTCAACTCTTTGGCTCAGTGGTTAGAGCATTGGACTTGCACGCCGGCGGACCGGGTTCGATCCTGGGCCGGGTCAAGTTTGTTACAGTATTTCTCTTTTTTATGTAATGTCCTGTCTCCATGTTTTTATTGTTTCTTTTTCACCATTTACATACACCATCTTCTGAAGTTAATATATAAAAAAATTATGGGATATCTCATAGGACCTTTTTGTCCTTCCTTTAATTCAAACTGGTAATATTCATGCTATGATATTAATGTGTAAGAAATTTGGGCCATTTATTAAGAAATACAAGAAAATCTAGGGAATAAATGTTAAAGATATATTAATTTTTTATCAAAAACTGCTTTCTATAAACTGCCTTTACTGTGTGGGAAAAGTCCCCCACAAACACCCACCCCCTGGGGACTGGAAAATACCCCCTTGGGACTGGAAAATACCCCCCTGGGACTGGAAAATACCCCCTGGGACTGGAAAATAATTCTTTTCGATGTGACATTTGGCATGGTCTTCCCATTATTTTCTTAAAAAAAAAAAAAAAATGTGCATTTATCACTTTAGTGATGCCCTAGAAAATTCAATGTGACATTTTCTGTTTCAATGCTATTTCAGCACAGAGCCTCCTCCATTCCTATTCTCGTCAACTTGTCACACAGGTAAGCTATCAAAAAAAAATACCTGACACCTTTTGCCTCTCATCACTGGCTACATGATGAGAAGATAACAGACAATATTGTTGCTTTCATTGAGATTAAAGTAATGGAGAATCTAGAACAGTTACTGTGAATCATTAATCATATATTTTTTTATCAATTACGAGGTAGGTTTTATCCACAAATATTAATCTCCATGAAAACTTGTCTCTTATAGACCTCACGTTTTCTAGAACATAGATCCACGAATAAAGATACCCACAAAATTCCCTTGGATACATAATCAACGAAATTTCATGTCAACGAAAATTAATGATTTTACAGTATATAATGAACAGATTAAATCAATATCAGCGAAGCATTTCATTCTTGGAAGTCAAAATAAGCACGGATAAAAACTCAGTTGGTAAAGCCTCCCCTCCATCACAATCGGCAGAGTAAACATAATTGTAACGAATTGCACAATAACGGTCTTTATATCTTACAGAGACTGTGAGACTGACTGCAGATATTTATAGTCTTCACCTGTTAACAAGTCTCACTGGGTATCTAAGATAAAAGTTTAGACAAAACAATTATATATTTATCATAGAAACAGTAATTTAGTCAGCATAATTTAATAATATTTAGAGAATACAAAGCATATACATATATATTTCAGCTAGTTGTCATCTCAAACAATTAATGGTGCATATATTAACCTGTTTTCCATAGGAATATCTTCCAAGGAAAACCGTTAAAAAATCTTCATTAATTTTGGCATTGTCTAATGTCATCATCCCTAAGTAAGTCAAAAGTGAGGCTAAGACAGCTGATTCTGCTCTTACTGAAAACAGCTGGCACAATGATTTTATTATTCAATGTAAAATAGCCTAACTAAGAATGATACAACGTTAATTGCCAAGGCCTGCTTACCTGAGCAATTCAGTTTCTCCATATCGTACGCCAGCCCCCCTGTGCCGACCCCGGCCCGCTGCGAGTCGAGGATATCCGGCATGGCATTCCGTCTCCCCGTCCGCCCCGTGGCAATAAACTCCTCTAGACCTGCTTGTTCACACTGCATCGTTCCCTCTGTATTACATGCACCCTGAAACATACAGATACAGCAACCATGAGACAGTAGCCCCATCTGTGTAACACACACACACACACACACACACACACACAAACTCAAACCTGTATTAACCTTTTACATAATACAAACACCTTGACAAACAGAGCAGACCTAGATCAGAGTCCACTCTGTTTGTTTATTCAATATTGTAGCTCAGGTTCTACAGTCTGCAATGGCAAAAAACATTACAAGTAAAGTTCACTTGACTTGACTATTTGAGTTTACTGTCGCTTCGTCAGTATTTCAGTCATGTAGCGACGTCCAGCTAATTACAGGTGAAGACCCCAAATGCATGGAGGCATCCGGGTAGAACCACAGACCTACCGCAAGTCAGATGGAAGGCTTCCTCATATGAAAATCCAAATGACCCTGCCGGGATTCGAACCCACGCGGTGAGGAGCTGAGTGAGTGTTAAAGTCAGTGACTTAACCCTCTCGGCAGCGGGGGCCCCAAGTAAAGTTCAGTTAATAAATATTCATCAAGTCATGAATATGTACATGATTTTTCATGAGGTAAAAGGTTAACAGCCATCCATATTGAACAACCAAATTATGTTTAAAATGAACCTGACTTGAATTCCTCCAACAATACTTAACCAGTCATACTTTAATACTTGGGGCGAATTGCATTCTTGTTTCTCTGATGAAATAGCCAAATATTTCATTTCTAAACAAACAATTTAAGATTTTAAGGTAACAAATTTAAGTCAACAAAGTCACGTACTAGTATATTTCAGGAAAAAAAAATGGTAGCATACATTTCTACCTAACTTAAGAATTAAAGTACTACTTTGCGCTAAGTCTTGCATGCTGGGGAATTCAAACCTGGACTTTGTTTCTCAAGATATCTAAACATAAAATTTCTCAGCTCAAAAATCACCAAGTTTTCTTCTTTTTTTTTTCTTTTGAGGAAAATTTAAGATAATGGTTTTCTGACTGCAAATGCATAAAAAATAAAGGGTCAAATACATAAAAAAAGGTCAAATGCATAAAAAATAAAGGGTCTAAACAAAACCCCACATTTTTATTTTAGTTTACCCATCCTGACTTTAATATCTCACCCTTTTGAATTCTATTTGAGAATAACGGGATTCAATTATTTAATGACTTAAAACACATTCCATCGATCCATCACAATACATTGCATTCAAAGGTGTAAAGATCACTCCGTAAAAAAATACTATAATTTTCTTTACTGTTTTAGACGATACCTCTGTAGTGACGTCTACAAAGTTATAAATATATCTTTATACAAATTTTATGGCTGAAGATCTCCGTATACCAGTAATCTACAGCATACCAGACACACTCGATTCACAGTCCGACTTCTTCTGATCTAGACTGAGGCTACACCTTAACCATCAAAGAATCATAAAATGTTTCCTTTTTAGATAAACATGCTTCATAAAACCTGCTGAATTAGCATTTTGATGGTCATTCCACCCAAATTCCAGAGGTACTCAGGGGATAACATTTCTTTCCCTAAAATTCAATTCTCAATGATGAAGCTATAATCCGGGCTGATTTCAATTTGTTGTGTTTGAGAGTCCTGTCCCTGTGACTGTATTTCAGCCCTACAGCAAGGTCCTCCGGGTGGAGGAAGACCCAGTGTGCACAGAGGCACCTGGGTAGAACCATCGACCCGCAAGCGACCTTCTTTGAAAAACCTGAGGGTCCCTGCCGAGATTCACACCCACAGAGCTGTCTAATCAAGGTCTGTGTGGAAAGTACCACATGGTACAGAAAGCACCAGTTTTGCTTAACCCTTTCCCTCATATACTCATTTTGATGCACTCAATAGGTACCACATAAAGCTTGATCTGCAGAAAGCCAAACTCAAACCTTACCAAATTTAACTACAAAATCCTCATTACCAGACCACTGAGGAGCAGCGAACAGCATAAAACCTGATCAGCCTGCGAGTTACTCGCAGGCTGATCTGGTTTTATGCTGTTCGCATAGGTCTTTTCATGGTATCCTCTATGAGGGAAAGGGTTAAGGGATACCTGTTTCTATCTCACTGGAATTCCTGGGAGTTTACAACAAAAAAAAAAGCGTTGTTACGTGCAATGTGACCTTAATTGTCTCTTTCAAAGTTTCCTTGTCAAGAAACAAAGACTTCATCAACATAATTGAGGGAGAGTAGAAAACATTTTTTGTTTCTATCGATCAACTATGAACAAGCTGCTTTCATGAGATTACCAAGAATTGGCTAAAATTGTTCTCTCATGGGGATTTCTTGACACTATGTCACAATTCTGCCCACCTAAAGAAAAAAACTTCCTTTTAAAAGGAAGGACTGCCCAGTTTAACAATGTTTATTAGTCAGGTCTATCCAAAGCATCTGTTGCTTAACCACCAACGGTTTTTGTTCAAGTCTTGGCCCCAGTATAATAACCAAGTACCATGGACTTACTGGTTAAGTTTTAAATTAATAAAGCTCTTTCAAGAATTACTGGCACATGCTTGAACCTGTTGTTTAACACTGTCTGTTATACATGTACAGATTGCATCAATAGTTTTATATAGATTACAAAGAGTTATGTGTTGATTGCTACAATTGCTAAACTACAAACCAAACTGTGAAGGCCAATATTTTGACTAGGTTAATAATAATAAATGGTTTCCAGTTATGTATTTTGTTAAAAATTAAAACAGTGTACCATATCAAGCAGCCAGTTTCTTATGGGCTTGAAGTTGCATGGGGCAAAATTCATATAGAAATATTTCACCCCATGGATCTTCGAGTCCTTGTAATTCTGATTGGTTATTAGTTAACAATGATAGGGAATTCACAAAACTTAGTTAAATAATGGCTTGTTAAAAAAATAATAATAAAAAACAGAAAAAAAACTACATGTACATAAAGCTGTCTCATTTGTGTGTAACCTATACCAGAACAGGAAGTCTTTCAGATAATGATGATGTGTCTTTGGTTACTTAAGTAACCTCAACATCAGGTAATTAGGGAGAGACACAACAAATTCCCCAAGGATCAGAGAGAAAGCCATCCATATACAATATTGTTCTGTCAGTAACATTAAGAAAGGGTTACACGACGCTGCCATTGATGTACTGATGAAACAGTTTGGCTGGAACAAGTAATAAAGATGCTGTTAATGGTTACTTATCAAAGGATGGGAATTATGATTTGTGATCTATAATTGTGAACTGAACGTACAGCAATTATGAATTAGGCAAATTCAAGACATATGCCAGACAGTTTAAGCACACCTCTGAATATTTGTATACAGAAAGAGATTGGAAAATACATTTTATATAGTGAGATCAATTTTAAGTAAATACCGTTATTTTAGCTCTTTGTTTAAGATGAAAATCATGTTTTTATTTAATGCAGGCTGCGGATATTCATTACAGCTTTGTTTGTCGGAAAGAACAGCCGAATCCTCATATACAAGGCACAGTTTCGTCACTTTTCGAATTAAGGCTTGCCTAGTACTGCAAGGACTGATCCATTCTTGCTTTAAATTGAACCCCGTACTTCATGAATATTCATGTACAAAGTCCTAGCTGACTTCATGAATATTAATTACCTGACACTTAAAATTTGTATTTGAAACAATGGATTATCTTTGCTGTGCAGACCGTGTGGAATTGATCTACAATATTGCATGAACTGAATCTACTAAACCTGATGATCATACTTCTCTTCTAAAAGAAGTTATTTGACAGAAATATTTTACAAATCTACTTTTAGTAACAGTGACCTTGACCCTATCATCCTGAAAATCTCAATCTTCCTCTTACCAAAAGGTATCCACTTCTCTAGTATGAAAACTGTATCTATTCTAACAGGTGATACATGAGCTTACCGACGCCCGCCAATGACCATTCTAACAAGGATTTTCGTTGAAAACCTGGTAAATAAACTCAAAACAATTATAAACTACCGTTTACAGTAGGGCACCATTGTGACATATATGATCCCAGAAACAAAGATTTTGGGTTCAAACCCCACAAGGCTTCAGAATCTTCCTGGACCTTCCCAGGCACAAAGTACATGTCCAACCCAGTAAATGGGAATTTTTTTTCTTCAAAATTACATATGGCATATCTATCTCTCTTTTTTCCCTACAAAAAATTCTGTGACATCTTCAAGTGACTTCTTTCACATTTTTAATGTGTTTAATGTGACCTTTCAAATATAACCATGGCAGTGACAGACTTAAAGGCCCCTTCCTTTACAAGTCATTACAGCGAAAGAACCAGCAATACAGATTTAACCTTCCAATTAAGTGCAAAGCAAGAAGAAACTGTGTAACATACAAATAATCATAACATTAACTCATAACCTACACTTTAAAGTACACCTAGATCTAATCATGACAGTTGCCCTGACTCCTAAACAACCAACAATTTCAAGCACCTGCCTGTAGTGTTTTCGTTAAGGTAAAGTCCCTGTAATGGGTCTGCTAAATTTCAGACTTTTCACTTTCACTGAGATAACCTGGGCTTGCTAATGTTTCATTAGAGTACCTTGGTTATCTTGGTAGAGAGAGATTAAGTGGTCCAAGACGTAGCGGAACCATTACAGGGACTTTACCTTAAAATCAATATTCACTACCTCCATATATGGAATAATCAAACCATTAACTGCTATTGTCTTAGAGAAAGGAGGGACTGTATATAAAATCTCGAAAGTTGCTACAGTCTAAAGCTGCTAGGGGACCTATAAAGCTTCAATACAACTGAATATTTATCTCAACCTTAGGCAAATGAATATTTGTGGAATTGATTGGGATATTTGAATGTGTTGCTTCAACAGTATTTCAGTCCTATGTCGAGATTATTGCAGGTGGAAGACCCCAGAGTACCCATGTAAAAACAAGAGTGTTCTCTGGAACATGTGTGTCACCTGCTGAAGCATGACGGAAAAAATGTGACAGCTGATGGACAGATGGACGAACAGACGATGGAGGTGACACAAAAACATTGATTTGTAATAAGTATCAATATTAGATCTCAAACCTACAGTGCTGAGCGGATGAGCAAATGTAAGTCAATGGCAATGTCTGTTTAACCTCAGAGGTTCCAATAAATAGACTTTTATCATTTGGATCTGTATGTTTGTTTGGGCTAAATGTCCCACTAATATTATTTCAGATGGACAACTAGCCTTGTTTCAAGAAACATCTTCAGTTTTAAATATTTTCTTCAAATCAAAATTTTGAAAGATCTAAGTCTTCATTATGATCAATCTGTAGAGAGCTACAGGAAGTATATTATTAAAAATATCAATATTTGCATCTTTATACAAAATACTGTCTAAAACATTTCTGAATAAATAACCGCTGTACACAGTATAGATTTTGTTCACAGATGGTCATTAAATTTGATTTAAAACTATCTGTGAGTATACCTCACTCAATACCACTCTACAGATGCATAATCTGTGACCAAATGCAAAAAAAATGGGTGATTTTTCATCACTTGCAATAGCATTATGAATGGTATAAAATCTATATTTAGCATTATAAAAGCTATATATAGAATGTCTATTTCCATATGCTGTTACATGAATGATCTTATTCACTCTTCAAGCTCACATCAAAGGCTGACATTTTTTTGGTAACATTTATGATTATCTCTCAGCCCCTCACCACTGTGGGTTCAAATCCCAGTAGGGACTTTGGATTTTTCATGTGCGGAACCCTTCCAGCTGGCTTGCGGTAGGTTGGTGGTTCTACCCGGGTACCTCTGTGTACTCGGGGTCTTCCTCCACCTGAAATTAGCTGGACGTCGCTATATGATTGAAATACTATCGCAGCGACTGTAAACCCCAATACAACAACAACTAGAACTGTCGCCTAAGGGCTTACTAATACCCCCCCGCAAGTGTTTTTGTCAAACATGGCTTTGGAGCATGAAATCAGAATTCTTGTATGCAACACTCCATCTTAATATACAGAGGACATATGTGCCAACTACATGGAAATCTAGTGATCCTTTGTAACACATACCTATGGATATACCTATGTCTATGGATAAATATCATTAAGATTCACTGAAATCTATCAATGGAAGAAAATTGTAAAACAAATACCATCAAAGGGACATATCTTTAAAACAGGGGGAGGGGGGGGGGGGTAACCCAATGTTATATAGAAAAAGCGCTACTACAATGTCTAAGGTTGAATGACAGCAAGTTTCATTGAAATCCCTCCAGTAGTTTAGGAGGAGTAGTCTGCAGAAAATTGTAAAGCAAAAATCATCAAAGGGGCATAACTATAAAAAAGGGAGGTAATCCAATGGGAGGAGTAGTCTGCAGAAAATTGTAAAGCAAAAATCATCAAAGGGGCATAACTTGGAAAATAGGGGAGGTAACCAAATGATATATAGATAACGCGCTTATACAATGTCTAAGGATCACTGCCAGCAAGTTTCATCAAAATCCTTCCAGTAGTTTAGAAGGAGTAGTCCGCAGAAGTTTGTAATGCAAAAATCATCAAAGGGGCATAACTTGGTAAATAGGGGAGGTAACTCAATGTATAGATCTTCCAGTAATTTAAAATTTTTCTTGGTAAATAGGGGAGGTAACTCAATGCTATATAGATAACGCGCTGCTACAATGTCTAAGGATCATTGACAGCAAGTATCATTAAAATCCTTCCAGTAGTTTAGGCGGAGTAGTCCGCAGAATTTTGTAATGCAAAAATCATCAAAGGGGCATAAATTGGTAAATAGGGGAGGTAACAAAACAATTCTAGGATCATGCAGCAAGAAAATCCTTCCAGTAAGAATTTTGTAATGCAAAAATCATCAAAGGGGCATAAATTGGTAAATAGGGGAGGTAACCAAATGATATATAGATAACGCGCTTATACAATGTCTAAGGATCATTGCCAGCAAGTTTCATCAAAATCCTTCCAGTAGTTTAGAAGGAGTAGTCCGCAGAAGTTTGTAATGCAAAAATCATCAAAGGGGCATAACTTGGTAAATAGGGGAGGTAACTCAATGCTATATAGATAACGCGCTGCTACAATGTCTAAGGATCATTGACAGCAAGTATCATTAAAATCCTTCCAGTAGTTTAGGCGGAGTAGTCCGCAGAAGTTTGTAATGCAAAAATCATCAAAGGGGCATAACTTGGTAAATAGGGGAGGTAACTCAATGCTATATAGATAACGCGCTAATACAATGTCTAAGGATCATTGCCAGCAAGTTTCATCAAAATCCTTCCAGAAGTTTAGGAGGAGTAGTCCGCAGAATTTTGTGTCTACAGACGGACGGACGGACAGACGGATGGACAGACGGACGGACAGACGGACGGACGGACGGACGGACAACCTGATTCCAGTATACCCCCCCCTAACTTCGTTGCGGGGGGGTATAACAACATTTATGACTACCTACCCTGGAATGGAATGTCACATGTTACAGCAAGCACCTGCTTCTTTGATACCATATTCTATAACTAACCTGAATTTCCCATAGTGCATAAAATTTACAAACAAGAGGGCCATAGAGGCCCTGGATTGCTCACCTGAGTATTGGGTTAGGAACATCTGTACAAAAACATTTTGAGAGATCTGGCCAGTAGTTTTTAAGGAGATGAATTTTAAAGTTTTCATAATTTTTTTCTTTCTGTTTGCCTTGGCAACCAGAGTTCTACATGGATCAAGTTTATTTTAGCAACTTTTGTGAAGGTCACCCAAGGATCATCCCTGCCAAGTTTAATCAAATTCTGTTCAGCTGTTTCAGAGGAGATGTCATTTAAAGCAAATTGTTAACGACCACGTCCACAATGGACAACGCACGACGACGGACGCAGGGTGATCACAAAAGTTCACCTTGAGCACAATGTGCTCAAGTGAGCTAACAAGAGCTGTCAGAGGACAGCACGCTCGACTATTCAAAATGCTTGTTGGTAAATAAAATCAAATCTATTTCAATTCTTTCCCTTTATATACCCTGTATATAATAATAGTCAAAAATGATATACCTTGATAGTCTAATACCCTTAAATAGGTTTATGAAATATAAAATCATTCCTATGCCTAGTTACTGAGACATAGGCATAATAACACTATGCATGCAAAACTTTAACCAAGTATCCAAGTTAGAAAAGGGCCATAATTTGTATAAAATTCAGTCCATCCTCTTTGGTTTTCTGATGCCCCTGAACACACTTCTAAACTTTCTAGTCAATACCAAAAACAATTTCTAAGATATAAGCTGGATAAAAGCTTGCATGCAAAACTTTAACCAAAAAGTCTAAAAAAAGGCCCTTATAGTATGATACCAATGAATATATTTAAGAAGTTTCAAATCAAACCCAAGCCTGGTTACTGAAATATAAGCATGGAACTCATTGCATGCAAAACTTTAACCAAAATGTCTAAGTTAAAAAGGGGCCATAACTTGTAACATATTCCATCAAGAGTTATCTACCTTAAAAGTATGATACCCCTTAACGTATTAAAGATGTTTCAAATCAATTGCATGCCTGGATATTGAGATATAAGCATGGAAGTTCCTTGAATGTAAAACTTTAACCAAAATTTCTAAGTTAAAAAAGGGGCCATAACTTATATTGAATTTAGTCAAAAGTTATCCACCTTGGTTGTTTGATGCCCCTGAACTTTCAAGTCAATACCATTATTGGTTATTGAGATATAAGGTTGATAGTAACGCCGACACACTACAATAGCTCTCATATTCTTCAAATAGTCGAGATAAAAATGGCTTTTTCAAGTGCAATAAGACTTACATTTGCTTTATCAGAAAACAAAGACTTCACCAACATTGACAAAGGAGAGTAAAAGTAACTGTTTTTAAATCTACTGATCAACTGTGTACAAGCTGCTTTAAGAAATATTCATCTTCAGATATTTCAGTCCTGTAAATGACAGAGTTGAAAACTTACTGACTATACAGACCAAGGTAATTACACTTTCTTCTCCGATGCCATGACGTCATTACTCCATAGTTCCCACTTTGTTATCCAATAAACAATCAATCATCTTGGCCCTCTCTCTAGTGCGGTGTAAAATATAATGGAGGAAATTCAATTTGAGACATAAAACTGCAGAGAATAGCGAACTGCCCAGATAGGTACTTTTGCTCATTGTTACAAGACAATGATGGTTGTACTAATTGGACTACTGTCTGACCAATTAACTCTCCACAGGGAGAGCCGAATATGAGAGTAACGTAACCGGTATGAAAGACGTAACTAGATAAAATGTCTAGTTACCTAGAAGGCTATAATTACAATACTGAGGAAGATTCATTTGATTTAAACTTATTTATTTAACGCCAACTGGGAAACAAGTCAAAACAACTTGTTCCTGGATTGGACCAGTACTTTAGGCCTAGGAAAGTCATGGAAAATTATTGGGGTTTGAACCCACAGCCTTCAGATCCGCAGTCAGTATGTAACCACTGGACTACAGCGCTCTCACCATCTTTCTAAAATTCCTGAGTGGCTTTTAAGCAGTCAGACAGACTATATAATGCAATATTAAAAGGAACATCTGTACCAAGAGTACCTTTGCAACCTTCAGAGATGACGACGCTTTGTCATTAGAGTGTTTACTCTTTACCTCATTAACATTCATGTACAAATTTATGACTTATTAACCCTTTCCCTCATAGAGGATACCATGAAAAGACCTATGCGAACAGCATAAAACCAGATCAGCCTGCGAGTAACTCGCAGGCTGATCAGGTTTTATGCTGTTCGCTGCTCCTCAGTGGTCTGGAAATGAGGATTTTGTAATTATATTTGGTAAGGTTTGAGTTTGGCTTTCTGCAGATCAGGCTTTACGTGGTACCTATCGAGTGAGTCAAAATGAGTCTATATGAGGGAAAGGGATTAATATATATAAAACAATGATATATGATACAATGGGTTTTTCTTTGCTGTGCCTAGAATCTGAACTACAATATTTTATGAGCAAACAGAGGAGATTCTGGTCAGACTGGGTCTGCTGTGTTTGCCAATGTGTCAAAATAAGTCAAAATAAAGAAATGGATAAATGCAGTTCCTTATAAAGGATCTACCTTGTGTTGTGTTTCGTGTTGTCTTTATCATATCTGGTTGGTCATGCATTGTCTCTTATTCAACTTTGTTTTCGGTGAACCAGTACTTGAGAAAAAGCATATGCTGCATGCAAACAGCTGATATTTTTTCTCATTAATTAGTCAAAAGTGAGAGATTTTAAGAAAAAGAAAAAAAGACTGTTGGTAAAAATACAAGACTTGTCATATTGCTACGATGGTTAATCGAGATAAAAAAACTCTTTACTTGATCAGGGGAACTAATTTTGACAAAATATCACCATAGCGATGCTCATTTTTTAGAAAGATCCGTAAGGTGCTAGCGTAGACTGGTTCACAATATTCTACGGTGTTTTTTCAATTTGTTTTTTGTTAGTTTGCGGCACAGTCCGGGACTGCAAATATGATTTGTTTCCGGCAGTCAAAATGTGGAAACAATTGTCAATGAAGATGCTTCTCGGCAGTGGAGGTGACGAAAATACAAAAAAGCGAGAGTTAAAACGTAGGAAGCAACAAAGTGCCTATGATAACACAAAACGCACAAGAAAAGCCCTGGATCATTGCTTTTTTGGCTTTCTGTGGTTGATGAAAAAAGAAGAAAAATGTTTTGTGGTGTTTCCACAAAATATTAAAAGCTTTATACAACTTTACGGGAAGTAAAAATTAAAATCATTTTAGGACGTGCTAACTTTGTTAAAGGACGAGTAAAATTTTTCACCTACTCGTCCTATAGGACGAGTGACCAAAAAGAAAATTTTACACCCCTGAATAGATTACATCTGTCAGCCATGGGATTCTTACCTAGCACTTCCTTGTTATAAGTATATTCATAAGGGGTACATGGAACAGTCAAAATGCTGCTTACATAAATGAGTACTCTTTAATTGGAGATCTAAAATCTGTAAGTCGGTAAAGGTTTGTCTAAGTGCCGAAAGTACAAGAGTTTCTATTGGTCCAAAAAATCCCCACTATAGCTAGTAGGGCTGCAAATAGTGGCATGGTTTTTCAAATAAGCAATAACAAGCAATATTTAATACTAACTAAAAATCCCACGGGTGATGTATGGAGTAATGGAATGAACACTTGTGGGTTTCCAATGCTGGAGGAGACCCTGATCAGATTGATTCTGGAGAGAGGCTTTAATTTTCATTCCAAAACCTAAAGGAGTACACAAGAGTGCCAAACTGTATCAAAATCTGCTCTCTGATGCACGACAGTTGGGACAGAACAGAAAAATTAAGAGAAAAAGTTCATCTACAATACAGAGAGACATCAATATCACAATAATATCATGGGAGATTGGACAATGAATCACTTCTGGTCAAGATATTACTTCATAAATATTTCGACAGGGTCTGGGGATAATTGGAGACATTTTAACCACCAAGAGGATGGAGTAATTTCAGCGACATTACATCAATAAAGGACCAGAGCTTCAAGTATGAGTTATGAGTTCACTGAACTAAAGAGGTTCAGATATCATTTCAATAATGTCACCATGTTCCAGGACTGTCGGATGAAATATTTTTTGAAAATGGAACAAAAAACATGAGGTTGTTTTCAGGGGTAAAAGATAGGAATTAAAAATAATCTGATTTTAGCAATTTTTTAACTAGTTTTATATAGAATAAGAATTAAGTCATTTGGCAATCTGAAAATCCTGAAATTCAGGAACATTCCTGAAACTTTCACCCATGTGTTTTGATAATTATCAATCTAGGTCAAGGTAACAATATCAATTGTTGTCTGTTGTTGTGCTAAGTTCTAATGGACACCATGCCCCTTTGGGGGGGGGGGGGGGGGGGGGGGGGGCGGGGGAGACTTAGACCTTGGGGGAACAAGGTCATTTGAAGGTCAAGGTCACCTGTGAAGTTTGGAGGCTGTAGGTGGAAGGACTTCCTTATTTGTTTTGGTCAAGGTTAAAGCTTTGTGTGACAAACCAACATACAAACAGACAAGCAGACCAAAACCAATACCATTCTATTGATCCGGGGGCCTAAAAATGAGATCTACTGGATCGTTAGTACCCTTATATCAACAGTCAGACTTGTACTCTTTATAAGGCTGTTTAGGTCCTGACATTGACAAGTTAACCCTATATAAGGCTGTTTAGGTCCTGACATTGACATGTTAACCCTTTATAAGGCTGTTTAGGTCCTGACATTGACATGTTAACCCTTTATAAGACTGTTTAGGTTCTGACATTGACATGTTAACCCTTTATAAGACTGTTTAGGTTCTGACATTGACATGTTAACCCTTTATAAGACTGTTTAGGTTCTGACATTGACATGTTAACCCTTTATAAGACTGTTTAGGTTCTGACATTGACATGTTAACCCTTTATAAGACTGTTTAGGTTCTGACATTGACATGTTAACCCTTTATAAGACTGTTTAGGTTCTGACATTGACATGTTAACCCTTATAAGACTGTTTAGGTTCTGACATTGACATGTTAACCCTTTATAAGACTGTTTAGGTTCTGACATTGACATGTTAACCCTATATAAGACTGTTTAGGTTCTGACATTGACATGTTAACCCTATATAAGACTGTTTAGGTTCTGACATTGACATGTTAACCCTTTATAAGACTGTTTAGGTTCTGACATTGACATGTTAACCCTTTATAAGACTGTTTAGGTTCTGACATTGACATGTTAACCCTTTATAAGACTGTTTAGGTTCTGACATTGACATGTTAACCCTTTATAAGACTGTTTAGGTTCTGACATTGACATGTTAACCCTTTATAAGATTGTTTAGGTTCTGACATTGACATGTTAACCCTTTATAAGGCTGTTTAGGTTCTGACATTGACATGTTAACCCTTTATAAGACTGTTTAGGTTCTGACATTGACAAGTTAACCCTTTATAAGACTGTTTAGGTTCTGACATTGACATGTTAACCCTTATAAGGCTGTTTAGGTTCTGACATTGACATGTTAACCCTTTATAAGACTGTTTAGGTTCTGACATTGACATGTTAACCCTTTATAAGACTGTTTAGGTTCTGACATTGACATGTTAACCCTTTATAAGACTGTTTAGGTTCTGACATTGACAAGTTAACCCTTTATAAGACTGTTTAGGTTCTGACATTGACATGTTAACCCTTTATAAGACTGTTTAGGTTCTGACATTGACAAGTTAACCCTTTATAAGGCTGTTTAGGTTCTGACATTGACATGTTAACCCTTTATAAGACTGTTTAGGTTCTGACATTGACATGTTAACCCTTTATAAGACTGTTTAGGTTCTGACATTGACATGTTAACCCTTTATAAGGCTGTTTAGGTTCTGACATTGACAAGTTAACCCTTTATAAGACTGTTTAGGTTCTGACATTGACAAGTTAACCCTTTATAAGACTGTTTAGGTTCTGACATTGACATGTTAACCCTTTATAAGACTGTTTAGGTTCTGACATTGACATGTTAACCCTATATAAGACTGTTTAGGTTCTGACATTGACAAGTTAACCCTTTATAAGGCTGTTTAGGTCCTAACATTGACATGTTAACCCTTTATAATGCTGTTTAGGTCCTAACATTGACATGTTAACCCTTTATAAGGCTGTTTAGGTCCTAACATTGACATGTTAACCCTTTATAAGGCTGTTTAGGTACTGACATTGACATGTTAACCCTTTATAAGGCTGTTTAGGTCCTGACATTGACAGGTTAACCCTTTATAAGGCTGTTTAGGTTCTGACATTGACATGTTAACCCTTTATAAGGCTGTTTAGGTCCTGACATTGACATGTTAACCCTTTATAAGAGAAAAGAGAGAGAGGGGGGCAGGGTCAACAAAGAAGGGTATTTTGAATGCCTTTAAAATGATTTATTTGCAATGAGACTCATCAAAATGCAATTGCACAGAGTAAGAAATCATGAGTAATAGAGGTCAAAAAATGCAACCCAGCAGCGAGGCTGTGAAGTAAAGTTACTCAGTATCCACTACTATCCAGCGAATACTACAACTTCAATTCTTATCTTTCAATTAAGTTCTAACAAAATTATAAGATCTCTTCTTGTTTCTGAAAAATTAACTCAACAAAGATAACAGAAAGTATCAAGAAACAATAAATAAAAGATACTGCTGTCATGCATTTCCAAGTTTACAAACACCTTTGCTCTGATTTTTGGTGTAATGCCTGAGATACATAAGATTTCCAGTTCAATAAAATGTTCAATGATGTAACCGATTACTTCATCTTATCAGAACATGCAATAAAGCAGACATTAACATCAGTATTTGAGTGCCTTCTGCATGAGTTCCTTACCATTCAATCAAAGAGGTGCTAAAACATTTTCAAGTGGTTTTTGTATTTTCTTTCAGGTATAAAGGTGCTTCATACAACACACTTTGAGCCCACCAACCACACGTAGCATTAAGCACTACTTAAATACTAAGGAGAAAATTTCATTGTTCTTCTTTCTCTAATTCAAAATACCCAAATACTTCATTTAGAAAACATTGTTAGTTAAACCATACATATTATAGCAATGTTTTTTTGTGTCATCTGCTGCAAACATAGGGATCACTATTCCATCCAGAAAAAACCAAGGTGTCTGGAAAGGCAACCACTGTACCCTTTCATGTACGTGAACAGGAATCAAACCCGAGATGCATTGGTGAGAAGCAAGGCGCGTTACCACTACTCTTGTCAGATACCCTATATAGCATTTTTTTTTAATCCCTTCAAATTTCAAAGCTGTAAGTGATTCCGAATTTAAGAAAATTTAATTCAGGAAAACTTTCAAATTGAGTTTTATTTTCTTACTGAGCGCGAACCACGAGCAAGAGATAATCAAGATTAACTTAAACACTGCAGCCAAAGTTACCTCCCCCCCCCCTCGTCTCTGCACAATAAAATACATTTTGACTACTAATCACAAGTTATAACAACAATTAATTTTCACTCTGCCATCAGATTTCACTGTCTCTATAGAAGCAATATCTGTAAAACTGCAATCGATTTTTGCTTGATCAAGCTTCTGCATCTAACGAAATGTTCACTTCATGGAGAACCGTCAAAGCAAAGTGCCATATTTATGCCACAAATTTCTTCCAGTGTGCACTTCTTACTGTCAATTCTTGATAATATTAACCTGGAGCTTTTTGACCTTTTACCTTCTGAATATTCATGTACAAATTTATGACCTGATGAAAATTGATTAACTGAACTTTAAATTGTACAGGAAGCAATGGATTTTTCTTTGCTCTACAGACTGTGTAGAATCTTGAGCTACAATATAGTATGAACAAACAGAGGAGACCCTGATCAGACAACTCCTATAGAAGGATCAATAAATGATCCAGGTCTGCTAATCGTAAATTGTAAAACATCAATAGTGCTCCATTTTACTTAAATATATGTACAAAATAATTCTAACAAAGTCTTCACAAAAACTGACGTACATTTGTATACATCATTTTTCTTTAACTCTTACAATGCTGTGGGCACTTGTGACAGCCTGAGACTGCAACCAGTGCAGACCAAGATCAGCCTGCACATCTCTGCAGTCTGCACTGTTCACTATTCAGTCAATAAATGCTCAGCTAGCAACAAATAATGGTACAGTCCAATATGAAGAAAGGACATGTCCAATTACGAAATCTAGCATGTTTATGAGGTTTAAATGATATTATTTTGAATTATTTAAATAATTACATTATAAATTATGTAGGACTTACGACTTGTAAAAATTCTAATAAAAAGTAGGTTTAATGATAGATCTAACGAACAATCTCAACTATGTTATCGATAAAGCAATATTTTTGTATTTATAATTATTATGAAAACATTAAGTTTCATTCAAAATGCTCAACTGAAACATCAAACATATATAACAATCAATTATCCTGATCAGTTAGCATTTCGATCAATATCAAACAAGCAAAATTCCAAAGCCTATACCGTTGGGGCATCATTACCAGTAAACTAACAGATTTACTTGAATTTCAATATCTATTGTTCCATCAATTATGTTCCATGAAAACCTCAGAATGGTTCTGGTATAGAAGTAATAATGTTCTACAATACGTTCTAGCCACGGAACA
>CM037792.1:17932825-17982825 GCA_021229015.1 Solen grandis | reverse complement strand
CTCATTTTTTCTAGAACATCCCATGAATTTCTTTTTGGTACATAATCAACAAAATTTTATGTTAACAAAAATGAATGATTTTACAATATTGCAAATATCTGGCCATGTTTCATTAAAAAAAACAACACTTTCTTTTCTGTGTGAAAGTAATATGCAGTGGTATTTATCACCTTCAGTGACAGATCTTGTTTAACTTGCTTAATTATATAAGTTATCCTCAGTGTAGATTTCACTGTCTGGTCCTTTTAAAGGAAGTAGATGAAATGATTAAAATTTAATGCTGGCAAAACCTTGGGGTGCATACATCAATCTGGGAATGACAGTATATATTTTGGTAATGCATCAAAGAAGTCTACCAGCATCAGGCTCTTAAAATAGAATCCTGGGACACTCTTTAGTCCTTAACAGTCCAGTCTACTTTAATTTAAATGAGGAACTAAATTTATTATTACAAATAAAATATGACCCAATGTTAATGTCCCTGGGAATTTCCAATTTACAAAGTTTGAAAAATGAATCTCTGATTATATGTCCCCTCTTAAGTGTTATTTCTTTATTAAATTTTAAATATTTATTACTTTATTGAAGGGTTAAAATCTGTTTTTGTTAGTCCTTTTTTACCAAATTGGGAAATGGGTGGGCTTTCAAAGGGGCATAACTTATATTGTTTTGGTATTCAAAATACACAATATACTTATATTGATATCCAATAATATAAAATGTAACTGTAAATCAAGAAGGACAAATTCGAGACTCGTGCAATATCTTTCATTGGACATTTTATTGTAATTGTGTAATTTTTCAATCTGTGAATTTCAATACCAAGGAAACCGGAATATTTTACCAATTTTTCATGCAAAAATTCAGCGATATTGAGAAATTTCTTGTGAACAATATGCATTATATTAATTTGCTTGAATCCAATTTGTGAAGTTCTGACAATGGATCTAGCTGCAGTGCCTGTAAGGGCATGTCCAAATGAAACAATAGAAACATGTACCCCACTTAAAGTTCAGTCTTCTCTACAGTTGCAGACTTTGTTCTTTATTTATTTACACAATTTTGCAAAACAATTCATCTTGTCTGTACATATAAATGTTTTTTTGCTTCCATTTTTGTTGAAAACTTTACCAGCTATTGTCATGGCTAAAGATATTCTTTTGAATAGCTTGATGGCAGGTCTCTGGCTTACCTTAACTCTTTATCTGTTTGCCACAGTAAGGAAAATAAATAGTACAAATTTATAAACTGGTTCAAATCTTGGCCCTCTTGTTTAATTTTTCTTCAAAGACTGAACAATCTCATAAAGATATAGATGGGCATGACCAAATTACTTTTGACACTGCACAGTTCTTTTGTTATTCAAACCAAGTGTTTAGTAGAGTATTCAGAAAAGATAAAGATTAAACAACAAATATTTAAAAAAAAAAAAAAATACATCAGAGGTAGAAAAAACGTTTGCGAGCATTTCCATTTACAGTAAGTAGGTACTAAGCCTAACTGTAAACAAAGTCTTTGAAAATGACCTTAGGTGATGCTTGAATGCTGTTGAACCTAGGAGCTGCAATAGAAGTTAAGTCACAGTCTGCAGGCATACTTAGGTCTGAATTTCACAAATGGTCGCAAATTAAGATTTTCTTCAACTTCAAATTTTAAAGATCTTGAGATCCCAAATATTCATGGAACTAGGAAATAGTCTTTAGTCTTTTTGTGTCACCTGCTGTAAGCAGAGGTGCTTAGTAACAAAGGGGTCACTTTTCTGTCATTTGTCCACCTATCCATCACACTTTTTCTGTCACACTTCAGCATGGTATCACATATATGCTTTTGTTAATAGCAATCTCTTACAGAAAATGGTCTTAAATTTCTTCAAAATTTCATATATGTGGTGATATCTGAGGCCCCTTTTTTCTGATAATGTGAGAAGAGGCCATACAGTGTCATAATTTATTGGGTAATATCAAAGCATTATTTTCTTGAGTTTGTGGAAAAGAAGATCATGGGGTAAATTAACCCATTCCCTCATATAGACTCATTTTAATGCACTCAATAGGTATCACATAAAGCCTGATCTGCAGAAAACCACAGTTAAACCTCACCAAATTTAATTATAAAATCCTCATTTCCAGACCACTGAGGAGCAGCGAACAGCATAAAACCTGATCAGCCTGATCTGGTTTTATGCTGTTCGCATAGGTCTTTTCATGGTGTCCTCTATGAGGGAAAGGGTTAATAATTGATTTAAAGACATTTTCTGAGGGGAAGATGTCTGTGAATGGCCCTTGAGGGGAAAAAAGACCTGGATAAAGATATTTTGAACTGAGGAAATTCTGAATTTGAGTTGCTTGATTGTATTGATGGCCTGACCTTATCTCTTTAAAATCTAATTTCGCTCCTCTACTATCCACGATTAGGATCTGACAATATCGCATTAATTGTCATGTCAGATTGACCTTTAAAGTAATTTATATGCATATAAGAAAGTGCTTTATTTCAAACCAATCAAATAGCACGTTTCAAACTGACTTTTGGGACTGTGGTTGTTCTCCCAACAGGATACCCTCTTGTAATTTGTTCATACATATATTGATGTGGTTACTTCCCCTGGTTATACCTAAGGATTTTGTAGGCGCCTATTTGATTGGCTTACACGAAGCTCAATCTGAGATGACCTTCTACACTATGTGGTCAGATTTAGTTAGCGAAATATGAGCAAATATACATATTATCTGATTTTAATGAGATTATAGGCCTAACTTTTCTAGAGTTTAACAATGGTAATAAAATTGGGGGTATACCTGGTACTCGTTCCACTAAACTCTGTATGAACATATTAATTTTGATCCTGGTCGAAAGATGGCTAAGTCTACCATCTTCTTTTCTCCATAATAAAACATAAAGATTATAACCCATAGGGGACTCATAATTAATTTCCTTATACTAACTCATCATTAAGAAAACAACAACACAAAAACTAATAATACTATTTTAGCCCTTTCCCTCATAGAGGATACCATGAAAAGACCTATGCGAACAGCATAAAACCAGATCAGCCTGCGAGTTACTCGTTACAGGTTTTATGCTGTTCGCTGCTCCTCAGTGGTCTGGTAATGAGGATTTTACAATTAAAATTGGTAAGGTTTAACTGTGGTTTTCTGCAGATCAGGCTTTATGCGGTATCTATTGAGTGCGTCAAAATGAGTCTATATGAGGGAAAGGGTTAAGTTTAAAAGATATTTTCATACAAAGCTCAATGAAACAAGCTGTTGTGATGTAAAAGGGTTGCAGTTAGTCCAGTGGGGTTGACTGTCTACTTCCTGATGTATGGCCCGAACAGGCTGTCTTATACTCATTGTTTGTGCATTTTACAGTGTGACCAGGTGTCAGACGTATTTGTGTTTGGTCGACAGTGTTGGTGACAAGTTGGGAAGACGGGGCTCTTACTGAGTGTCCAATGTGATGGTCTAAATAATTTCACATCAGGTCAGAGGTCAAGATACAGAGACAATTAAGGTTAGTATGACATGCTTATATGTCTTCATTTTATCAATATGCTTTGCTTGATATATTGATAATGAGTTTTTCCAATGTTTAACCCAATCAGACTGATAACTGATGTTTACAGAAATATGCAAATTAAGTCATGAGATTATCCAATAGCTACACTGGGATATCATGTGATCAAAGGTTTATCTGGTTTACACAAAAGAACATGATTTTTTTTTAACTCTGTTTGTGGACTTTCAGTAAAAAAAGAGAGAATACAGGGAGGGAATAAGGGAAATGTATACCCAGAATATACATGAATTTTCTTTTTTGATGATGAATGCTTGTGGGATAAATCAACTATTTTTTTGAGGTTGGGGAAAAATTGGAGTAAATAGCAATTTTTTGGCAATCTAAAGGAAACATTTCCTAACAGAACTTTTTACCTTGCTGGATATTTATTTCTTTTGGAGGAAATTAAGTTTATAGATTTCAAATCAGTTTTGATCTGTGTAATCTATATAGACATCACAATGGACACATACTTGATGCAAAAAAAAAACAAAAACAAAAAAACACCCAGAATATCACCTATTAAAAGTTTGCAACTTTTATTGGCAGATAACACACTTATATTTGGATGGACTATTGTCTATTCTTATTTTTTCTGGAGACCATTCTGACATAAAGTAAATAACATACATAGTTCAGTCAGTTTTGGATGGGGGCAAGTATTTCCCAACTTCCCAAATCTTGTCTGGACATTGTAAATATCATCGTAAAACCTGGACATATGTTACCTTTGTGGTTTTACACCATGACTTGCACCACAATGATATATACTAATGCTCATCACCCTGTGAATGGCCCACATGTGACTCGGAAACTCAAGTGTCCTGAATGGAAATAGAGAAGCTGGTGGATAGGTGTGTTTGTTTGTTTGTATGAATTTATTGAGACTGTGATTCCCAATGTTCAGGATATAAGGCTGCAAGGGAGGATCTGTTATAATACTGTGTTTGGGGGTCACACCTAAAGATTGAGTTGACATATTTGGAGTCATTAGGAGTATAACTATGAGAAACAGAGTTTTCATTTTTAACCGATTACCACTCAAAGTCATTGGTTAAAATTACTTAAAAATATAATTTTTTCAGCAGTACTTGAAATTTTGAATGTCAGAAATTCCCCTCGACCCCCTGGCTAAATGAATCACACACAATGCCTGGCCCTTACAAGTTATAATAGCTGAGGGACTTTAAAACTTATTCTAACATGACTTCATCTTTCTCACTATACAGAAAGAAGGAAACAAACTTTTTGAAAATTCGCAACAAAACAGGTCCCAGCGCTCACTCGCGTAAATTTAATGCCATTACATTTTACTCCCTCATAACAATTTATAAGTGAACGTAGTAAACGCTTCAGTTTTGCTTCAGTTGGTTTTAACAAACGTAGTAAATGCTTCAGTTTTGCTTCAATTTGCTCCAGCCAATGTAGTAAACGCTTCAGTTTTGCTTCATTTCACTTCAGCAAACTTAGTTAACGCTTCAGTTTACTTCAACAAACGTAGTTTTCAGTTTTGCTTCAGTTTGCTTCAACAAACGTAGTTAACGCTTCAGTTTTGCTTCAGTTTGCTTCAACAAACGTAGTTAACGCTTCAGTTTTGCTTCAGTTTGCTTCAACAAACGTAGTTAACGCTTCAGTTTTGCTTCAGTTTGCTTCAACAAATGTAGTAAACGCTTCAGTTTTGATGATGTCATGGAAAATGGTGGATTACAAAAATATTTCCATTATAGATTTTCTTCCAACTTTCATGGATAAAACATGAAATCAAATCAAAAGGAATAACATTTAGGTGCTAATAATTATATCTCTCAGGCTCTACCCTCATGATGTAATGATCCTCATCTGAACTCCAAACCTGTGTTTAAATATACAAAAAAACATGGGTAGAGATAGATTATTTCTTAAACAAAAAAGAAAGATAAGGAATAAAACAAAAAATAGAAAAATAAATATTTTGAATGTAGATTTATTAACATTTGATAATCATTATAAACTGTTTGAATGTACTGTTCTGTACAGTAGGGTACACTTGTTCATAAGATGGTTTTCTGACTTACATATGAGGGGGTTAAAAAAAATGTAGAACTTTAAATAAAAAAAGGGTTTGGGGTCCAGGAATTGAACCTTGTTATGTTGGCATTTGCATTAAAATAAACCTTTTACCTCATGAATATTCATGTACAAATTTGGTGACTTGAATATTAATATACTGGGGCAGTTTGCTCCTTTATGTTTTTAGGGAAAATAATTCCTTAATTGGAATAAATATCCTAAGGTGTTTCCTTAACTGGAATAAGTATCCTAAGGTGTTTCCTTAACTGGAATAAATATCCTAAGGTGTTTTATATATAAGACTAAAGGAAATCCTTAATAACTAAGAGAAATCTGTGTGATTTTAAGGAAAATTTTAGAAACTAAAGGAATTTTGTTCCTCAAGGAGCTTTAAGAGTATGGCCCCTGCATGAACTTTAGATGGTATATATGAAACAAGGTGATCCTGCTTTGCTGTGCAGAATGCTAGTCAATATTGTATGAGCAAACACTCTGATCTCATGGTCTTCTTTGTTTGCCAATGTGTCAAAATGAGTCTATATAAGGTAAATAGATCAGTTTACTTCGTTCATGATCAAGGCTGATATATCTGGAATGTTTATAGATGAGACAGTTTAGTTTTAATTCTAATTGGAACTCTCAGATTGTAACAAATCATGGATATTTTACTTACTTATCAACTATGATGGACCTTTAGGGAAGCAAAAGTTCATAAAAACTCAGACAATCCCTTACATTACCTGTGGATTACTTTTGATACTGTGATTGTGTCAAGAAATACAGAATTTTGCGGCTGTCAATTTTAGTGTTTCTTTTGAATTTGGGAACTGCCTATACATAAAAACAGTCTGGAAATGGAACTTGTGTGTATTCAGACAGTGAACGTTTCTGTGAGTATTTTACAAAATATTTGCGTTTGTACATGTAGGTGTTCATTTTGACCATGTGACAGAGCTCTATTGATTCTGGGGATCTTCAAGCTAATCATGGGGAAACTTGCTTGAAGGGAAAGGGGAATTAATGATTTACAGTCATTTAATATATGGGTGATTCTATCAACATCATTTGGGATAATCCTTTGAACTACAGAGGCAGTATTTTGTATATCGCCATGAAAAATATTGATATTTGTGTCACCTGCTGTAAGCAAAGGTGACACATAGGGATCACTTTTCCATCATCTGTCCGTCCATCTGTCCGTCCATCTGTCCGTCCATTTGTCCATCTGTCTGTCTGTCCATCACACTTTTTCTTCTGCATGTGACACATTGTGTTCCAAGGAACACGGCCTTTTTCTTAGTTTCATTTATTTTCTATAATAGTAGTGCATTGATTTTGGATAGTATTGCACCTTTAACCCTTTCCCTCATAGAGGAAACCATGAAAAGACCTATGCGAACAACATAAAACCAGATCTGCCTGCGAGTTGATCAGGTTTTATGCTGTTCGCTGCTCCTCAGTGGTCTGGAAATGAGGATTTTGTAATTAAATTTGGTAAGGTTTAACTGTGGTTCTGCCTGCGAATAACTCGCAGGCTGATCAGGTTTTATGCTGTTCGCTGCTCCTCAGTGGTCTGGAAATGAGGATTTTGTAATTAAATTTGGTAAGGTTTAACTGTGGTTTTCTGCAGATCAGGCTTTATGTGGTACCTATTGAGTGCGTCAAAATGAGACTATATGAGGGAAAGGGTTAAAACCCTGCTAGATTAGTAAAGTTGTCCCATGCAATTAAAAATGGTATTTTTCAACAGACAAGAAAGTAAGATCCTGTTAAAACCATTGTCTGGGCATGGCTGATACATCGCCAAATTTAATTTCATTTGGCACAGACTTTCTCATGCTATAATTACTAAGATAAAAAAATAAGAATCCCATGGGGTTGGCTAGTTTCCTTATAGATGTACAATTTGATAAAAACTTCAAAAATATTTTTCTCTGAAAGCAATGGTCAGAATTTTATTTCATTTTACACATATGATCACCTCATAGTCCTACGAAAATTGCTAAACATTCAAAGTAAAAAGTGATTCCTTGAAAAATGAGACTCCTAAAGAGAATCTGCCACTGTTTCTTATGTAACCAGTTTGTATGTTGGAAATTATTTTTCTTATGTTATTTTCATATCCGCTCTATAACTTCCATATCTATGTTTAGATTTTCATGAAACTTTACAGAAGTGTTTGTCATAACCCAAAGGTGTGTTGCATGCATCAACCATAGTCAGTTCAGATCAGGGATCATAACCCATTTCCATTAGTTTCTTATTTCTATATGGCACAAATTCTTCATGGGGTTTTCACTGGTGGGGGTTTCTTCTTTCAAATCTTATTGATTATTTGTCACAGTCAGATGGTAAAATCTTGACTCTGGTTGCCATTGAAGATCATCCGGTAAAATCAGGTGACCTGATTAACCCTTTCCCTCATATAGACTCATTTTGACGCACTCATTAGGTACCACATAAAGCCTGATCTGCAGAAAACCACAGTTAAACCTTACCAGATTTAATTACAAAATCCTCATTTCAAGACCACTGAGGAGCAGCGAACAGCATAAAACCTGATCAGCCTACGAGTTACTCGCAGGCTGATCTGGTTTTATGCTGTTCGCATAGGTCTTTTCATGGTGTCCTCTATGAGGGAAAGGGTTAAGTTGGCTTTGATTCTTAGGTGAACAGTCAAGGAGACCACGTGTACCATGATCCTCTTGTTTCTTTCTATAGATATACATGTAATGTGCTTTCTAATCAGTCGGAAAACAAATGTATAGCATGAGGATTTTAATATGTTATTTGTATGAATTATACATTTAATTTTCTATTTCTTTGAGCTGCTAGGAAACCAGATATATCTTTTACACCTTGAATCAATTCCCAGTTGGTTTTGTTAAAAGTTTAATGATAAATGGGTGAAAAAAACATCAGTTAAATGCTCATATTTTGTATTTGAATAATGCACAAGGCAGCTGCGGTTCAAGTCCCATCTGTAATGTCAGATTACAAAAGTTAATATATATATTTTAAGACATTGCTTTGACAAATTTGTTTTTTGTATTTTCGTCTTTCTTGTAATACAGAAATGAGATATTTCATAGTATCTGTTATAACCTTGGATCCAATTACTGTTTAGAAACTACATTGGCTGCAGTTATGTCACTATCAGAAAATGCATCCGATCAAGTTAACCCTTTCCCTCATAGAGGAAACCATGAAAAGACCTATGCGAACAGCATAAAACCAGATCAGCCTGCGAGTAACTCACAGGCTGATCAGGTTTTATGCTGTTCGCTGCTCCTGTGTGGTCCGGAAATGAGAATTTTGTAATTAAATTTAGTAAGGTTTAACTGTGGTTTTCTGCAGATCTGGCTTTATGTGGTACCTATTGAGTGCGTCAAAATGAGTCTATATGAGGGAAAGGGTTAAATAATGACAAAATAAAGACTTTGGGGTCGATTGTTGAACCATGTTATATTGGCTATTATATTGTAATGGTTAATTATACCCACATCTTACATAGGATACGAGACTTGTTTGGAAATTATTGAGACATGGTTGACTTTTAAAAAATTAAGTAACGCTTTGAGTTCAGACTTTCAATAAACATTAATTAATCTCTGACAGATAATGCAAATAGAACAAATATAACGAAATACAGACAGTAAGACTATGATTAATGTCTAGGTACTGTAACTTAGGTTTGGTTACCTGGAGCACGCCGTTAAAATTGGAAAGTACAGAAGTACCTTCCGTGCATAATTATGTGTTACAATAATGTAAAAATAGCAGAAAGAGGTTATTTTAATTGACGTCATGGTAACGATATGATGTTGACATCACTCTGGTGAAGTTTGAAATAATTTGTTTAATAAATACGCAAGATATAGGCCTTCATCAGGAGCAGCCTAAATTGGAATTTGACGTCAAAGCGGAGCAACAGCTGTCATAAAAGCTTTTGTTGAATGGTGAAAGTCATAAGTTGAAAGAAAGACACAGTATATAGGAATCACGCTTGGCCTTTCCCATACTATCCTGTCCTCCATTCATATAACATGGTATTTGTTGTTGAAATTGTTAGTAGTCTCTGATTAATCTTCATGAAAACAAAGTATTGGCGATTGAAAATCCCACAGTATATACAGTAATGGTAATGGAATGAATATATGCCATTGGTTCTGATGATAGTGAGATACATGCCTGAATGTCAGGAATGGCAGGAGTCCCCATTCCTCATTCTCAGCTAATTTCCTGTAGGAAGATAAAAGTAAAACCCAAATGAGACTAGAGAAAATGCTGAGCTAAAGTTAGTCTGACAAGGTGTCTAGTTCTGTCTTGAAGGTGTTGACAGTATTGGAGAAAGAAAAGGTCAAAGGAGATCAATCACATTTACGGTGGATTATATCTTAACATTGAAGCTGATCTCCTCGTATATAGAGGCAAGAGTCTGTTTCTTTTTCTTTGTTTGATTACTTTAGTATAACATCCTATCAACAGTTTTTCAATTATTTAGAAAGGTTTCTTTTTTATTTTTATTTTTTTCCAAATGGAGGTAAAAAGACACTTTGATGTTAACATAGATAAAGAGACAGATTTTGTTTGTTTGTTGGGTTTAACGTCCCACCAACAGTACTTCAGTCATTTGGAGACATTTATCTACATGAGACAGATATAGTGTTGCCACACTGCAGTATCACGCCGTAGACATGTGGCATGATACCATACCCAGACATATTTTCCTGACACTGGGCCAACCGGTCCTGGAACTAACCCTTATATGCTTAGCACCAAGCAAGGGGGTTATACCAGTGCCATTTTTTACGACTTTGGTATGTCTCAGCCGGGGACAAATTTCATAATTTTTGTGGTCATTTAGACAATTTTAGAGTCAATATTGACAGTTTTGTGTGACTTGGTGACTTATTCTGCATAAGGTAGGTTTTGGTGCTACCTCACTGTGGTATCACCCCATAGACAGATTGGCATGATACCATGGCCATTATCACTTATATTGTCTTGACAATAGGCCAACCAGTCAATGAACTTAATATCCTGTATGTGCTGAGGGCCAGTCAAGGAGGACATATCAGTAACAAATTCTAGCAAATTGTGTGTTGTGGCTGGGGGTCAAATCCGCCACCTCCAAGTATGGGGCAATCTTCCTAACCACTTGGCTTAAGGGAATGATTTTATTCTATTCCTTTGAAATGCAAGCCTATTTCCGTCTTGTTTCTTTGTCACTCAAGCTCAGTCATGCATTTATATTTTTTGTCTCAGTAACTCTTTATAAGGGTGAAGTTAGCGACTGAAGACTTGAACAGTTGTCATTAACATTATTATTGATGACATCCCTCCGGCTGTCATAATTGAACAAGTGCATGTTTAGCAGGTGTAACAACTTATTGATTAGGCATTGTCTTCTTTTCTCATTAACATTCTCTTGCCTTTGGCATATTTTGGCTGCCAGAGCAAGGTGTTAAGAAATTGCATCAGTATCTTCATTTCTTGTCTTGCTCAATAGCAGCCAGGAATACAGAACCAACATTCACTCAAAGGACCCATGAAATGTAACTCTACATTTGATAAATTTGAAGTATATCTGCAGAAAACTAAGTCAAACCATTACTTTTTTGAGGAGGTTCAGACTTTATTTTATGTAGATTGGGAAACAAATTCTTGCAACTTAACTCTAATTCCTCTCAAAGATTAGTCCAGTACTTTGTGAATTGGAAGGTCATAAAAAATCCTTGCCCACATCAGGGTTTGAATCCACAACTTCAGGTGGTTTTCTTTCTATAAAGTAAATGCAACAAGCCTTTACTCAGTTAAAGGGTCTATAAATACATCCACCAAGCCTTTATAATCAGTTAAAGGATATCTAATATAAATCCACCAGACTGATACTCAGTTACGGGTCTCTAAACTTTATACATATAGCCTTTACTCAGTTAAAGGGTCCCTAAACTTTATCCATACAGTCTTTACTCAGTTAAAGGGTCTCAAATATCCAAAGTCTTTACTCAGTTAAAGGGTCTCAAAACTTTATCCATTAAGTCTTTACTCAGTTAAAGGGTCTCAAAACTTTATCCATTAAGTCTTTACTCAGTTAAAGGGTCTCTAAATTTCATCCACCAAGCCATTACTCAGTTAAAGGGTCTCTTAACTTCATTCACCAAGCCGTTACACAGTTAAAGGGTCTTATCATGAATAAAATAAATCCTCTGAGCCTTTCCTCAGGTAAAGGGTCTCAAAAATTAAAGCACCAGGCTTTACTTAGTTATAAAAATTAATGGTCTCAATTGAATCTACCAAGCCTTTACTCAGATAAAGGGTCTCTAAAAACATTAAAGGTCTCACCTAAATTACAAATCCTTCACTCAGTTAAGGGTCTCTATGCTACATCTACCAGGCCATTTACTCAGTTAAAGGGTCTCTAGCTAAATCCACCAGGCCTTTACTTAGTTTAAAGGGTCTCTCAGATTTTCAGCTCACATGAGCACATGATGAGCTATTAGGATCGATAAATGTCTGTCCGTCAGTCGTCCACAATTAGTTTGTTTGCATTCTGGCATCTTCATTTCTTAGGCAATCATCTTCAAACTGCAATGACAATGTTTATTACCATAATCTCCCGGCCAAGTTTCGATTATGACTGATATCAGCCAGTTAGTTCAGGAGTTTATGCCCCTTTTAATATGATATAAGAAAAATGCCAGATTTCACTTTGTTTCTACTCAAGCATCTACATTTCTTAAGCAATAATTTTTAAACTTTATGACAATGTTTAAAATTAAATTCCCCTTTTGATATTAAAAATGCTAGATTTAACTTTGTTTGCACTCTAGCATCTTCATTTCTTAAGTATTCATTTTCAAAATTTATGATAATGTTAATAGTCAAAATCTCTAGGCCAAGTTTGACTTTGGCTGATATTAAATGATTAGGTAAAGGATTTATTTTCCTTTAATCAATAAAAGTGCCAGATTTCTCTGTTTACAGTCTCTAACATCTTCATTTCTTAAGCAATTATTTTGAAGTTTCACTGACATAGCCATAATCTCTCAGTCAAGTTTGACCTTAAATTTTGACTGCAGTTACTGTTTATAAGTTTGTTGAATTGAAATGATCTTATGGACTATGTATTCAGTACGACTATGCTATGATTTAGTAACTTGTACAGGAAATGAAGGCAGTTTTTCTCAGGTGAGTGTCTTAAGGGCCATCTTGACTCTTCTGTTTAATATGGGGAAGCCTTCCTGCTTGTGATAGATGGATGGGACTACCCACATGCCTCTGTGTTTGTAATTGGAGCTTGCTGTATAACTGAAATAGTCATTATAAGCCACATAAACTCTGAAAAAACAGCAGCACTTCCCTCCCCCCACCACCCCCTCATATTTTAGACCCAAGTTGTAGGAGGTACTTTTCTACCCACCACCTATTTAATTACTTGAGATCAGCATCATTAGACTGGCAGAGGCTCAATAAGTCTTCCTTTGATTACTGGTGTTAAGTATTGCGAGGCTAAATCCTTCCTGTAAGTAATCATAGGAGGTAGGATTTATATCAGCCAGTGCATGCGTACTTAGAATATCTTATTATCTTGTAGAGATCAGATCCATTTTAATAACTGGATTAACCCTTACTATGCTCATTTTTTTAATTGGACTTGTCCTTTCCTAAGTATGGACTGTACCATTAGTTATGTAAGGAGGTGCTTGATGAAAATTTATTTGTTGAATAGTGAACAGTGCAGACCATGATCAGACTGCACAGATGTGCAGGATGATTTTGGACTGCATTGGTTGCAAAGGTAGTAACAAATGTCCACATCATGCCCGGTTTTGATTCTAGCTTTGAGGACCACAAAATAGCAAATTGTGCACTCACTAGTGGGGTTGTTTCTGTATTGTATAAACAATGAAGTAGATAGCTAGATGAACTGTGTTGAAGCAGTTTGAAATATTAATTATTGAATATGTTTTACAAATATTTTTCAGTTGAAATGAATGACTCTTGAATTTTCTGTCACATCACATAAGCCTAAATCTGATTCCTATAACTGATAAGCCACTGTATTTCACTCACATGAGCTTCCCATGTTAAATTTCCATTTACGCGCCATTTTAAAATTTTTAACATAAATTGCATGGGCCTAAAAATAAAACGCTGGTTTTCCTCCATGTGAATTCAAGGAAAGTAACTACGTAATACATCTGGTCTTTTATTTGTCAATAATATTGCAAAATATTTAATATATCTATCTGGTTGATTTCACTCAATTGTGATATTCAATATGATAAAATAAGTATCACATCCAACCTCCATATGGTAACATCCATTTTAGGCATCACAGGCTCCATGGGATGTGATATTTATATAATGTATGGGTAACTCTAGAAGTGGGAGACAACATACACTTCCATATCATGAAGCAATCCCAAATAATGGACCCCAAATGCTAAATATGTTAATTGTTGTCATGTACAGTAATGCAAACTTCAGCACAGTAGATTTGCTCTGCATCAGTCACTCTGCCACACTGAATTTCCATGTTAACCATGGTGTGTACTAAAAGGAATGCTATTGGTTAATTGTGATTTAGCTGAAAGTCAGCTATTTTGCAACTCACTGTGGCATTCTGACTTAAATATCACTTTGCCGCTAGGGGGGTCAAGTCAGGGCAGAGTCATTCTGATATTTCATGTGAGGAACCCTTCCAGCTCACTTGCGGTAGGTTGGTTGTTCTGCGTAGGTGCCTCTTAGCTTACGGGGTTTTTCCTCCACACCTGTAATTAGCTGGGTGTCACTTTATAACTGAAATACTGTCACAGTGAAATTTAACCCTTGCACAAGAACAAGTTTTATGATTAGTGGGTTTATGAATTATTGTGAGTAGGACATTTTGAATTTGTCTTTACAGGTTCCTTTCTTATTATTTGTTTTATCAGTCAGAAAGCTGTCAGTGCTGAAGAAACTTGCATATTGGCCAAGCATATGTGCACAATTTTGGCATCCTAGTACAAGATTAGTAAACCTGACAATAATGGATCAGAAGGAATAGAAATTGAATATAAGAGAGTTGTTCTAAGACTGGTTGGCTCAGTGTCAGGACAATGTGACATTGGATTGGTTAATTCCACATGTTTATGGTGTGATTCTGCTTTTTAGGCAGCAATATATCTGTACCTAGAACACTTTAACTCCAACTGTCTGAAATATTGGGATGTTAAACCCAACAAACCAACATAATACAGTTTTAGTATTTTTTTTTTTTTATCTCAAATGTCCTGATTTGAGCCAGAATATGGTATTGAAGCTGATCAGCTTGATTTCACTTGCTGGCTGATCTAGTTTTCTAGTTTTCTTTTGGTTTCACAGGTCACATCATAAAAAACCTTCATTTGGCAAAATGTTAACTACTTCATATTGACCAAAGCATCTTAGGGAAAGGAAAAATCCAATAATGATGAAAGGATGTGTACTTCCAGATCCTATGTCCTGATGGGGCATAAGTATGGCAATTTTGAGAGACCATTCTTATAACAATGGTCCTTCTTCTGCTTAAAAAGACTTCAGTGTAGATGCAAGCATCCAGTGACTTGGAGTTATGGGGTTTTTTTTCCTCAAAGTTTATAAAGGCTTGCATTTACTATAAAATTTATATGATCACTTGATGGACCCTGATCATAATTTAATGATGGATGGATTACCTTAAGTACATATAGAAATAGAAGTAGATAGCAGAGTTTTGTAGTCAGCCCTCACCATGTCCACATCAAATGATGAGAATATTCCTGAAATACTTGAGAATAATTGACCTGATAATGATAACTGTTCAATCAATTTGTTTTGATTGATTCAGTGTAGTGCCTGGTGGAGATGCAGAAAAATGTGAAGATGAAGCAGATCCTCTTGGTAATGGTTCTGCCAATAAGCCAGGGCCTATGATAACTTCTGTATTGTGCATTCTAGGGCCTCCATGGCTGACAGACATGCCTTTTTTCAGATGTTGGGGAAGGGGCCTTAATATCATATATTTTGGGGAAATATGACCATTTTTCCCATCATTGGGGAAAGAAAAAATCCTGGAATAAGATGCAAATTTGGGGAAAACTGCATGAATTAAAAGAATTTTTCAGAGGGGAAGGCAACTATGAATTATAAACGGCCCCTGATAAAGAAGGGAAAAAAACACCTGGCTGAGTATATGTAGTCGCTGACTTTGAGTCCTGGGTCCCGTTTTACTAAATTATGCCTTAAAAAATTTGATCTTAATCGTTAGAATGCATGTCTTATAAATCACATTCTAACACGATTAACAAAACATGCTATAACAATATATGCTATATATGATTATGTAATGTTGAAATCGTATGACTCCTAAAGTAAAGCGTAATTAAGATAAACCAACATATGTGTAACTCTTTTATATCTTTACATGACTGCAGATTTGCCTTGTCATGAATTTATGAAGTAAAAATGACTATTTATGAGGTAAAGGGTTATTAAAGATACTTATCGTCAGGTGACACAGTTCATCTAGACACAGTTCAAGGGTAAGAGCCATGACTGCAGGTCCACCTTCCCTTGAATTTGAACATGAATATTCATGAGGTAACGGGTTAAAAGATTCTGCATCAGTTGTCACAGTTCTTTGAATATATATATTAGATCTACACAGTTCAGTTATGCATGAAGTATACATGACTGCAAGTCTGCCTTTTCTGATTGATTTCAATTGAGTATGATCTGCCTGATAATGGGGCTGTTGTGTTAATGGTAGCTACAATGGCTCCATTAAATGATGATGATCAATTATTTACTGACCTGTGTACTGGGGAGTAGAATGTAATGGTTCTGTTAAATGATAAACCATTCAGTCCAAGCCCTCCATTAGCAGATAGAATTGGCCTTTCCAGTTTTGTGACAATTTGTTGAGAAATACTATCCTGGTAATGTAATAGACACTGATACGTCATCTGGAATTCACAGTACATATTATATATTGGTGGATTTTTTTTCCAGGTTGGTATGAACAAGATCTTAGTTAATTGCTATTGAAAAAAATATTTTCTTTCTTTCATGTCTATAAGCTAGTTGTGCATAAACCGTATCACAAAGAAAGCGGCATGAATTTCTGTGTAATTAGATCAGCTGTCGATCACATGATATCCCAGCATTGCTATTGGCTAGACTGATAATTTAATAAACAGGGGGGAAGGTGCAATATGATATATCAGGATGGGACTTGGGCTGCATTAACTAAACACTTAGATTGACTGTTGTTTCATAAAATATCTCACATTCGAAATCATCTCATCTCTAAAATACCAAAGTCTGTATCACCTTAATTTTGATATATATACGGAGGGGGAAAAAATATGACAAGAAGATTGTGATCATCACAGGAGAAATTCTCCAAGTTACTGTGGTGTTGATTTCAAGATAAATTTCTAGTTCTGGCCATGTGTTCTAGAAAATACTTAAGTACAATCTCACTGGCTCAATTATTAACATCATACTCAAATCCCTATTGAAACTAATGAACATGTTTTAAGTCTGATCATAAAAATCATACTTAAGTACAATTTCTGTTTTCTTGAACATGGGGCCTGGTGCTGAGAAGGGTAAATATTCTCAGTTTTCTGAGCCTTGTGCTTGTCTGAGCATTTTATCTCGGATTATCAGAAATTTGCTGAATATTTTTTTCTGTGAATGTTAAAATTTATGTAGATTATCCATTCTCTTGGCTGGAGGATAAGGAGGTTTTGGATATTGAATGACGATTTAATTATGTGCAGCTCTCTTGTGCACAAGGGAGGTAATCAATTCTAAAAAGGAGATACTTGAAGAAAAGTTACTGGACAAGCAACTTTATTATCTAATGCTCTTAGGAATTCAGCAATCATGTATCAGTAGTTGTGTATAAAATGCAAATTTGAATGATAAGGACATTTTTATGAAGAAAATCTTTCAATATCGTCTGCACACCTACTCAAAATATGAACTGTTATCTTAAAAACAGTTCTGATGCATAAATTATTTTCTTTCAATTTTTGTGTCATCTGTTGTAAGCAGAGGTGACACATAGGATTCACTTTTCTGTCATCTGTCCGTCTGTCTGTCCTTCCACGCAGCCAGATTGGAGTAAGGTGCCATCTACAAAAGAAAACAATAACTTCATTCTGTTACAATAGAATAAGAGGCCATGGCCCTCTATACAACAAAAGAAAATAACAAAAGGATTGGCCCCTTGTTTCCATTCCTTGGCACGGACATCTGTCTGTCTATCACACTTTTACTGTCACACTTCAGCAGATGACACTTGTGTTCCCAAAGAACACTATTGTTTAGCTCACCTGAGCACATGTGCTGAAAACTGTTGTGACCGATGAAGTTCTGTTACCTGATGAAAATATTTAACTTCAACTCTTGCATTTTTTGGTCTATTTATATGGATTCATCAAGCAGTCTTTGCAAATACTTTGAGTTAAGTAATTTTGATTTCAAATTTAGATCATTCAAATGCAGACCTGTTTATCACTCAGTAAGGGTAACAAAATCGTAAGTTATGTTTAATATCAAATCAGACGATCAATAAAAGCAATTAATATAAACTTTGATAATTTACATGTAAGATCCACTGTTATATTTGACTTGACTGAAATTGAGTTTACCGTCGCTTCAACAGTATTTCAGTCATATTGCGACATCCAGCTAATTACAGGTGGAAGAAGACCCCGAATGCACGGAGGCATCCGGGTAGAATTATATTTGATGTAGGCAATGCACCTTTCCATTTTTTAGCAGTGAAAATTTAAGCTTCGCTTTTCCAATTCATGACTAGGTCAACTGCCCACAAACTGTTTAAGTAAAACCCTGCATTTTTTTTAGCTCACCTGAGCACAAAGTGAGGTAATAACTATCATGCATGTCAATTTAAATATATAATTATATAAACAAAGGATTCATAATGATATGGATACAAAAATAACACTCAACCTCTTACATAATTCAGATAACTTTGCCACTTGGACCCTGCAAACCGTGTATTATAGCAGGGTGGCAGTGTATGATAAAATACATTTTTTCCTGTAATGCAGTTTAAATTGAGCTTTAATAAAATTATGTAATGGAGAAATCTGAAAACTGTCCAATATTTCATAGAAAGTCATGTCAAGGCCCATAGGGATGGAGAATTACTTTTATGTAAAATAATGGAATGTTTAAAGCATTTCTCACACTGGTTTCTTGAGAAACCATGACATTACATAAGAATCACGAATATGAAGCATTGCTGCTTTCTTTTGTTAATTTACTTGAAAGTTATCATGAAAGAGGAGAAGTTGGAATTCAGTATGGTTGTCGTGGTAAACACTTGGGATAAATTAGGTTATTTTTTATTTGACTTCAATATGTAGGATTATATATTAGATTGATAACTGAACAATACTCCATTTAATGTATTGAAATAACAAAAGAGAACAGAAAAGTACATTAATGATATCATAAAAGAATGTCATGTTATTTCTTGGATTGATGCTGTTTCATCAAGAAGAATTTTTTAGTGATAAATTAAGACTTTTACATTATTTTTTGTATGGAGTAGCCATGTTATTTATTCATTGTTATGTGTATTGAGTAGGCTTATTCACTGTAATTTGTATTGAGTAGGCTTATTCACTGTAATTTGTATTGAGTAGGCTTATTCATTGTTATGTGTATTGAGTAGGCTTATTCATTGTTATGTGTATTGAGTAGGCTTATTCATTGTAATTGTATTGAGTAGGCTTATTCACTGTAATTTGTATTGAGTAGGCTTATTCATTGTTATGTGTATTGAGTAGGCTTATTCATTGTTATGTGTATTGAGTAGGCTTATTCATTGTAAATTGTATTGAGTAGGTTTATTCACTGTAATTTGTATTGAGTAGGCTTATTCACTGTAATTTGTATTGAGTAGGCTTATTCATTGTAAATTGTATTGAGTAGGCTTATTCATTGTAAATTGTATTGAGTAGGTTTATTCACTGTAATTTGTATTGAGTAGGCTTATTCATTGTTATGTGTATTGAGTAGGCTTATTCATTGTTATGTGTATTGAGTAGGCTTATTCATTGTTATGTGTATTGAGTAGGCTTATTCACTGTAATTTGTATTGAGTAGGCTTATTCATTGTTATGTGTATTGAGTAGGCTTATTCATTGTAATTTGTATTGAGTAGGCTTATTCACTGTAATTTGTATTGAGTAGGCTTATTCATTGTAATTTGTATTGAGTAGGCTTATTCATTGTTATGTGTATTGAGTAGGCTTATTCATTGTTATGTGTATTGAGTAGGCTTATTCACTGTTATTTGTATTGAATAGGCTTATTCACTGTAATTTGTATTGAGTAGGCTTATTCCACTATTGTATGAGTAGCTTATTCATGTTATTGTGTATTGAGTAGGCTTATTCATTTGTATTGAGTAGGCTTATTCATTGTAATTTGTATTGAGTAGGCTTATTCATTGTTATGTGTATTGAGTAGGCTTATTCATTGTTATGTATTGATAGGCTATTCACTGTAATTGTATGAGTAGTTTATTCACTGTATTTGTATTGAGTAGGCTTATTCATTGTTATGTGTATTGAGTAGGCTTATTACTGTAATTTGTATTGAGTAGGTTTATTCACTGTAATTTGTATTGAGTAGGCTATTCATTGTTATTTGTATGATAGGTTATTCACTGTAATTTTATGAGTAGGCTTATTCACTGTAATTTGTATTGAGTAGGTTTATTCACTGTAATTTGTATTGAGTAGGCTTATTCACTGTAATTTGTATTGAGTAGGTTTATTCACTGTAATTTGTATTGAGTAGGCTTATTCACTGTAATTTGTATTGAGTAGGCTTATTCATCTTAATTGTATTGAGTAGGCTTATTCACTGTAATTTGTATTGAGTAGGTTTATTACTGTAATTTGTATTGAGTAGGCTTATTCACTGTAATTTGTATTGAGTAGGTTATTCATCTTAATTGTATTGAGTAGGCTTATTCATTGTTATGTGTATTGAGTAGGCTTATTCACTGTAATTTGTATTGAGTAGGCTTATTCACTGAAATTTGTATTGAGTAGGCTTATTCATTGTTATGTGTATTGAGTAGGCTTATTCATTGTTATGTGTATTGAGTAGGCTTATTCATTGTTATGTGTATTGAGTAGGCTTATTCATTGTTATGTGTATTGAGTAGGTTTATTCACTGTAATTTGTATTGAGTAGGCTTATTCATTGTTATGTGTATTGAGTAGTTTTATTAATTTCAATGTGTATTGAGTAGGTTTATTCATTATTTTCAGTAGTGTGTAGCTTTTTTCCCTCCAATTATACTGCGTATAAATATTTTTTTCTCCTTACACTGCTGTGATATACTAAATGGATTTATAAACTCATCTTTGTCTTTTTACATTTAATCCACTTTTCCTAGAATAACATTCTCCTAGAGGTAAAATGCTTCAGAGAACACCTGCCTGCATGATTTCTACAGAGAGATAACTGATTAGAGAAAATGCGAATGTCATCAATTGCCTCTGACATGGCCCTCCATAATGATAATACTAATGAGCTCATTCCACTATCTAATACAGCCTTGCATAATATCTGAGCATCATAGGGGTATAAAGATTTCAAACACTAATTAAATCAATCAGGCTCTATTCAACCAGGAGTGCCAGGCGATAAACTCTGGGGTGAATTTGAAATATGTGAAAATGGTTAATCTTCATCTTAAAATACTGATGGGATTTGTCAAAAAATGCAGGGTAACAATGATCTGTAATTTAAATTTCTGTAGCAAGATTTTACCATTTGACTTTGTTGTTAATCACAGTCATATGACTAGCCCATTCACCTTATTTTAAAGGCATCATTCTGCTTGAAGCACCTCATTTCAAAGGGATCATTTTTAGCTTGACAATAGATTGGCACTAAAATAGTCTTGTACAATGTGTTTCCGACAGCGCTTTTTCTGTAAGCACCGCTATTTCTCAAAGCCCTTCCTTTCAAAGGGGATAATTTTCTTAAAGCACCTCATTTCAAAGGGATCTTTGACTCTTCTTGATTTAGCTACAAGTTAAAATGGTTCATCAGTTATTCAGATTTATATGTGATTAACCCTTTACCTCATGATTTCATGTAAAAAATCATTATGAATGAATATTAATTTATTGAACTTTTAAAATGGGTATATAAAGTAATAGATTTTATTTTGCTAGGCAGACTGTAGAACCCGAGCTACAATATTGTATGAGCAAACAGAGTGGACTCTGATCAGACCGGAGACTCTGATCAGAAAGCTCCTGGAAGACTCTGATAGGACAGCTCCTGGAAGACTCAGATCAGAAAGCTCCTGGAAGACTCTGATAGGACATCCCCTGGAAGACTCCTTCTTCCACAAGGAGCTGTCTGATCAGGGTCTGCTCTGTTTGCCAATGTATCAGTATGAGGTAAAATAAAAAGAGATAATTCTTGCAGTGTTTTGAACTGGGTTCTGATCCAAAATGATAAGACAGTGAACGTGATGAAGATTTAATGGCTCTCTCAGACAGTTACACAGCTGCTGGTTCATGCGGAGACGCTCAGAGTTTATCCTCATTAATCAACTTGTGTCTCAGGTTACTGATTGGAACCGTTTTTATATTTCCCATATTATGATCAATTTACATGCTTGAAAATTGCTATACAGAACATTATGGCTTTTGGATATGTCAAAATCATTTCAATTGGAGTTAAGATAAGAACAAGCTCACAAGAATCGATCCCAGAGGTAGAGAGGTTAGTGCATCCGCCAAGCAGTCCTGGAACTACCCTAATATGCTGAGCACCAGGCAAGGGAGCTATACCATGCAAGTAGACATTATAAGTGTCCAAATAACTGAAGTACTATCGGTTGGACGCAACAAACAAACAATCAAGCCTGCAAGCAATACTTTTTATAAATTAATAAAATGCTTTTTGGGGTTTGTTAAAATAAATTAGTATGAATATCAGGACTGATATACTTCTCGATCAACAGCAAGATTTAAGGAGTTTAAAGTAGGACATTGTTGTTAAAAAATGCTACTGCTATAGCTCCCTTGCTTGGCGCTCAGCAGATAAGGGTAGTTGCAGACTGGTTGTTTTCGTTGGGTTTACCTGGACATTAAACCCAACAAACAAACAAGCAAACATAAATAAGGTAGGAGCAACTACTGGGGCAGGCAAATCAGTTAGATAAATATGGTAGGTATCCATGGTAGGTATCCTATAAATGATAGGAATGCAAGACAGCTGGCAATTACCAAAGGGATGTTTGGCAGCCTTTGACTGACAGTTCAAACAGTTGATGATTGACAGTAACACAATCTTTAATGCATTTCAAGTCAGTCTGATGCCAATTGTAAAGATTGGTAATCGAATCTGATGAAAGGTTAGAATTTCAGATTATCATCTTCTGTAGGCCAAGTTTGTCTCAACCCTTTACCTCTTATAGACTCATTTTGACGAATTCTCAAACAGAGCAGACCAAGGAGCTGCCTGATCAGTGTCAGTCCTCTGTTTGCTCATACAATATTGTAGCTCAGATTCTACACAGTCTGCATGGCAAAGAAAAACCCATTGTTTCATATACCATATTAAGTTCAGTAAATTAATATTCATCAAGTGATAAATTTGGACATGAATATTCATGATCTATAAAGGTACACTTAAATGATCAACAAAATGGAAATTATTTCTTTTCATTTTTATGCCCCCCGAATGTGGGCATATCATAATCGCACCGTTCGTCCGTCTGTCCAGATTTTGTTTCTGCTCCATAACTTTGACATTCCTTGATGGATTTTGAAATTACTTGGCAGGAATGTTCACCACCATGAGACGATGTGTCACACATAATCCCAAGGTCTGTAGCTTCAAGGTCAAGGTCACAGAGTTCAAAAGTAAAAAATGGGGTCTATTTTTTGTTTCTGCTCCGTAACTCTAACATTCCTTGATGGGTTTTGAAATAACATGGCAGAAATGTTTACAATCATAAGACAATGTGTCACATGCTATCCCCAGGTCTGTAACTCCAAGATCAAGGTCACACGAATAATTCAAAGGTAAAAAATGAAGTCTATTTTTTATTTCCGCTGCATAACTGTGACATTCATTGATGGATTTTGAAATGACATGGCAGAAATATTCACCACCATGAAACAATGTGTCATTTGCAATCTTCAGGTCCGTAGTTTCAAAGTCAGGGTTACACTTAGAGTTCAAAGGTCAAAAATGGGATTTATTTTTGTTTCTGCTCTTATTTTCTGACATTCATTGATGAATTTTGAAATTACTTGGCAGAAATGTTCACCATCTTGAGAAGACATGTTGTGTGTAATCCCCAAGTCTGTAGCTTCAAGGTCAGGATCACACTAAGAATTCAAAGGTCAGAAATGGGGTCTATTTTTTGTGTCTGCTCCATAACTCTGACATACCTTGATGGCTTTTGAATTACAGGCAAAAATGTTCACCTTCATGAAGCAATATATTGTGCAATCCCAGGTCTGAAGCTCCAAGGTCAAAGTCACACTTAAGTTCAAAGGATTTTTTTTTTTGTGTCCGCTCCATATCTTTGTCACTCCTCGACAGATTTTGAATTTTATTTTGCATAAATGTGCACCATAATGATGCAATGTGTTGTACACAAGACCCGGGTTCATAGCTGAAAGGTCATGGTCACACTAAGAGGTCAAGTGACATAAGCCCTGATTGTGCATTGGTTTTTCCTCCATCCGGTTGTCCAGAAATTGGGATGCTGTGATAACTTAAATAACATATTATAAGCTAGCTCAGTGAAACTTGGTATATGAAGGCAATATGGAGATTATGCACCTCACTTTGATATTTTTCTTGGATAAAAATACTGGTTCTATGGTAATGGAAATTAAATTTTTATTAGGGTTGCTACAAACCATGAATATGCTCTTTGGAGGCATTTGTCACATCCTGTGACATCTCTTGCTCAAGAAAAACTTTATGATTAAGCAGTTCATTAGGGCTGCATGACCGAAGATCTGTCCATTCCTTTATATTTCTGTTTGCTCAGCCCTCAAATTCAGTTTACGCTTAGGCCAAAACAAAAAAAAAAAAAACAAAAAAAAAAAAAAAATTGAGTGTGTTTGGTCTCTCAAGCCACAAATGTGATTTTGCTACTGTCCCTATTTTTTTTTCCATCAGTTTTTTTTTCAGATTATCAAATTTGTCATATTCTTTACTGATCAGAATGGAGGACAAAAGCCGACTTGTCCACAGCATTTCATTTATTATCTCAAATTTCGATTTTCATCAACTCAGAATATTATAGTGGGATTCCCTCGTTCATTGACCTGTGTAAGCACGCATGTCACTATCTGCTGGCACTTACAGAAAATGGATTTAAACACTTTGCATTGTTTTTTAACCCTTTCCCTCATATAGACTTATTTTGACGCACTCAATAGGTACAGTGGTGCTAACGTATCAGTTGTCAAAAATAGCGTATATCGTTCGTATCGCATCGTATCGTAACGTATATATTACTCAATCGCATCGTAACGTATGGAATCAACCGGTAAAAACGTATATCCCGGAATTGGGACCATGATATTTCAGAAAAATTAATTTTTAAAAATTATCGTATTATCTTAAGTAATTTTTTTCATATTTTACCAATTGTAATAGTTATATTTCTTTTACTTTATCATTTTATACATGTGTTATGGCCTACGTGACTTTCAGGAGCAGGCGCCATGCGATGTTATATAATTTGATGCACGTGTGAAAAGTACTATACCAGAGACGTAAATACCTTTAATATAGCTTCGTGACTATATCAGTATTAAAGTGGAATAATTTTAAGATATGTGTAATCGATATGTTTGATCAATGTTTGCTTTATTAACCTGTCTAAAAACTAACAAATTAAAACTTACCTACTTATGCAAGATCGTCCGAAATGTTGCTTTCGTGTAATTGTTTATTTCCCGGGACATTTTTTACTGCTGTATTTACTCGAATGCCCATTTTTCTTTATTATTTAATGAATTCGTGAACAAAAGATAATTGTAATTTACGAATATAGTTTATTTATTTAATTATTTCCTATTTTATTTAGGTTTCTCTATCTCTCTTTCATTACGCACACGCGCACGCACACACACACACTTCCAAAAAAATTGGATGAATGAAAATTATGTTTCTTTTTTCCCCCTTTTTCATCAGTACGGAGATAATCAAAATTCAGGTAGGTGGAGACTGAAAATCCAAACCGGAACATTTTTTCCGATGGTCGCGTAAATCCTAATACGTATATGATGTGTACAAGATGCATCGGTATTGCTTTGAGAACACGGAGCTCTAAGTACTAGTTCTACACAGGAACATGTTTACAGTATATCGGTGCTATACCTCGGACACGTATATTTGCGAAATTAGCATGGGTATCACACCCGAACTTAATTGTATCCAACAACTGTCTCTTTCATATGGAAAAAAAAACAATGATAAAACGGGACCACATTTTTGTGATATGCTTCACTGCTATGTCTTAATATTTAATATGATAAACCAGGAATTATTGCAAGCCATAACAATAGAAAAATAAACATAAAACCTACATGGGAATGGAAGATTTGTTATAAAATAACTGATGTATTTTATTCCGTGATAACACAGAGTTCACTGACATGATAATAGTTAAAAGAAAATGATCTTGTTTCCATATTACTACAGTTCGCTAAAGATCTCATTTCCATATTATTACAGTTTGCTAGAGATATAATAGGTTAGAACATTTTCTTGCATATCCCTAATCTTTTATGTATAATTAAGTGAAAAAAGTGTGTTTCGCAATACCGGAGGCGTGCCATAAGTTCTTATCAGCAGGCACAGCATGTGTTTATTTTGACCGGATATGTCACCTTTATGTCTCGCCGCTGCCGGTATACCACCCCCAGAGGAGAAGACTTTTGACATGTACACAGGGTGAATGTTATTTCCGGTACTAAAAGATTACAATTTTTAGCAATAATTTGAAATTCTATTTTAAACACACCAATATTCATAGAATAATAATAATAATAATAAAACTGTTTCCAATCTAGGTATGAGGCACAGAATATATTTCGAAGAAATAAAAAAAATCTTAAATGTACACGATGATGAAAATGATCGATACATGTATCAAAAATACATTTGTAAGGGAGTGTGTGGGCACACATGTGTATGACTTATGGACTTATTTTTATATCACAAATGAGCGAATCATAGGGTATTCTTTAAAATATTTTGATTGTTAAAACGGCGAGTAAAATACACAGATTTTAAATAGACTTTTTTTTTTAATTTGTTCTTCCGATTGAAACCCATTGTGTCTACAAATCAAAATCTCTGCAAATTAAAATGTGTCGCGAAACCACATACATGATAACATTAATGACCATTAGCTCAAAATATAGGATGAGAGAGAGAGAGAGAGAGAGAGAGGAGGAGGAGGAGAGATGAATGCATATTTATGCGGAAGACACAGTGAATTAGTGCGGGGATGATACATATGCACACAATATAAATTTTATATCATAAATATTTAATAAAATATTAAATACTTTACATTTAAATAATTTTACAATAATACTTGGTCAAAAACATGGATACCATTACAAAATATTGAAAGCCCAACACATGATGATATTTCCCTACTTAATAAGAGACAATTAGTTATATATCCTTTACATGTAGTAATGCATGTGTTAGACAATCTGGAAACATGTCTGGAAAGGTGTGAAATAACTTTATACAGTAGATGAACTGGGTGTAGTCAAATGAGATATAACCGATTTGGCAACTATTTTATTCTTGTACTCGATTAACGAATCAAATCATATTAAACTGTATACGCATGGCGGCGTATGACATTTCTCACGAATACCCGGTTAAACGGCGGCCTCTTCACTCATGGCATCTTTTCGACAAAGATAGCTTTTCGACCCATGTTAATGTACATGTATTTAATTGTTTAATTACCAAGGTCAATTTCCAACAACAATTCTTCGGGCTTAGGGCTTTTTAAAACAATAGCGGATTTTCCGAGCTTCTGGTTAAAGTATATGAAAACATATTTATATTAAATCTATACCTATGACAGTTACCTACTTGTAATATATACGAATATTCTAATAAGAAAATAGATACGGTGCTATTCTACCTCACTCACTCGCGTTCTTTTGATATTTGATACATCCAATAAATTATATATACATTAAAGTTTGATGGATTAAATGCAAAGTTTGAAAAATGCCCGAAGATATTGTTTTAATTAGTACAAATGACAGCGTACTAGATATTAAATGATTACTGGTATCATTTGTTTGTTTTTTTAATGTGATTAATATCAAAACACATAATAATAAAGCATAATGAATACATTTTTTTATGAGTCCTCATTAGGAAAAAAATCAGTTTTTCATTACACGTGCTTAGGTTGTTTTTGACGGAGACAACAGAGTCCGTAACATTTCTAGAGGACTCGCAATTTAGTTTGTCCCCATTTCCTGTTTCCCGTTTTGTTTATTTCCGCTGTCTATTTCAGATGAAAACACGGCTTGTGATAAATATTGTTAAAAGCTTAGTTGATATTTCATATTTTTGAACTTATTGTAAAATCTAGTTGTATACAGTTGTAAAAAATGCCATTTATACCGTGCTTATCCTGTATCGTATATCGCATAACGTATATCGCAGATCGTAATTCGTATATCGTATGGTATCAGATTATAAACGCGCATCGTAAGAATCGTAAAGGTAAATCAGACCTGCTATCGCACATCGCATATCGCAGATCGTATATCGCATATCGTATATCGTCCGTATTTCTATCGTATTCCAATCGTATTTTTTGACAACTGATACGTTAGCACCACTGTACCACATAAAGCCTGATCTGCAGAAAACCACAGTTAAACCTTACCAAATTTAATTATAAAGTCCTCATTTCCAGACCACTGAGGAGCAGCAAACAGCATAAAACCTGATCAGCCTGCGAGTTACTCGCAGTCTGATCTTGTTTTATGCTGTTCGCATAGGTCTTTTCATGGTTTCCTCTATGAGGGAAAGGGTTAATATGTATTATTGAGACACAGGATTGCTAAGACCAGTCCTGTTGGTTGTGTGGTTAGAGTGACCGTCCCAGAATCTGGAGGTCGTGGGTTATATCCCTAGTCACAAGATACAAAAACCATATTTAAATAGTACTGGTATAGCTCCCTGGTATGGCATTTAGCAAACAAGGGTCGTTCCAGGACTGGTTGGGTGTCAAGATAATGTGACTGTGTGTGGTATGACATGCCACATGCTGCAGTGTGGCAGCACCACTATATCTGTCTCAGGTGACCATAGTCTCCAAATGACTGAAATGTTAAACCCAATAAACAATCAGAATTAAATCTGAACCCAATCTGCCTTCTTTGATCTTAAACTGGTTTATGGTATTAAGCCCATTCAAAAAATGAAATAACAGGATTTTGCACAAGTGTACAAGGAAGGCATTTAATAGGTTTGCTTTGTGAACGTAACTTAATGAGGGAGTTTGCAGAGCCCCATGGTTGATGAACAATAATTTGCACTTTCATAATTCATAAGTTTTATTGCATAGGAGTACATTCCTGGAAGAAATTTTGTTTTTACAGCCAATTCTGTATTATAATTACTGTTTACATGCGGAATTTTTGTATCCTATGATTATAATATCAAATAACTACAGGGTAAACTTTCTTGGCACTCTAATATTATTAGGATACTAAAATACCAATAGTTTAAACCTCTGTGTATGTTAATTGTAATACATATTTAACATGAGAAATTCCAAGAAATTAGGTAGAACCCACATACAATTAGAAATTCCAGAAAATAAAGGTTACATGCAGAACCTAATTAAAAATTTACAGATGTTCTGAATACCTATTGAAAGATAATTTCTTGGCTGGCGTTTATTTCTGCTGGCTCAGACTGGAATCCAAAAGCATTGTGGCTTGTTTTCTTAGAATTTACTGAAATATTTTAATCAAATCAGCTGGTTAAATATCCACTCTCTCTGCTAGGATATGATGCAATGGAGGTTTAACTTGATTTATACATGGTTTGTTCTCCAGGGATAAACCATGGATAAGACTCAGAGAGCTATGCTGTATGTTTTGCTAAGAATCGCATTGAAATCTGCTGAAGTAGAAAAAAGATTCATTGTGAAAATGAAAAGCAGTCATGCATGTACGTAGGATTTTAAAATCTCCCACTGGGCATGGACAAGTTATCTCATATTTTTGTTAAACATGATGTTACATCTCAGGATTTTCTCAGTCAGCTTCTGTTTATCAATATATGACCTACATGATTATAAATAAGGGTTTTATTTAATATACAGTCAAATAAGCAGTCAGTCAAAGGAACAAGATAATGTGACTAATAGCAGACATGGTCATTAAAAGAAGATTATAAAAAAATGCTAGTTTGGTAACATTAATCCTTTCCCTCATAGAGGAAACCATGAAAAGACCTATGCGAACAGCATAAAACCAGATCAGCCTGCGAGTAACTCGCAGGCTGATCAGGTTTTAGGCTGTTCGCTGCTCCTCAGTGGTCTGGAAATGAGGATTTTGTAATTAAATTTGGTAAGGTTTAACTGTGGTTTTCTGCAGATCAGGCTTTATGTGATACCTATTGAGGGCGTCAAAATGAGTATATATGAGGGAAAGGGTTAAATCTAACCGCTAAATGCAGGTTGACTGCTTAATGCAGGTGGCTGCTTAATGCAGGTGGCTGCTAACACAGGTTCAACTGAATTATCAACAACTAAATAAAAATAACAATATGGTGGCTGGATTAAGATAATGTCCCTGTAATGGTTCCGCTACATTTCAGACCGCATGGCCTTTCACGGAGATAACCAAGGTTTCCTAATGTTTTAATATGGTACCTTGGTTTTCTTGGTAGAGGTTAAGTGGTCCAAAATGTAGTGGAACTATTACAGGGACTTTACCTTTATGATTACAATCATGTAGTGGCTTTAAAATTCATGTTCTTTTTCCTTGACAAGGGCAAGTAGATTGCTGAAATATTGGTTAAGAGTGACTTAAATTGTTCCTAAAAACTGGAAGGTTTCGTACTCACTGGATGTCTTACCAATACCTGCCATCCTCCTTTACTCATATCTGAAGATCTGGTTCCCAGGTACCAGAGTTGTTATAGAGTCTATCCACAAAGCTACGGAAGGTTGTGTGTTTGATCCTCAGCCATGACAAACCTGTGAATCATTTAAAAATGGTTCAGGTATTTCTCCTTTGTGTTTGGTGCTCAAGAGAAGTTTGAGGACTGATTGGCCAGGTGTCAGGATACTGCCACTGTACTTGGTGTAAATTTGATTTATTTTACATTGATTACTAAACAAGTTCTTACAAATTATATTAATCACTCTCAATGGCTCTGGTGGTGGCATATGTAGTCATTATTGTGGGAGGAAACCGGAGAGCTCGGAGAAAACCAACATGTCTGGATGGGCAACCACTGTACCCTCTCATGTACATACGTGACCAGGAATTAAACCTGGGACGCATTGGTGTGAAGCGATACATGGTATACGTGTCTTCGATACATGGCATCATTAACGCTTTCCCTCATAGAGGAAACAATGAAAAGACCTATGCCAACAGAATAAAACCAGACCAGCCTGCGAGTAACTCGCAGGCTGATCAGGTTTAATGCTGTTCGCGGCTCCTCAGTGGTCTGGAAATGAGGACTTTATAATTAAATTTGGTAAGGTTTAACTGTGGTTTTCTACAGATCAGGCTTTATGTGGTACCTATTGAGTGCGTCAAAATGAGTCTATATGAGGGAAAGCCCGGTTAAGCAGACGGTTCTATAGCATGATTTCACAGCGAGGCAGCAATTTAAGTTTTCTCATACATGCAGACAATTAACACCCATCTTTCTGAAATCTCGTTTGGGGGATGTTAAACCTGAGTAAACATTTAACATTGAAGTAATAAGATCTTAAGTATTCTGTAAAGTTAAATATGTTGAGAATAAATATTAGATGTTCAAGATATTGTCTGTTCTGCTTCCAGAATCTGTTTACAGATTAAGATAAAATAGGAAATTTAGTTATCAGCTCATTGTAGTGCAGGAAGCTACTTCAGCCTTGCCAAATTGTAAGTAAAATAGACGCAGAATTTAGAAATGAAAAATCAATGAATTGAGACTGTTAAAATCCAAGACTTTGTTAAATAAATTCAAAGTGGTAAAAACAGTTACAGTAGCTTCAAATAAAAAAAAAATTCTCAAAAAGTATCAAAGATCTATAATATCTTTCTATACCGAGCTTAATTTTGATATTTAATGAAATACCAAAAACACTGGATAAACTACACTCTGATATGTTTCAAAACTTGACAAATTATTAATATTGATCGAGAGAAACTACAAGTTATTTATACTGGGAAATAATAACTATAGTTTTGTGCATCAGATTAGTCTTTTGGTTTCAGCAGTAATTACAAGGTCTGCAGTGAATTACAATCAGAGTGTTGGCAGCCAAGCTGCTTATTTCGGTCTTATTCTCATCCCGCTGATTAAAACAGAAATAATTCAAGTTGTATTGAAGGAAACATGCAAGTTTGTCTTGTAACCACCATAGGCGGTCTAGTTATTTGTTTCTGAAATGCACCAGCCTTTGTAAAAGTGGTAGGTAACTGAGGAATTTATGAGTTTTGCAGTGTGCTGCAATTTGAGTTCTTGGAAATGTGGCCTTGCAGGGGGTTATCTTGATGTGGATTTTTCGTTATTGGTGTTGATTGATAAATATATGTTTTGATAAACACAAGCTGTGTGATGGCTGCTACAGGAATGCTGTGATTGTTGATAGTGATAGTTATAATGGTAGCTGTGATGATGATGATGATGATGATGATGATGATGATAATTACAGCAAATAAATAACCCCATCATGACAGGTCATTATCTTGATAAGCTTTCTAGCTTATCTTTAACAAGCAGATAAAATCCATGTGCAAGAGCATGAAATGTATCTAGGCATATCCCTGACAATTACTCCTACTGTCTGATTGTTAGTACCATCTGCTTTATTGATTCTGGGTCCTTGAGGTTCCAGTACTTGTGGACTAACGACCACTCCACCAGCATGTACATTCTCCTGGCCCTCTGTCTGTTGGAACAAATGTTACACTTGCTGGAGTCACAAATTAGACTATCCAATTATCAGATAATTGAAATATTTTCCATTTCATTTGATTTCATTTCAATTATTTCATTTTCATTGAAAATACTGGGATAATCAATAAATAAGGAGTTTGGCTCAGAGCTATGTTTTACGAAACATTAAATTGAGATTCCGCTCAAACTCAAAATTTTGAATTCTTAGAACTCTCTTATTTATTGACCACAAAAGAACATGAATTTGTTAACATGCTGTTATTTGCATGGCCTTCCAGTCGCTGGTCTTTAATTTCTTCGAAATGTCATGTTTAATTTAAGATGAGGTATCTCAGCTTCACATAATGAGTGAAGTGTGGGCCATTTTGTGGCATCATAATCAAGTCATGTCCTATACTCTCATTGCATGAAGTTTGGCTACTGTTGTTGATAATGCAATTGATCTAGCTTAATTCTGATTATTAAAGACCAGTCAGCAGACAAGTGCAGATAACTGTGTCATGGATTTTGTAAGAGTTATAGCCCTTCTTTTCATGTTATGTCGTGTAATGTCCCATCCTGTTCTACACTCACAGAAGTTGCAGAAAAGTGCAGATAACTATGTCAAGGATTTTGTAAGAGTTATAGCCCTTCTTCTCATGTTATGTCGTGTAATGTCCCATCCTGTTCTACACTCACAGAAGATGCAGAAAAGTGCAGATAACTATGTCAAGGATTTTGTAAGAGTTATAGCGCTTCTTCTCATGTTATGTCCCATCCTGTTCTACCTTTATATTGCAGAAGTTGCAGACAAGTGCAGATAACTGTGTCAAGGATTTTGTAAGAGTTATAGCCCTTCTTTTCATGTTATGTCGTGTAATGTCCCATCCTGTTCTACACTCACAGAAGTTGCAGAAAAGTGCAGATAACTATGTCAAGGATTTTCTAAGAGTTATAGCGCTTCTTCTCATGTTATGTCCCATCCTGTTCTACACTTATATTGCAGAAGTTGTAGACAAGTGCAGATAACTGTGTCAAGGATTTTGTAAGAGTTATAGCCCTTCTTTTCATGTTATGTCGTGTAATGTCCCATCCTGTTCTACACTCACAGAAGTTGCAGAAAAGTGCAGATAACTATGTCAAGGATTTTGTAAGAGTTATAGCCCTTCTTCTCATGTTATGTCGTGTAATGTCCCATCCTATTCTACACTCACATTGCAGAAGTTGCAGACAAGTGCAGATAACTGTGTCAAGGATTTTGTAAGAGTTATAGCCCTTCTTCTCATGTTATGTTGTGTAATGTCCCATCCTATTCTACACTCACATTGCAGAAGTTGCAGACAAGTGCAGATAACTGTGTCAAGGATTTTTGTAAGAGTTATAGCCCTTCTTCTCATGTTATGTCGTGTAATGTCCCATCCTATTCTACACTCACATTGCAGAAGTTGCAGACAAGTGCAGATAACTGTGTCAAGGATTTTGTAAGAGTTATAGCCCTTCTTCTCATGTTATGTCGTGTAATGTCCCATCCTGTTCTACACTCACAGAAGTTGCAGAAAAGTGCAGATAACTATGTCAAGGATTTTGTAAGAGTTATAGCCCTTCTTCTCATGTTATGTCGTGTATGTCCCATCTGTTCTACACTCACAAAGTGAAAAAGTGCGATAACTATGTCAAGGATTTTGTAAGAGTTATAGCCCTTCTTCTCATGTTATGTCGTGTAATGTCCCATCCTGTTCTACACTCACAGAAGATGCAGAAAAGTGCAGATAACTATGTCAAGGATTTTGTAAGAGTTATAGCGCTTCTTCTCATGTTATGTCCCATCCTGTTCTACCTTTATATTGCAGAAGTTGCAGACAAGTGCAGATAACTGTGTCAAGGATTTTGTAAGAGTTATAGCCCTTCTTTTCATGTTATGTCGTGTAATGTCCCATCCTGTTCTACACTCACAGAAGTTGCAGAAAAGTGCAGATAACTATGTCAAGGATTTTCTAAGAGTTATAGCGCTTCTTCTCATGTTATGTCCCATCCTGTTCTACACTTATATTGCAGAAGTTGTAGACAAGTGCAGATAACTGTGTCAAGGATTTTGTAAGAGTTATAGCCCTTCTTTTCATGTTATGTCGTGTAATGTCCCATCCTGTTCTACACTCAATTGCAGAAGTTGCAGAAAGTGCAGATAACTTGTCAAGGTTCCCTTTAATGTCCCATCCTTTCTACACTAATTGCAGAAGTTGCAGACAAGTGCAGATAACTGTGTCAAGGATTTTGTAAGAGTTATAGCCCTTCTTCTCATGTTATGTGTGTAATGTCCCATCCTTTCTACACTCACATTGCAGAAGTTGCAGACAAGTGCAGATAACTATGTCAAGGATTTTGTAAGAGTTATAGCCCTTCTTCTCATGTTATGTCGTGTAATGTCCCATCCTATTCTACACTCACATTGCAGAAGTTGCAGACAAGTGCAGATAACTGTGTCAAGGATTTTGTAAGAGTTTTAGCCCTTCTTCTCATGTTATGTCGTGTAATGTCCCATCCTGTTATACACTCACATTGCAGAAGTTGCAGACAAGTGCAGATAACTGTGTCAAAGATTTTGTAAGAGTTATAGCCCTTCTTCTCATGTTATGTCCCATCCTGTTATACACTCACATTGCAGAAGTTGCAGACAAGTGCAGATTACTGTGTCAAGGATTTTGTTCGAATTGCAGCCCTTTTTCTTTGTCAGAGTGGTATTCGCAGGTATTAATCACTTTTGTAGTTCTGTTTGAGTAGAGAAACATATCAATTTGAGATGTTTTTCAAAATTCTGGCCTGGTCGTTGACAAGCTGAAAAAACAAGAAACGTGATAAATCATGTTTTCTGTTATTACCTCTCAGCTAAATGGCTTGATGTCATGGTTATGGCAGCCAGCTTGGGAGCAAGTGGTTGTGGGTTTGATTCTTTGACAAGAAAAACCGGTACCAAAATTATAATGGAAAAGTTTGTATATGAATTTCTATCAAAACCCTTTTGTACTCAGCTTTTGGTATGGAATGTTCTTAGATTGAGACTCTCAATTTAAAATGTTTCATAAAATAAAGCTTTGGGCCGGACTTTTTAATTATTGATAATTCCAGTATTTTCCATGAGAATGAGATTACTGAAATATGGTTATCAAGCCACTAATATCTTACAGCTTTTTAGCTCACATGAGCACAACGTGCTCAAGGTGAGCTTTTCTGATCGCCTTTTGTCCGTCGTCCGTCGTCCGTGCGTGCGTCCGTGCGTCTGGCGTCAACAATTGCTTCAAACAACATCTCCTCCTAAACGGCTTGGCCAATTTGAAAAATATTTTGCAGGAATGTTCCTTAGATGAAGCTCTACTAAAGTTGTATAAATGGTTCTGGTCCATCGCATAATTAGGTCACAGGAGCTAAAAATAGATTTTAAAAATGAAAATTTAAAAAATCTTCTTCTCTGAAACCACAAGGCCTAGCCTTTTGATTTTTGGTATGTAGCATGATCTTATGACTCTCTACCAGGATTGTACAAATTATGACCCTGGGGTCAAAATTGGCCCTGCCCCAGGGGTCACTTGATTTCACATAGGCTAATATAGGAAAAACTTGAAAAAATCTTCTCCTCCGAAACCACAAGGCCTAACCTTTTGATTTTTGGTATGTAGCATCATCTTATGGGCCACTTCCAAGATTGTACAAATCATAGCCCTATGGTGATAAATGACCCCGCACCAGGGGTCACTTGTTTCATAGGTATATAGGAAAACTTAAAAAATCTTCTCTGAACCAACCACTTTTTGTATGAGCATCATCTTATGGGCCACTCCAAGATTGTACAAATCATAGCCCTATGGTGATAAATGACCCCGCACCAGGGGTCACTTGTTTTACATAGAGTTATATAGAAAAATCTTCAAAAATCTTCTTCTATGAATCCATAAGGCCTAGAGCTTAGATATTTGGACTACCAAGATTGTACAAATCATAGCCCTATGGTGATAAATGACCCCGCACCAGGGGTCACTTGTTTTACATAGAGTTATATAGAAAAATCTTCAAAAATCTTCTTCTATGAATCCATAAGGCCTAAGGCTTAGATATTTGGTATGTAGCATCATCTTATGGGCCACTACCAAGATTGTACAAATTATAGCCCTATGGTGATAAATGACCCCGCACCAGGGGTCACTTGTTTTACATAGAGTTATATAGGAAAATCTTAAAAAATCTTCTTCTATGAATCCATAGGCCTAAGGCTTAGATATTTGGTATGTAGCATCATCTTATGGGCCACTACCAAGATTGTACAAATTATAGCCCTATGGTGATAAATGACCCCACACTTGGGGTCACTTGTTTTACATAGAGTTAAATAGGAAAATTTTAAAAAAAATCTTCTTCTATGAATCAATAAGGCCTAGAGCTAAGATTTTTGGTATGTAGTAGCATCTAATGGTTCATTACAAAGATTTTCAAAGTCTTGGCCCTACGGTGATAAATGACCCTGCGCCCAAGTCTTCTCTGAAACCATATAGCCCATTGCTAAGATATTTGGTGTGTAGTATTGTCAGGGGTAAAATGTTTTAGATTAAGTTATATCAGAATCCTTGTCTGTTTAAAAACCTTGACATCAGTTGAAGCAATGGTACTCAGGTGAGCGATTCAGGGCCATCATGGCCCTCTTGTCTTGCGAAACTCTGGCCTGGTCGTGCAAGTGCATCCTGAGTGTCAAATAAATGCATGAATGTAAGATATGGTACCATGATATTTGTAGTAATCTTTCATGAACTGGTACACTAAGTATCAAACTGATATACAAGTAAAGATAATATCATGCCATAATTGGCAATAACCAAGAGAGACTCGTTTATTCAGAAATTTGAACTGATACTATTCCAGTTGTTTTCATGTCACAAGCATCCGATACCAGGGTAGACTAGTCTTGGTGGCAGCCGTGTGGTTGAAGCGTCAGCCTAGGATTTGGAGGTTTCGGGTTCAATCCCTAGCTGTGACATACCAAAGTCTTAATAAATAATACTCAGGTAAATATAATCACCATTGTTTATAGCATATAAAGGTAGTTCCATGACTAGTTGGCCAGGAGTCTCAAACCAGGCTAATGATTGTAGAGGTACAAGTGTATATAATTATGGCATAATCAAAAAGGTTATTTGTTACATGTGTGAAATGATATGGCAATGTGTACTTTCCCTCTTTAAGCTTATATTTTTCACATGCATCCCCCACACACATAAAAAATAAAATAAACACTAAAAAAAAAGAGAAAAATAAAAGGGATTCCAGTAGAATTATTCTTTGACAGTTATTACTCAGTGTAGGTATCAAACCCAGATGTGCGTGAGTGAGAGACAGGTATACCATGTTATTCCGATGACTCAATAACTGATAATTTGCCGCAGACTTTACCCGTGTCAAGTATTGATTTATCTGTTTCTATTTCTCTCTGTTTAAGTACCCCATGCATAAGAAGGTCTCGGTGGCCTGTATAAATCAGTCTGTATCGTAATTACTTGTATTGTCATCGGTAAGAATTTCCAGCTTTTTATCTTTATCTCTCATGTGGATATCTAAAGCATTTAGTACATGTGTTAAGCATTTTGTGAAATTATGGTTGCATTAAAGTGAAGTATATAGATTACATAATATGCTTATCTGTGATAGATAGAATTTTCAGGAAAATATTACAAAACTTTTCGGTGGTTTTTCACAGAAGTGGGAACTGTGAGGGAATCATACTTGTCACATGTCACATTATGTCCCGTCCTACACTCACATTACAGGAAAACAAGACCAAATGTGGGGGTATTAATCAGTTTCCGTGTTATTTCCAGTTACGTTGATCTGCAAAATGATTAAAATACGTCTGAGAGCCCAAGACTTCAAGATACCCGGGCTGTTTAACATTTTTTTTGTGAGCTCAATTACTTGACCGGGATACCCGGGCTGTTTAGCATTTTTTTTTGTGAGCCCAGAGGATTCTTAAGTCTTCCTGTGGCATAATGTGACCTTTTTTTGTAAAGTCTTATATAAAGAATGAAACGAGCCTTTTTCACCATAATTCCAATCATCAGATGCTTTTTGATAAGGAATCTTATAAAAAATCATTTTTTTAAATTGCTAAATACATAATTCAGAAATGTGAGGACTTAAATGTGAGCTTCCAATTTCCCCTCTGTGGTTTTTGAGTTTTTTTGGTGCATATGAAATATTTCCAGAATTGAAAATAAATGAAATATTAATTAATAGCAGGCTTAATTGCTTCATTGTTAATCCAATAAAATCACAATCTCCCTGGAATGAAGATGTTCCAGGTCAGGTCAGGTTTTATCTGTATATGTCTAGGGAACAAGAAAAAGATGGTCTCTAAGTACAGGTTGCTAAATGATTAGAATAAATGTTCATTCAGAATACAGGTGCACCTGTACTATTATGACCACCTGTGTTTAGCAGCCAACCTGTGTATTGATGACCAACTTAATAATTCCCAAATGTCATTTTGTTACCAAATAAACTTCAATTAAGCAACCAGATGTGCCTATTAGTGGCCACTTCTACCTGTTCTCTTGAATGGCCACTTAACACAGGTTTAATTGTATTCAAGCAGGCTGGCTGCTTAGCACAGGTTAAACACAATAAATGCCATGATTATATGGCTTTTTATGGATGCAGAGAGTTCAGAATCCATCATTGTTCGAGGAGTATAATTATATTTATGGAATGATTATATACAGCCTCTTGTGACTGACTCTGAGAGAGTGTACAACCTGGGACAAGACGAGGGAAATATTTAACCTAGTTATATGGCACGGCCTGTCACTATTCAGGGAACATCCCAGACACTTTTCATTCCTTTGCTAGATTAGACCTGGACAAATATAGATATTTTCAGCGAGAGTGTTCCCTCAGCTGCCATGGAGTCCACGGCAGTGTGGGTTAATATTGGAAGCCAGATGTGTGTACGAGAAGGATCACAAGGACTGTAGTGGAAGTAGTAATAGTGAATTGCCTGTGCAGTTTGGTGTAATTTCTTGAGCTCTGGAATTTTTGCCGCTCAGTTACAGGATATCAGAGCGGTGGGAGAATTTTGAGGTGTATCTTGTGACTGGGAGCCACGTTCAGTGAGATCGAGTGTGATACCTGCCAGCTGGGGATTCTGTGCGACAAAGGGGTCGAGGGATTTCTGAGCGGTGTCGGGGCCGGGATTTATGTGTGTTGGATTTAGATAAGGGGGGATCTACTGCCATTTTGATGCTCTTGTGGATACGTGACTCAAGTGAAATAATCTAGATTTGAAGGCTTTCTGGCTTGTGTAGACCTGTTTTCCAAAAGTGCATTAATCTTTGTTTTATTTGAGATTAAAGTGTGAATTTGTCAATTTTATGGATCACTAGAATTGTACATTCATAGTATTCATTGGGATACAAAATTAATGGTTCTCAGCTTCAGATGATTAAAATAGTCAGTTTATTGTGGAAGTATAAAAGTTGATTTGACAAGAGGAGGAACACTTAACTAGTGTACTACAAGGTTCGTATTTTGCTTGAATTTACAATTGTTAACCCTTTCCCTCATAGAGGAAACCATGAAAAGACCTATGCGAACAGCATAAAACCAGATCAGCCTGCGAGTAACTCGCAGGCTGATCAGGTTTTATGCTGTTTGCTGCTCCTCAGTGGTCTGGAAATGAGGATTTTGTAATTAAATTTGATATGGTTTAACTGTGGCTTTCTGGAGATCAGGCTTTATGTGGTACCTATTGAGTGCGTCAAAATGAGTCTATATGAGGGAAAGGGTTAATACTAGTCTAGTGAGGTGTATAAGTGAACTGTTGATGGCTCTAATTAGCAAGTTTATTGGAGTCTTTTATTTCATTAATGATTCCATTTTGAAAGCTTTATTGATCATCTCCAGGGATGCTCAGTGTGTTTTGGATTTTGTAATTTACAGATTTGTACTTCTCCCTATCTCCTGTGTTTATCAGTTTACAAATATTTAGGCTGTGGATAATTGGCACCATTGTGTTATAAATGTACAGTAAAGCTCCATTATTCAAAGTGCCCCATCAGACAAGCAAAATAGAGAATTCTGATTTAACCCTTTCCCTCATAGAGGACACCATGAAAAGACCTATGCGAACAGCATAAAACCAGATCAGCCTGCGAGTAACTCGCAGGCTGATCAGGTTTTATGCTGTTCGCTGCTCCTCAGTGGTCTGGAAATGAGGATTTTGTAATTAAATTTGGTAAGGTTTAACTGTGGTTTTCTGCAGATCAGGCTTTATGTGGTACCTATTGAGTGCGTCAAAATGAGTCTATATGAGGGAAAGGGTTAACACAATCAAACAATTATCAACTTTTAAACAGTGATAAGCTCTTCAGTAGTGTTAAGATGAAAGAGACTTTAAAACTATATAATATTGTAAATCTGTGTAAAAGTGGAAAACAGTATGAAAGTTTGAAACTGAATGAAAACTTAAACTGTATGAAAATTTCATAAACTGTACATAAAAAACTGTATAAAAGTTTAACACTATGAAAGTAGAATTATTTATATTATATTAAAATGGTAAAGCACTGTATGAAAGTGTAAAATTCTGTAAAACTATATAAAAAGTAAAAAAAAAAAAATAATAGTGTAAACTGTATGAATGTGTAATACTGTTTGAAAGTATAAAATTATATGGTAGTGTAAGCTGTATGAATGTGTAATACTGTTTGAACGTATAAAATTATATGGTAGTGTAAGCTGTATGAATGTGTAAAATTGTATGATACATGTAGCTAGTAAAAAAACTGTATAAAAGTGTAATACAGTATAAAGGTGTAAAGCAATAATGGTGAAAAACTAATGCAATGTAAAACTGATTATATATTCAACCTGTTCTGCGAAATGTAATATATTTATAAAACTATTTATCAATTTAACACTATACAAAAAAATAAAACTATTACGTTTCAATATTCTGTAATGGAGAAATAAATACCAAGTGTAAAACTCATTTCTTTATTTCTTTTATAACCAGTTAAAGATTGATATAGGAGGAAAGAAAGTGTAAAGTGTAACTCTATGTATTAGTCTAAAACTATGCAATAATATCAATTCTAAAACTATATGACTTAAAACATAATTAGAATAAAACTGTTTATTTTATTAGTGTAAAATCATATTAGTGTAAAACTATATGATAATGTAAAACTGAATCAGACTTCAAGGCAGAGTCCAATTTTATTTTGTCTTTAGAGGACACCATGAAAAGACCTATGCAAACAGCTTAAAACCAGATCAGCCTGCGAGTAACTCGCAGACTGATCAGGTTTTATGCTGTTCGCTGCTCCTCAGTGGTCTGGAAATGAGGATTTTGTTCTTAAATTTGGTAAGGTTTAACTGTGGTTTTCTGCAGATCAGGTTTTATGTGGTACAATGTACCTATATTGAGTGTGTCAAAATGAGTCTATATGAGGGAAAGGGTTAAGTTGAAATAGCCTGAAATCAAATCTTTATGGTAGTGAAATCTGACAAAGTTTTCATCTCAAAAATCAAGCTTTGAGTACTTATAGAATGCTGAAGACAATATTGTCAAGTCTCCCGAAAGATACCTACTTAAGATCTATCAGAACATATTGTCTTGCTGAATATGTAATCAGTGAAGTTTTGGCTGTATGTCAGGAATGGAAGGATGTTTAGAGACAAAGGATGGCGGTTCTCTGGATCCTGCAGGTGTTTACACAAGCTGGGGGATCTGTGAATGATCAGGTACAAACAATGTTCCAGACCTACAAGTATATCCGGAACCTGTATTTCAGACGGCGCCAGTGCTTGAACTTGGGTACTGGGTGCAGAGTCTCTTTGTATACATTTGGAATTACTTTTCAGTCCTTAACGGATGATACCGGAAACTCATATAAATTGGTTTTTCCAAGTAGGTTCAAACAAGGTGTTCATGTAATTGTGAACTAATTATTACATGTATATGCTGATGCTAGATTTTAAACTGTTTAGAATTATTATGCTCGGAATGTAAGAATGTATTGTTCAAGGTTTTGTTTATGCTGTACAGGTTGGAGATGCAACATTTTTATACCCCCACCAACCAATGTTGGGGCCGGGGGGGGGGGGGGGGGGGTTTATTTAGGAGTCACATTTTTTTTCAGTCGGTTGGTTGGGCGGTCGGTCTGTCTTTTGGAATTTTCTTGTCCGGAACATAACTTAAAAACTTTTCAAGGTATTGACTTGAAACATGAACTATAATTATGCGGATGGCGACTAGGAGAAGTGCGGTGTCCAAGAACTGTAACTCTACCTGGTCCCATTTTTAGCTCACCTGAGCAAAGCTCAGGGTGAGCTTTTATGATCACTTGATTGTCCGTCGTTCACCAGGAAAATCTTTAAAATGCTTTTTCTCAGAAAAATAAAGACCTACAGATTTGATATTTGGTACATAGCATCAGCTCATGTTGCCTCAACATCAGTGCAAATTTTGTGTCCCTGGGGTCACAATGGGCCACACCCATGGCCCCCATGGCCACACGCAGATTTTTATATAGAACTATATAGGGAATTCTTGAAAAAACTTCTCTTCCAAAACTTCTCTATGGATTTTCACCATATTTAACTAAATGATACTTATGTTAGCCTTTGGCTAATTCCTATTTTTTCTTGAATTTCATGAAGAACTTTGGTTGCCATGGCAACCAGAAAGCATAACTTCAAAATGTGTTTTCTCAGAAACATACAGACCTACAGATTTGATATACAACACTCAACACTATCAACAAATATATGTATCAGGAATTACATGAGGACACTCCCGGGACCACATCCAGATTTTGTATTGAACTATATAAGGAAAACAAAAAAATCTTTACTTCTGAAACCATTGGTTGGATCATGAAGAACTTTCATTGCCATGGCAACCAGGATGCATAACTAAAAAATGCCTTCTCTTAGAAACATAAAGACCTACAGCTTTGATAGTTGGTATATATATATAAGTATCCTCTCATGGTTCCAGCCTTTCTTCAACAAACCAAATTCAGGTGAGCAATTTAGGGCCATCTTGGCCCTCTTGTTTAATTATTTTCTTTGTTAAGCTTTAAACATTGCCTCCCCCCCCCCTTTTTTTTTGCTGTTTTTTATGTTTGGGTTAAATTCATACAACTCCATTCCAAGATCATAATTGCATGGACACCAATTTGAAACCTGTAACGACAGAGGATGGTACTCTCTTTTTGACCATTTCACTCTGAAATGAGACATAAGCATACGCAAAACAACAAGCACTCTTCGAGCACTTAATCTACATGCTAGTGTAGAATTCCACATATTGTTCAATGAGAAATAAACATACATTTGAGATTTTCCCCAAGTCACTAATTGGCCAGTTCAAATCAGCAAACTGAACTGGGTATTGCTGATCCTCTGGTAAAATTGTTTATTGCACTTAAAAAATACAGAAAATCCTCTGGAACTTTTAGCAAAATTAAAACATGTGTGTGTTCAAGGCTTATTGTAGGATTGACCTAGGAGTTAGAATCAAGGTAAATCACTCTAAATTAACCTTAAATCTTTTTCTTTTTTTATCAAACAACAACAAAAAAGTTGAGTAGATAATGTATTGTGTCGTACCTTGGCATCTTGAACTGCAGTGCACCATCCCTATCTTCTTTTTGGAGAATCCTTATATGTGATGTTTTCTGCTAATAACCTCTTACTCAGAAACAAATTGAACAACTTTGCATTAGCACCAGTTAGGAGGAGGAAGGGGGATGGGGGTGGGGGCTATTAACAGTACAATGTGAAAATAGCCAATATAAAAAACAGCAACATAGGTATGGCTGTGATTTTGATTGCATGTCTAAAGTGCTAACCAGAAACTCAATAAACCTGAGATATCATTAGGAGTGTGTATTTAACTCTGGTTATCTCAAATTCACAGTTATTTATTTATATCCTATAAGCAAATAAAACATCAGGCTAGTCATATATGTTATAAAGTCGGGAGTATATACATTTAGGAAGCTCATATCTGACATTATATTCCTAAGGTCAGTTACAAAATTGTGACATGAATGTCAGCTTCATTGACATTATTCTGTCAATAAACTGAAGGGAAAAAGAAACCATGTGTAAACTTTTTTGTTGGTTTTGAAGAATGAGATAAATAATCATATCTCTGCTTAATTCACAGAAGTGGGGGCTAATTACATAGGAATCACGCTCATCCAGTCCAGTCCCATCACGTCCCGTCCCATCACGTCCCGTCCTACACTTGCATTACATGAAGACAAGGTGCAATGTGGGGGGGATATTTATCACCTTTATTGGTAGTTTATGTACCTTTTGTCAACTTCCTCAGTCATAATAAATCTATCTGTTGTGTCATGAAAACAAGGTAAACATTTGCAAAAATTTAACCCTATACTTCACAAACAGGCAAACAGAGCATATCCTGATTAGACAACTCCTATAGGAGCTGTCTGATCAGGGTCTCCTCTATTTGCTCATACAATATTTTTGCTCAGTTTCTGCACAGTCATCTTTGGCAAAGAAAAATCCACTATTCCATAAACTATTTAAAAATTAATCAATTAATATTCATGAATTCATAAATTTGTACATGAATATTCATGAGGTAAAGGGTTAAAGTTTGTGATTTTATGTGCATAATTTTTTTGGCATTTTTACAATAGGTTTTGAAAAGATTTGCAGCAAGCCCTACCAACTCTACAAAAATGCAAATTTGAACAAGTCTGAAAAGCATTTTGCATGTTTTCTGCTTGCGATATATATGTGCTAATTTTATCCACTGATTGCTTCATTTTAGTTTTGCATTCAAAGCAATTTGCAAAATTGCAAAACTGTCTGTAGACTTAAATCCCTGATTTAATTCAGCCATTGGGTTTTAAAACATGATCGTATATCTGACGGTGACACTAGTGTCTCCTGCCATGCTGTGGAAAGTTTATACTGACACCGAGACATCCGTTCATTAACGCTTACAGTAGTTGGCCTGGAAACGGATCTAATCTCAGCAGGGACTTGGAGATTGTGAAATATCAAACCATGGTTGTCAATTCATTGGCTGTGAATAACCTATTAGTCTTTTTTGTCAGTGAGTTTTTAATGCAATTATGCCATTTTGTTGTGTCACCTGCTGTAAGCTGGGGTGACACACAGGGATCACTTTTCCATCGTCTGTAGGTGCATGACACATGTGTTCCAGAGAACACTCTTGTTTTCTCTTCTATATCATCGTAAACATTTTGGTTGAGTTGTCAGTCTGTATATCAAACTAATTCTATAAACCCTCAGTTTGTAGCTCAGATTCTACACATTATTTCATATATCGTATGAACACTGATGAAAATATTGATGAACTGAAACTACATTGTAGGTGGTTAAAATAAATTATTTAAACCTACTTTTGTTCCATTGGGAGTTTGCAATTCCTGGCACGTTTACTTATCAATTTGAATTATTCATTGAGTCATAAATTTGTACTTGAATATTCATGCCTTAAAGGGTTAAAAAACTTTTTTTTCAGGATTGTATTATATCATGGCAACTAGTGCAGGACTATAATGTAACTTAAGGACAATGTTCTCAACAATTGTTTGTTAGCTCCTGGTACTGTAGTACTTGAAATTTATGCCCTTAATTACCTTCTGGATTAGCCTGCAACGTATCTTGAACCAACAACATTTAGATATTGCCAACTGTTTAGAGCCATATCACCACCTGCTTATGGTAAGGGACTCTGAATATTCATGTAGACTTGATGAGTATGAATTAATTTAAAATCAAATTATGTTTGAAACAATGGACTTTGAATTTCTTTGCCACACAGACTGTGTAGGATCTGGGTAAACAGAGGAGACCCTGATCAGACAGCTTCTAAAATGATCTGCCTGATCTGGGTTTCCTCTTTTTGCCAATGTGTCAAAATGAGTCAATAGGTGGTAAATTGAGGGTAAGAAAAATCTTCTTAGCAAGAGGTATTCATAGAGAAATGATTAAACCCCCACTTTATAAAGAGGCAAAATACATCATGGAATGTCACGTGCATTGTTGTGTTCTGACTTTACACTAAGCTCAGATTCTTTACAAATTGTTGAGTTATAAGGCATTTCTCACCGTCAGTGACAGCTCTAGTTCATAAAACAATGGATTTTTGTTTCAGAGATAAAAAATTCCTCATGTCTGTTCGTATTTATGAGTAGAATTTGCTGCAGGATGAGTAGAAAAAATGTGTCCTGCTTGCCGGACAGGACAAGTGGAAAATTATTGAAGAAGAAGACCCCTAGAATGATCATAGTCAATGTAAATATATTAAATATGTTCATTCCAGTGGTTTTTACTTACCTGTGTCCAACTGATTAACGAGTACATTCATTATTCATTTAATAAACAAATACATTTGTAAACAAATTTAAACTGCACAGTTAATTTGAAAATCATGCATGAAATGCAGGACAAATAAAATTTAACGGTCGTTCGTCCTGCAGGACAAGTGGCTCTGAATTCTTTTTTCTGATCCCTGTGTTTATCTTCGCTGTATCCAAATTTTATCTAACTGTGTGATCAGACAATTATAAATAAAGAAGGGTGAAGGTTGGGGAATTTATTTTCTTTTGTTATAACTGTTTTTCGTTATAACCGTGTTCATTATAAGGTGAACTCCACTGTACTAAAAAACACAAACAGACCTCTTTATTGAGAGCAATACTAGAGAGAAAGCATAATGCCACCCTTGGGGAAAGAAAGGAATTAGATAGAATTCAACCATGATAAAGAATTTCTTAATACAGATGAAATGGTCTTTTTTTTGTTTTGGTTTTTTATGAGGATATATTTGCTATGGGACTTAATTTCTCCATGAAGAATGCACCGAAAGAGTCTATAGAAAGAATTTTATCTTTTTCCGCTGGTCCAGTCAGTCTTAAAAGCGTTGTTTTGAAGTGTTTAGTTGTATTGACAGTGATTTAAGTTTAAGAATAAACAAAACGTTAAGATATCTGAATAATTCAAGAGGGTGAACAACTTGTGTTTGGAGAGGTTACAGTCTGTTTATGATTAGATGAAAGCAGAAAAAAGTACTGAGAGGCTGTCAGCAGGATTTACATCATGAAATAGCTGTACATGTACTTCTAATTCAGGGATGAAATTGACAGAGGCAAAGGTCATTTGATGCCAGAAGCTCTGCAAGTTTTCATGCTATTCTAGTTACTATTTAACCCTTTCCCTCATATAGACTCATTTTGATGCACTCAATAGGTACCACATAAAGCCTGATATGCAGAAAACCACAGTTAAACCTTACCAAATTTAATTATAAAGTCCTCATTTCCAGACCACTGAGGAGCAGCGAACAGCATAAAACCTGATCAGCCTGTGAGTTACTCGCAGGCTGATCTGGTTTTATGCTGTTCGCATAGGTCTTTTCATGGTTTCCTCTATGAGGGAAAGGGTAAAGGTAAAGTCCCTGTAGTGGTTCCACTACATTTTGGACCTCATGGCCTTTCTCGAAATTAACTAAGGTTTCCTAATGTTTTGTTAGGGTACCTTGGTTATCTTGGTAGAAGTTAAGCGGTCTTAGATGAAGCGAACCCATTACAGAGACTTTACCTTAAGTAAGTTTCATGATAACCTGCTGGCAGTCCTTGACTTGACTATTTGACTTACTATTTGAGTTATCGTCGCTTCAACAGTATTTCAGTCATATAGTGACGTCCAGCTAATTACAGGTTGAGGAAGACCCCGAATGCACTGAGGCATCCAGGTTGAACCACGACCTACCGCAAGCCAGCTGGAAGGTTTCCTCACATGAAAATCCGAATAACCCTGCCGGGATTCGAACCCATGCGGTGAGGGACTGAGTGAGTGTTAAAGTCAGCAACTTTACTGGTACATAAGGAAGTCATGACCATACCTCAGTGAACCTGATGTATAGAATTGCATTCCTTTTTGTATGACACCTTAGCAACACCTTAGCAACAGAATTTATGAAGCAATCCTGATCAAACTTAGTGGAAATCAAAATAACATTAATATCATTGCAATTGTTCATTAAAATCAGCAGTACTCTGGTCATAATTTTGCTCTCTTTTTTTTCTTTTCTTTCCAAATCCCAAGTATGCGCCATTTTTAAAGCTGTAGCATAAATGTTTGACCAGATGACACATTCAGTCATTTTTTATGGTTACTAAATACCTATTCCAGGGCAATAACTTACGGAAAACCCTGCAAATTTCTACCGCTATACAATATTAAATGTAAACAATTCCACAGTTTAGAACCCTATAAACTAGTATTGGACAGAATGATGAATTTTATTGAAGAATTGTAGAGGAATACCACACTGATTAATTAACAGTTGACAATGATTTCTTATTCAATTTCCATATTTAGGAATTTTATGACTTTAGACAGAGCGATTTTTGGTTGGTAAGGCAACTTAACTGCATGTTAGCTTATTCCTGATTGGATAGTTTGCCATTTCGGTAATATGTTGACTTGTTTAACCCTTTCCCTCATAGAGGATACCATGAAAAGACCTATGCGAATAGCATAAAACCAGATCAGCCTGAGAGTGATCAGGTTTTATGCTGTTCGCTGCTCCACAGTGGTCTGGTAATGAGGATTTTACAATTAGATTTGGTAAGGTTTGAGTTTGGCTTTCTGCAGATCAGGCTTTATGTGATACCTATTGAGTGCGTCAAAATGAGTCTATATGAGGGAAAGGGTTAAACTGTGAAAATGATCAAATACTAGTAGAACAAATAATAACATAGATATTCAAATATCGTTGTTGTGCTTTTATATTTATCGTAAGTTAAATACACAAGCTTTAAATTCCTAGCACAGTCTGTATTATAAACTAACAGTTTGCAAGAAAAGTATAAAATTCGCAAATTAATCATTAATCAGTCAGAAAGACAGGCTGATCAATCTTTTCTTTTTCAGACTGATTCCCAGCACTACTCTTAACACATATCTATTCTTATTAGATTTCTTATGCTGTCCAGAAATTCCCCTAAGGAATGTTATTATGGACTGCCTTCATAATTCTGTTTTGAGGGCTTTGTGCGTGATCAATGTAACTTCATGTAAATAAAGAATCAGTTACAATAGTTTTA
>CM037792.1:17882725-17932725 GCA_021229015.1 Solen grandis | reverse complement strand
TTAGACTCAAATTAAAGTATCTTACTTAAATCCCTATTGAGTATGAGAGTGACATACTTCAGTTCAGTACCATTTTTATTTTCAAGAACACTGCCAGGACTCTTAAATCAGGAGTCTGGAAAAATACTGCTAGTCTCTTATTCACTTTGTGTAGCTGGGATATAGTAAGTCCTGCTCACCTAGAAATTCTTGTTAATAAGTTACCTTTTCCAAAGTCTCCCCTGGGGATGAAGAAAGCTCCCACGCAAATGGCTATCAAGATCAAAACCTTGAACAGCCAAAATCTGCAAAGAGAAATAAGGATATACAACAAGAGAGTTCTTTGTAACACATGTCACCTGTTGAAGCATAAGCGGAAAATTGTGATGGACAGACAGATGAAAGAAAAGTGGTCCCTATGTGTCACCTCTGCTTACGGCAGGTGACACGAAAACACTGTATTAATAAAAATTGTCACAAGTTAATGATGATAATTTAAAACAGACAATGTAATAAATTGTGTAAATATTGTTTAATGAAGCAATGTAACAGAAATTGTATAATTCTTATCAAGGCAATGCAATAGGAATTTTGTATATTTTGTTACATTCCCAAACAGGAAATATTTCTCTCTTTAAATTTTCTCAACTAAAGGTATGTAGATTTGTTTTCATGACCTCGATCAAATGCAATACAGTAGGACTCACCCATTTTGAATCTTGGAGCGTGGGTCTTTTGAGGAATTGACTTTTATCATAATGAGTGAGAAGAGGAAGAAGAACGCAGCCATGGAGAAGCAGACGCGGTACACGGCCAGGTATCCAACTACCTCATCACACTGCTCTGCCTTCAGTATCTGTGTGTTCCACACGTGTTCGTCCACAAATCCTTTACACAGTCCCGGAATCTGAAAATACATTGACAATGTTGATCCCAAACTTACAGAAACGGTGCTTATACTCTGCAAAATACAGCTTCAAAGCCCCTTCTCTATCATCAGAAATATGCCCTGCATGCATTCATTAATCTTTAAAATAAAATGCATTTTTAGGAATTTTTTTTTATCCTTTTTTCCTCCTTCACCATTATTCTCCACAAAATTATCAAACAAGTCCTCTGCCGAGTTTTCCTTAGAAATTAGAGTAGAAGGCTAATTGTTAATTGTACGAGACAGGATGATTGGGGGTCCTACATTTTCTTGTGATTTTTTTTTTTAATTTTCTTTGAATTATTTTCTTGTTTTTTTTACAATATGGCAAATCTGAGCTGGGCTTGCAGTGTTTTTTTTGTCATAATATATGGAGAATATAGGCGGCATTCCCCCCTGCATGGAATATATACTTTTTCCTCATTTTTTTTAATTTTCCCCCTCCATAATTATGAGTTTGCATACCATATTGTGTGCATGGACTCACTGTTGTAGTTAAATGTTATATTCTTAAAACTTTGCAAACATGTTATATCATTGTTTTTACAATATAACTTCAATAAATAACAAGAGGGCCATGATGGTCCTGAATCGCTCACCTGATTATAAATGAGCAACATATGTTGGATTTTTCATATTGACCTACTTTTTGACCCCACATGACCCACTTTTGAACTTGTCCAAGATTTTTTGGAAGCAGACATTCTGACCAAGTTTCATGAAGATATGGCCAAAAATGGGGCCTATGGAGTGTAAACAAGGTTTTTCTAAGATTTGACCTCATGACCTACTTTTTGACCCCACATGGCCCAAATTCGAACTTGTCCAAGATTTTATGGAAACAAACATTCTGACAAAGTTTCTAAAGATTGGGCCAAAAGTGTAGCCTCTATAGTGTTTACAAGGTTTTTCTAAGATTTGACCTCATGACCTACTCTTTAACCCCACATGGCCCAAATTCGAACTTGTCCAAGATTTTATGGAAACAAACATTCTGACCAAGTTTCATAAAGATTGGGCCAAAAAATGTGGCCTCTAGAGTGTTAACAAGGTTTTTCTAAAATTTGACCTCATGACCTACTTTTTGACCCCACATGACCCAATTTCAAACTTGTCCAAGATTTTATGGAGAGAAACATTCTGACTAAGTTTCATGAGGATTGGGCTAAAAATGTGACCTCTAGAGTGTTAACAAGGTTTTTATAAGACTGGACCTCGTGACCTACTTTTTGACCCTTCATGACCCAATTTCGAACTTGTCCAAGACTTTATGGAGACAAACATTCTGACCAAGTTTCATGAAGATTGGCCTAAAAATATGGCCTCTAGAGTGTTAACAAGCCAAATTGTTGACGACGCACGACGGACGCCGGGCCATCACAAAAGCACACCCTTGAGCACGTTGTGCTCAGGTGAGCTAAAAATAAAATAAAATAAAATGCCTACATTATACATATTAGAAAAATTCCCCTATTAGCTTGTTTGTACAATAATTTTTCCCCCCTCCTATGGGCTCGGACCCCTTTCCCCCCATTCCCCCCAAAGTGAAAGAAAACACTGGCTTGAAAGGATTTGAGGTGGTCATATCTGCCGCCAGCTGCCTCTCAAGGAAAGCCTCTGAGTACCCACCTTGTCAAGCTGATCCCGAAATCCTGGTGCCAACATGACGGCTGCCACTACTGTGCCCAGCATCAACATCAGGGAGTATGCAATGCGTGTTGAAGTGGAGTTCTTACATGAGGGACATGCAGCACAGCACAGGCTACAGGCTGCACTTCCCACACAACAGGCAAGCTGGAGTTAAAAAGGTATACAAGTTTTATGAAGTAAATTTTTATATAAAATGCTCAATTTGTCAAAGGTCAAGATTTTGCACAAGTTGGTTCATTTCACAGAAAAAAATCCCAGCAGCATGTCAAGTACTCAAAACTTCTGTAATAATGCTTACAATTACCAGATTTCGCGAAAGTCTCAAAAATTCTGACAGACATTTGGTCTGACAAGCATGGAAATTGCCGGACCGAAAAAAAAATCTGCCAGATTGAAAAACAAAAGAAAAAAAATAGCAAATTATACAGTTATCGTCTTTTTAGCTTAATTAAATTTTTTAAATACAGTGTTTTGTGCATATTTATTCAACTTGAAATAACTTCATTAATTAAGTTTATAAGAAATTCAATCACAAAAAGTAATACCGAAATAGCATTTTACCATGTCTGTCTAAATAGCCAACACAAGTTGAAGTCTATTAAGAATGTCATAAGCTAAAACATATCAGGATTCAACATTTCACTCTGAAAATCAAAGCACACTTCGTCAGCATAAGTGTCCCTTATCACACAAAGTTTCAGTTACAGTTATTCGATTTGATTCAACTTATCTTTCATTAAAAGACTCAGTATTTGCCTCTTTATCATTCATTTTGTTCATTATTCTTTTATTTTGCATTTTATACTTCTTGACATACGCCACTCTTTGTAGTTTAGATTTCACCAAATCAAAAGGCCTAAGCTTCAAATCCGAAGATTACGTCTTAATTTTTCAACTACATACAGAAGCTAGGGAAAAAGTGAATTGACAAAAAACATGATACAAGTTTATCATATTCTTGTTGTGATATACAGCATACCGATATTGTATGTTGATTTTTGCTGTGTTCAGCAAATCTTGCAGTTTCATTTGCCATAAGAATCTTACACATACCAGGTAAAATCCTGTTGTGAAACCTGTTGGTGTCATTTCTATATAACTCTCACTGGCCTTTCGTTTTGCATCTGTAGCTATTTTTCTAAGTTTATGCATTTAGTTTGGCAGACTTTTTCAGTCTTTTCTCAACTTTCATGCGAGACAACAATTCGTTCAGGGGACTTCTACACACCCCTTAATTTCAGACAGCATGTCAATTACTAGAGGTCAAGTCATACGTGTGAATTACACATTGTCTTTAGTTCAAAGTGACAGTCAAAATTAAGAGTATGAGTAGTGTTCATTGATTGGATTAATAATTTTCACATAACCAATCGTAGGCTGATAATATGCATGTGTTTATCTGATTGACATAGATGGCGGAACCATAGCAATTTTTTATACATGTGCAGGTCTCTATACATATCCTTATGTTTATAACATATTGTAATCGAGTAATCATTCTGGACACATGCTTTTTTTATCAGTGTATCAATGTCTGACGCTCGTGCTGATATAGTGTTTCCCCTAGGCCTTTTTCCCATGGCGCTGCGCCATGCTGCCCTTTTAGGATCCTGAAATGTGCCATGCTGCCCTCTGATCTGGATTCTGCCGCCATTGTGCCTTATCCAGATTAACAACATCATACATTCCCTTATTACGAGTGCTCCAGCAAGTGTGTAATAGCAAGGCACAGCACCCTGTGGCCCTCCTGCCCTTTTATGATATGCCGCTGTCATGTGTATGTAAGGGGCAGTGTAGATGACGTCAGCCGTATGTTCAGTCAACATAATGGCAGCTAACGTGTGCGGTTTGATTCCAGTTTTATCGCTGTGTAATGAATATAAGCTGGGTACCAACTCGCAACAGTAAACAAATGTTTGCTTGACTGAATGCACCACAGATTTGTGATTATGTGGCATGAACTACAATTAGTCAAAGCCAATGACACCCTTGCGAAATATTCTCTAGCATGCTTATTTTCGTGCATGTTCATCGTTTACGCTATTTACATTCAAGAATGAACATTTTCACATATACGCGTATGTATAAAAAATGCATTAAAGTTCTCCTTACTCGGGTTATACCAAATTTCTGACATGCGTATACCTTATCAACTAAATAGGTAGACGTATGTGTAATAAATCATCTCTAATGAAAATTGGGTCATGCAAATGGGTGACGCTTAAAACCATAAGTGAAAACAAAACTGAAACCAATGCCGAGAAAGTTTTTTTTCCCCAAATTAAAACGATGCCGAGAAAGTTCATTTTTTTCCTCAAATAAACTTATGCCGAGAAAGTTCTTTTGTTTTCCAAATAAATTTTTTCTCAGAAATTTGATGTTGAAATTAACAAACTGAAATTTGTTGACGCGTAACCTTTACTCGCCGATATATTTACCTTCTTGACTTGTTTTTCGTACTTCCTAAGTGTGTTTACAATTGTTTCAGATCGGCAAGTCTGAATCTTGACTGAGGCCAATATTCGGCTATTCTAATTCATATTGCAATTCAATTGCAGATGATCATTAACAAGAGGGCCATGATGGCCCTGAATCGCTCACCTGAGTACCATTGCTTCAACTGATGTCAAGGTTTTTAAACAGACAAGGATTCTGATATAACTTGATCTAAAACATTTTACCCCTGACAATACTACACACCAAATATCTAAGCAATGGGCCATATGGTTTCAGAGAAGACTTGGGCGCAGGGTCATTTATCACCGTAGGGCCAAGACTTTGAAAATCTTTGTAATGAACCATTAGATGCTACTACATACCAAAAATCTTAGCTCTAGGCCTTATTGATTCATAGAAGAAGATTTTTTAAGATTTTCCTATTTAACTCTGTGTAAAACAAGTGACCCCTGGTGCGGGGTCATTTATCACCATAGGGCTATGATTTGTACAATCTTGGTAGTGGCCCATAAGATGATGCTTCATACCAAATATCTAAGCTCTAGGCCTTATGCATTCATGGAAGAAGATTTTTTAAGATTTTCCTATATAACTCTATGTAAAACAAGTGACCCTGGTGCGGGGTCATTTATCACCATAGGGTTATCGATTTACATTTGTATGCCATAAGAATGTCATACATTATCTACAGCTATAGGCCTTATGATTAATGAAAAGATTTTAAGTTTCCTATAACTGGTTATAAAAATTTTGACTGTGCGGTCATATTATCACTAATAGGCTATGATTTGTACAATCTGGTAGTGCAATAAGATATCTAATACAAATATTAGCAGGCTTATGGTTCATAGAGAAGATTTTTAGATTTCTATATAACTCTATGTAAAACAATGACACCTGGTGCGGGGTTTTATCACCAGCAAATTTAAAACTGGTATGCCATAAAGTTGATTATTACCAAATATCTAAGCTCTAGGCTTCTTTTGCAAGATTTTCAAAGTTTCATTTTTAAAATCATTTTATCTGTGACTAATTAAGCAATGGACAACCTTTATACAACTTTAGTAACTTATCCAGGGAAATTCCTTGACAATTAGTTTTTCATCAGCTTTAGAGATGTTGTTTGAAGCAATTGTTGACGCGCAAGCCGCACTGACGACGGCCGACAAAAGGCGATCAGAAAGCTCACTTGGCACGTTTGCCATTGAGCTTAAAAATATATGTTTCTGCCTGTGCATTGTTTATCGATAATGTCATGAGTTTTCGCGGATCGCTGAAAAACCCACCCAAAAAATGAATAAAGGGAAGTAATTGATCTAACAATAATAATAAAAAATGTATTTAAAATATTTCTTCATTTTTTTTAATGAAAATTAAGCTGTATTTTTTTTAATTCAATAACATTTATAAAAATCATCTGCTGAATAAAAAAAAAAGATTATCATCTAAAGTTTAATAAAAAAAAAAAGATGTATAAAAAAAAAAGATTTATATAACAAAAAAAAAATCAGTATGGAATAAGTCTTGTTTGAAAATTCATTTATGTTATTTATGTAACTTTAATTTTTCAAGGTATAATTTTAGGATATTAGTTTTACTGGTTGTATTTGAGACAACTGAAATCATTAACAATAAATAAATTAAATTCATTTATTTTTTGAGACAACTGAAATTAATAACAGTAAATAAATTAAATTCATGAAAATTCAAATAAAAACATTTAAGTGCCCCAATCTGGGTATGAATATAATGCGACGCGACCAAAGTGCCCTTTTGATTAAACTAGAACGTGAGTCGGATGTGTCGCCTGACAATGACCTATCTGTTGACAGTAAAGATGCCAATTTGTCATTTCTTTTAAAGATGGGGTATTGCACTTCAGGTCATTGCAAGAAACATACATATTAAGTCTCAAGTCATTTAAACTTATGGTGAAAAAGATATGCTCCTGACAAAAAATTCTCCAAGAAAATCTATCAAAGGGGAATAACTCAAAAACCGCACAAGGTAGAGTTATGGTTCTTGCGCACTGCACTCCACGTCATTTCAAGAAACATGCATATCAATTTTCAAGTCATTTAAACTTAAGGTGAAAAAGATATGCTCCGGACAAGAAATTCTCAAAGAAAATCTATCAAAGGGGAATAACTCAAAAAGTGCACAAGGTAGAGTTATGATTCTTGCGCACTGCAGTCCGGGTCATTGCAAGAAACATACATATCAAGTGTCAAGTCATTCAAACTGATGGTGACAAATTTATGCTCCAGACTAGCAGATGGGGACACCGCTGCCGCCACCGTCGCCGATGACACCGCCGCCGACAAAAGTAACCCCTATATGTCGCCTGACTAGTCAGGCAAAACAAAAAATTACCATGCCCCAACCAGATCCTAGGGGAAACACTATTATATAATAGGAAATGTCAAGATACAATTTTTTCTCGGACTGAGCCAAAATCTGTCGGACATGTCTGCTGGTCCAACCCTTTTTGCGAAATCTGAATTACTATTATTATCAGTATCATATTTCATGAATAATATTCTTATAAAAATGTTCACAATTGTTTGCTGAAGAAGATACTCTGGTTTGATAAAAGACTAGAGAGTCCTGGTGCGATACCTTAGCTCTTTTTGTGAATAGACCCCTTTGTTCTTTTACGTGCCTGGAGCATCACATCTTTATACATAAGACTAGTTCCGGGTAGAACCAGTGCTGAGTACTTGGACTTCCCATAGCAACCCCATTTTGATAGTGCCTTACGAGCATGCATCTGTTACTAATTGTACGTCTTTGACATGACACAGTCACCAGAGGATATTAAGAAAAGTGTCCTTGCATGGGATTCAAACACGCTACCTAAAGATTGCAAAACAGACTTTCTACTAGAGAGTTACTGCACTGGTAATGGTATTTTGAGATATACCATAACAATTGCTAACTACAATGGTATGCAACAAATAGGATCTAACAATCTCCGTTGAATTGACTGTAACAGATTTTTTCCGTTGATTGTACATTGATACAACGGGAAAAATCACATACTAGACTTAACAGTATGACAAGGCGACGTAGACGTAGTCAAAGTAAAAGTTAAAAATTCAATCCATTCATTAAACCAAACATCAACAAATTAATATTATGACAAAAGCACATGGACTATTTTGATGGCCTGCATAAGTGCACAACACAAAGAGTGACCAAGCATTACTAGACCCAAAATCAATGAATTATTTAGGAGATAATTAGTTTACATCGTCATGTGTACATGAAAAGCAATGAAAGAATGAAACAGTAAAAGCGATGTATAATATTAATATGAAAGCAGTGATGAATAGAGCCGATGAATAGTCTAACGGACTGTCAATCGTTAGCAGGAAAATGTTTGTTTTGATCCTGAAAATCAACAATGAAAACAAAACCCGATTCGCTGTTCTGTTACATTCAGTGCATAAATAATCAAATAATATACTTACACCGCCTATAATACACCCCATTCTTAGAAAGATATGCCAAACTCTAGTTTTCAAGGAAAGATACGATTAAAACTTGATGACAAATATTCACGGGTTTTCTACGCTTTGCTTTATTATTTCAAAATGGCTTCCTTCTTTCGCTCTGACGGAAAGTAACGAATATTACCGATCAATTTTCAGGATTTTTCCGGATTTTAACGAGTCCAATGACTATCAAAACACTGAAAGCACCACCCGAATTGTTAAGACGTTTAATAATAGCATTTATATCTTGTCGTGGTAAATGATGATAAATGATGATTGATGATGATTTTTTTTTTCGATTTTTTTTTTCGATTGTTTTTTGTACGCCTACATGAGTACCGCATATATATTGTTCAGTCCGACAATGTTGAAGCATTATCTATTTTATGATTTTTACAATGATACGTCACATGTTGCTTTAAAAAACAAGGACGCTGAACAAATATGTAGGTTTTCCATAGGGAAATATTTACAACAAACAATTACGTTCATTCTTTATCAATATTTCGGCAAAAAATGCGTTTGTCAAGGAAAGAATTTGAACTTTAAAGCCACTACATAATAAACGTTTCTTTTATCGCCATTTTAATTGTTATTGTTTTGCCGAAATATTGGTTAAGAAAGAATTTAAAAGGACGCTGAAGTTTGCATCATTTAAAATCACTCCAAGAGAAAAGCTTGAACTACGTAACATGTAACACATGCGTTGATGAAAGATCGGCCGGGATGCATTACGTACATGCCTGCGGATCCAAAGTTGTGTGTGTTCGAGCCCCATATAGGATTTTCATGACTTATACCTTGCGTACCGGTCCAATCCAGGAATCAAAGAGAGGAATATGAGAGATAGAATATGCTGTAAATACTTAGTTTACTTATTCGTATGTTGTATTTTGGGCCAGAGGCCATATAATTAAATTATTTATTTCCAACTGATTTCAGTGACTTTTCATAAATAACGTTCAATACAAGAAGAATCATGATATTTTCTAAATGAAAATAATTACATATAACGAATTATTAAAGGATGTTATCATACAAATAAATAATGATTTAAAAAAGAAAAGCTGAGCTAAATATACATTTAATAAATAAATGAATCCGAATACTGGACCTATATTTTGCCAGATAACAATAAATAGGGGAAAGAATATACTTCATCATTCCAAAGACTTATTAAACAAGGATCGGCAACTAGACTAAATCTCACATTTGTCCATTTCTTTCAATGTCACGTTTTAAATAATCTCCTTTTCTTTTGAAGAGATCTAAAAGTAAATCGTATATCTTACAAAAAGAACATTTCATTAGCATAAAAATGATAACTTATGTATTAAAATAAATCAAGAAATAAAAAAATGTTTAATGTAAAATAGAAAAGTACCTACATGGTGATAACTGTGTAAAAGGTAGTGTTTTTCTGCTACACTGTTGAATTTAAATCATGATTTAATTTTTTTAACTGAAAAAGTTACTTGCAGTAGAGAAATGATTATTTTATAATATGATTACATTTTCCTTTATGATTTTTTTTTTTTCATAATTGTCTGAAAGTTTCCAATATTCAGTGATCTGCTGTGTGCCTAAACAATATTTTCCACTGGCTTTTATAAGAGTTTCCTATCTTTGTTTAACGTGTCTTTGACCATTCTTATACCAAAAAATAGTATAGTAAATGACTAAGGTCACACATGACTGTCTTTAGATATTTATATAAAAAAGTGAAATATTTAAGTATTTTTATTTGGCATCTCTACTTGGAATAAAGTTGGCGGCACTGACGCTAGAATCAATTTCAACGATCATTGACATCGCGGCCGGTGATCAAAATCACGACCTTCCCGTCAGGGTTTGAAACACCAACCACATACCACATGTAACAAAAACTTGCAAAACTGAAACAATACATGTCCCCCCCCCCCCGCTCTCTCTCAATTTTCTCGATAGAATTCGAGCCAATTCTTTCCATGTTCAATATTAAGCTTATTTACATACTATTTTCTATGTGAATTTACTCATTAAATAATATTAATATGATAATATTGGATTTTAAAACGCTTCCCCACAAGCATGTTTTGTTTTTATTTTGAACTTTATTCTAAAATACGTGCAAGGGAGATAAGAAAAGTGTTATATACATTAAATGAAAAATGTCATCTTTTTCGGGGGTGATTTACATATCTTTATAACACATTTAACAATTATAAGAAATGATGTCGTGCGCGATGATAATTTTTATGTTTATGTATTTGTTACCTTGCTCATGCAATAAGCAATATAATCATAACACGCGCAATACACAGCTCTCTCTCTCTCTCTCTCTCTCTCTCTCTCTGTGAGTGTGTACGATATGACTGAGTGTGACAAGGAATAAAACAAAGTCAAATATTTGAACGACTGTTTTATTGAAGTCGAACATAAAAACAAAATCAATGTCACCAAATCAAATATGACCGACCTCTTCTCTAAGATATTTGTCCACATATTCATTTCCAGCCATGCTTTCGCTTATCTTTTTCCTTCCAGAACAATCACCACCGCCCGCCCCAACTGATCCCTACCACCAAACCCCAACACTAACAAACCCCCTACCTCCCCTCCCCACCGCCCCGCCCCAACTCTTATTCTTTCTTCCCCTCTCCTCCCCACCCACCCACCCAACAACCCTACAACCCAATCCCGCCCCTCCCCACCGCCCCGCCCCATCCCTTATTCTTTATTCCACTCCACCACCCCTCCCTTCCCCCTCTTCCTCAACCTCATCTCCTCCACCGCCCTCCTCCTCGCGCTCTCCTCCACGATCTTCACCCTCTCCTTCCTCTCCTGCTCCTTTATCTCCTCAATACGATGCTTCCTCCTCATCACCTCCACCTTCTTCTTCTCCCCCTGGTGCGCCTTCTCCTGTCTCTCCTTCAACTTCGCCTCTCTCAACATCTCTGCTGCCAGCATCTTCTCCTCCAACTCTTTCCTTCTCTCCTCTCTTCTGGCTTCATAGTAAATCTCGTTCATCAACTGTTCCTCCTCATCTGTATACGTGATCTGAATTAATTGAAAACAAAACACATATACGTGTACGTGCATCCATTCTTTACAAGATTAAACGTAGTAAATAATACATTAAAATATATGTCATTATATATTGAAATACATGTATCTTTATCATCTTATAATACACGTATATTTTTTGACAAATGGAACACGGTACGCGACATTTACCGTGTGCCCCACTTTTTCAGCCAATAAAATAGCACTTTTTCAGACCAAAGACTTTTACTTTTAAAATATATTTCCTATTTTCGTAAATATGTTAAGTTTTGAACGGTTACATGAGCCGCTTTGATTAGATTGTGTAAAATTCCATATTGTGAAAAAATGAACTATGAATAATATATAAATAAATGTTTAAGTATTACGAGGAATTTGAGTAAGATGAATATAGGCCAACCTGTCTCTATCTTTCATTCAAAGAAACAATAGGACGTGACCGTTAAACAGAGGTGGTCGTTAATAAGGTTAAACAAATGACAAAATGCTAGTTTGGTAAAATATAAACTGACCGCTAAATGCAGGTCGACTGCTAAATATAACTGACCGCATATACAGGTTTTACTGTACTTACATCAATCAAAGTACAGTCGTCTTTCTTCTCCCCCAGATTCTGGGCGTTGCGAGCTGGCACTCGGGTATCCTCCACTGCCCCACTCAATTCCACAACAAAGGCGATACCCTGGGCTCCCACAATGGGTTCTTGGCCTGAAAAAATGGTTGGAGAATGGATTGGTATTTTATGACAGTTTGTGTTTTTGCTACCCCGACGGACTCTGTAAAATTGTCTGATCCCAAATATCGTCAAATACATTTAATTTTATATCCTTTTTAAAACACTTTGACACAGAAGCAACTTTCTAATTAATTGTAAGTTCATGAAAATATATAATCATTATCATTTGTATTTCGATAATTGTATAAAGATGATATTGCAATATATGATTAAATTTCATTTTTTTTTACGACGTATATATAGTAGAATTGCTGACTCATTAACAACTGAGTTTGTTGTTCTGAAGTTCCTAACCACAATTTTTTTTTCTTTGATAGTATTTAAAGATATAAAAATGAAGGAAAAAATAAACTGTTTCAAACTTGAGATGTTTATCTAGACCAACCAACTTAACGAATCATCAGAGACGAATACCGAAAGAGATAAAATGCCGTACCTTTCTCTTTCAGGCCTCTCACCATATCGGCCTCCTGATGTTTACTGGGTCTGGAGAAATCTGTCGCCTCACTGAGGATTTCACTCACACTTCTTTTGTCTTCCCCGGGAGAAGGAACCACTCGGTTCTTCTTCTTCCTTTTCTTCGCTGGAAGACAGTTTCCCATTTATATTTAGCTCAATTATAGACACGCCTGCTGGTATATACTAACATATAGTGTTGCTAGCAACTGAATATTAACGTCGTGGTAACGTTACTCATAATATGCAACGTCATAAATAAACGCGCATGGCGTTCAAGTGATGACGTCATCGGTTTCTGCTTCAAGTATAATAATAGATGAATATAGTACAATATGTTGATTTTGTTGTTGTTGTTTTTTGTGCCATAAAAATATACATTATATGAATAGTATTATATGTGCCCTGGTTGAACTATTAATTCCATTTTCAGATATGTGAATTAATTGTTTATTCTGACGTCACGTCCAGAAAACATGAAAAAAAATTCAATATTGATGTTGACGAACTAGATTGACAGGGAAGTAGGGATCTGATGCAGTGACATTCCTGTTGACTGTACCAAAATAGAAAATAGAACCTGACAAATCGATCCCGGTGGCTGAGTTGTTACAGTGATCGCCCAGTAACCGGGAGAACATGGGCTCGGTCTTAGGATGTGGTATCATGCCACTTGTCTATACACGATATCACAGTGAGGCAGCACTATATCTGACTTCCCCAATCATATTGAATGACGTATTCTTAACGAAAACAAACAAACACGCTCTTTATTCTTCTACATCTACAATGACACTCCCAACAATAAATTTCTGATTATGGCTTATTCTATGTACAGGATAGAGTATATTAAGACATTTTTACAGACTATAGAAGACCGGAGCGAACGTAGCGAGAACAGACTTCTATTGTCTGAAGGAATGTGTTTTAACTGATTCTGCCCGACTTAGAATTCTCCTGAATTTGTGAAATACTTGATTTTGTCAAATAGATCGTGATAAAAAAGATTGGAAATCAATGATATTTGAATTTACAAAGCTTCTGAATGGCCGCAAATTTCGGATAGTTTCTACATTATACATGTATTTTGTTTTTTAAAGCGCGCGCAAACGCACATGTGTGTGGTTAGCTGCATTATAGTTACTTCGTTAGTATTATGCTGGTATTGAAGGCAGGAATTCTATTTTACATATTGTGGAGTCCATGGCAATACGTACTTAACTAAATAAGTGGCAAAATACAAATACATTAAAATATATATAAACAACAGAAGTGTTTCTTTACCAATATTTCGGCAAAACTTGTCTTTACCAAAGAAAAAAAACCATGAAATTCAAAGCCACTAGAGCTACACAGTAAAAGTTTGTACAGTAACCATATTGTTAAAAAATCACTAGCACATGCAGTAAATGGAGATATTCATGCAATATATTAAGGTCATGACTTTTATTAAATATACAAATACTGCTTGAATACATTATATTCATATTCATAACATTCAAATTAACCGTATCAAAATTACTTTAAAATGCAATAATAATAGAGTCTAATAATAGTATAAAAAGAATCCCAAATCCTCTAAATTCCTCAAATCTCATAATTTCAAACTAAGAAAAATGATACACATATTTATCGCAAATATTGTTATGATTTATATTATTCAATGAAAATAACACAATAATATTATGTTTGCAAGTAAAATACAAAGCTCGATCTTTTGATAATTGGGAGTGGAACGACTTCGGAGGAAACAGTTTGGGGTGAAATGTCTTCAAGTCTGACAGTCGTAAGTGACATGATTCGATGCAGAACAGAAACATTTCGCGGACTGATTTATAACTAAATTTTAATTGACACGAATATTTTAGACATTTAATAAGTTATTTTCTGAACTGGGTATGCGTAGTCCAGATTGTAATTAAAGAGTGTAAATATAGTGGGCAAAACTGAACAGGCTGATTGGACGCCACGGCGGAAGGAGGCATGTTCAGGAACACAAAAAGAAGGCAGAACTTGGGGCACTGTGAAGAACGTGTAATGAAAAAAAACAAAAAAAAACGGACGATTTAGAACTGATATTCAAAACATTTCTGTGTACCAAGAAGAAAAAAGAATTGGACTTGGCATTTCTTGCTTTGGATTTGGGTTTGTCAAACTTGACCTTGGGCGTACTCTAACGCATTTGATGTTGCGAGCTTTAAAGAATCATCGATACGAACATCAACACTAAGTTTAGATGAAGACGCTGAAGTACCGAAAGGAGCTGCAGTTGGAGATGTTTTTTTATATGGTGTTGATGTTTTGAAAAAGTATTTGGACAAAAATCAGCCAAAAGTACCAGAATATGTTTTGCATCGGAAAGCATTACAAAAACTTTGACAGACACGTTAATAACTAAACCAACTATTTAGACGTAAAACACTTGTGACAGTTCTGTTTTGGCAAATTTAATCAATATATCACAGACACTTAAATTGTGGGCCCCCTACATTTCTCTTCACCTGTAGGCTTGAACTTGAAGGCTAAACCCTACCACAAAACATTTATATGCCCCTAAGATCAGTGATCTGGGGCATATTGTTTTTGCCCTTTGTTGGTTTGTTTGTCAGCAGCAACTTTAAAACTGGCCATAACTTAAAAACTTAAAAGGTATTGATTTGAATCTAGAATGTAGCTAGGAGAAGTGCAATAACAAAGAACTGTAAATCTATCTGGCCAAATTTTTTAATTATTTCCTCTTCTTATTTTTATCCCCCCCCCCCCCCCCCCCCCCCCCCCCCCCTTCGAAGAAGAGGGGGTATATTGCTTTGCTCATGTCGGTCGGTCGGTCCGTATGTCCGTCGGTCTGTCGGTAGACCAGACCTTGTCCGAGTGATAACTTAAGTTCTATTTGACCTTTAAGTCTCAAACTTCCTGTGGTTATTGCTCATGATTAGTAGATGACTCCTATTGATTTTGGTGTCATTACCTCAAAGGTCAAGGTCACAAGGTCACATGTTGTGTATGTATAATACCAGACCTTGTCCGAGTGATAACTTAAGTTCTATTTGACCTTTAAGTCTCAAACTTCATGTGGTTGTTGCTCATGATTAGTAGATGACCCCTATTTGGTGTCATTACCTCAAAGGTCAAGGTCACATGTTGTGTATATATAATACCAGACCTTGTCCGAGTGATAACTTAAGTTCCATTTGACCTTTAAGTCTCAAACTTCTAGTGGTTGTTGCTCACGATTAGTAGATGACCCCTATCGATTTTGGTGTCATTACCTCAAAGGTCAAGGTCACAAGGTCACATATTGTGTATGTATAATACCAGACCTTGTCCGAGTGTGAACTTAAGTTCTATTTGACCTTTAAGTCTCAAACTTCTTGTGGTTGTTGCTTATGATTAGTAGATGACCCCTATCAATTTTGGTGTCAATACCTCAAAGGTCAAGGTCACAAGGTTGCATTTGTATATATGTTTGATGACTTGGCCTTGTCCAAATAAAATTTTAGTCCTATTTCAGACTATATGTGGTTGTTCCTTATAATGAGTAGATGACCTCTATTGATTTGGGTGTCAACATCCAAAGGTCAAGTTCACAATGTCACATGTTGATATATTTTCATTATATAAATGTCTTGCCCAAGTGATAACTTCTATTTTATTTTTACTCTTAAGGTCCTAACCTCATGTAGTTGTTGCTTATAAATGTAGAAAACCCTGTTTTCAAATTAATAAGTTGGATTCTTATAAATATTTTGTACGATTTAAGCACTGTCTGACTAATAACTCCTTGTGTCTGGTTTTATTTCAGTAAATGTTTAGTTCCACATTTTAGCACATTATATTTTCACTCAAATTTTTGAAGTTTGAGAATTTTTTGTGACAAGCCAACATTATGAAGGCAAACTCCTTGCATGTAATATAGCTATATACATATTATGGCATATGAGGGGGCATATATGTTTCACAAAAAACTATACAAGGTATTGACTTGAATCTTATATATAAATATATGTATAGGGTGAGATTGGGAAGTGCAGTTTCCAAGAATCGTTACTGTAACTCTACCTGGACCTTTTTTTTTCTTCAAATTATCTCCCTTTTTTATTTTACAATGAATTTCTGTCCACAGAATAACTAATTAACTATATACTTCAAAACTATACAAGGAATTGACTTGAAACTGCATATATGAGTAGATAAAAACTAGGAAAAATGCAGTTTACAAGAACCAAAAGTCTTATCAAGTCCAGCTTTTTTGTTATCTCCCCTTGTTGTTTTTTTCTTGTTTTTTTTTGGGGGGGGGGGGGCAAACCTCATAAACATAAGGAGATAATGACTTGAAACTTGATAGCAAGTAGGAGCAGTGCAGTAACCAAGAACCATAACTCTGTGCCAATTTTTTGTATTATCTCCCTTTAATTTATATGCCATAACACCTCAGCTGTTCAAGGTATTGATTAGACAATTTCTACACAAACCGCACTAAAATGTACTTTTACTTGAAAGAGTAATATATCTTTAAAACTGACTTACATGAGTTTGTGTTCTGGTGTTTTTTTACAATGTTTCCTTTAGTTTGCCCTTTTTTAATAACTTGTCTGTTTGTCAAAGAATAAAGTCAAGGTATTGTCATCACTCTGGTGTCATCGTCGTTGGCGGCATTGTGGTGAAAAATTTTAACCTTGACCATAACTTCTGAAACGTTAAAGCCTCTGTCATCAACTTCACATTCTTGTTCGCTATTACATTCACAAGCACTACATTTTCATCAAGGACCATAACTCTTAGGTCAATTTTCACCTACTTTATCTCCCTTCAAAAAAAAATACTCTAACAGACGGGCGTTGGCATTTGCCTAGGGTGCTGTTGTTAGGAATTTTCAATAAATCAAACACAACTATCTTTCTTGTTTGATAAGCATCTACAGTTAGTAGTAAACTGTTAGCATAAAAATAAGATTGTCTGGCATTTGACTGAGCTTGATGCTCCCCGAAGGGCAAGCACATATATGCCAATTTGTCCATTTAACAATTACACTTTTGACCACAGCATAACACTTGAGCAACGTTGAATTTAATTATGAATTTAATCTCATTTAGCATAAATAGGCATCACATGACTGTCTGACGAATTAATGCTTAAGTAAAGTTGATCCTTAGAAAAATGAGTCCCCTTGGTTCCTTAAACTGCTCTATATAGAAACTTAAAAATCTTTTTCTTTGAAGACAATGGCCAGAATTTAATTTCATTTTGCACAAATGGTCACTTCATGACTTTCTACCCTGGTTGCTAAAATCAAGTTGATCCCTTAAAAAATGAGGCCCCTAGGGGGTTGTCTAGTTTCCATATATAGCCCAAAATTTAAAAAAAAATCCTATGAGGCCAAAGGCCAGAATTTTATTTCATTTAGCACAAATGGTCAACTCATGACTGTCTACCATAATTGCTAAAATAAAGTTGATCCTATGAAAAACACGGCCTCCAAATGATTGGCTACCGGTAAGTTATGTGTTTTTTTCTATCTGAAACTAGGGTGTGGTTGCTGTTGCAAGTAGTCATATAGAGTGATTTGAATGGCAAATGTACTTTGGTGAGCGATCTAGGGCCATCGTGGCCCTCTTGTTTAAGTTTACCGTCGCTGCGACAGTATTTCAGTCATATAGCGACGCCCAGCTAATTACAGCTGGAGGAAGATACCGAATACACTGAGGCATCATTGTAGAACCACTGACCTACCGCAAGCCAGCTAGAAGGCTTCCTCATATGAAAATCCGAATGAGCCTGCTGGGACTCGAACCCACGTAAGCCCACAATAATAATTGTAATGATGGAATTATCTTCGTTCTTAAATCTGTAGTTCAACCGTCTGTTAACAATCCTTGTACAGATCAGAAACAACTGGATGGATATTTATCAAATATGGTCACAAAGGATCACTTCTTTTATATAGACTTATATAGGGAAAAACTTTAGCAACCCTTTTCTATGAAACTACAAGGCACAGAGCTTAGGTATTTCACATGTAGCCTTGTCCAATGGTCCTCTACAAAAGTTACATTAATCATTGCCCTTGGGTCAAAATTGGTCATGCCCCAGGGTCACTTCCTTTGCACATATACATGTACTTGAAAAGTAAACTAACTTTAAAAGTCATCCTCTCAGAAGCAACAAGACCTTCAGCTTACTTCCTATCTATTTATTTCTTTGGTGCATGGCATTGCCTCCAGGATCAGAGTTAGTCCTGCTTAGGTGTCACTACCTTCAAATATAGTAAAACAAAAAAAAATCACCTTCTTTGAAACCATTTGGCCCTGATCATGCAGAGCTTAGATACTAGTATTTGACATGTAACATTTAGTAATTCTACAAAACTTACATAAATCATGCTCTTTGGATCAAAAAAGTCCCCTTCCTGGGGTCAATTCTATCCTGCAATGTCCTTCTGTGGAGTTGCCTCCCTTTGCAAAGTGAAGAAAAAAAATGGCTTCCATTTAAGTTTATGCATTCCAAAATCAAGCTTAGAACTAGAATTTGTATATGGAAAATCTTGTTTTCATGACATTGCCATGCCTTGTTTTGTTACTTATACAGTTGTTGCCTTCATCTGCCAATATCCCCTAACCACAGTTTGACCTTGTCCTGATTTGGACTTCTAATATTTCAAATTTGCTATTTCTCAGTTTAGCTTGGAATAAACTTTTAAGTTAGGACAATCACTGCTAACTACATGTATATTGCTTATATATTAACCCAGATGTTGTCTTAGACCATTTCCATTCCACAGATATCAACCAATATCAAATTGAATTTGACCTTTATCAGATTTTATCCATATTACCCAACCTTGAAATTACTATGACCTGGATTAGACATTGTTTTAAATGGGCTTTTCTCTGTTCTTTTTATCACATTTTTTGGCGCACACACAACCCTCTTATTCAAAGCAGTTGACAGTAATTTAAGCTTTATTGTGGATGCTCTTCACATCCTTCAATGGAGACACTAGATTGTTAAGAACATGGAAAAGTGATGTTTTAATCATAGACTTGTCATTGGCTGAAAACATTATTGAAAAATGACATTTATTTTTAGTATCATGTAGGCTTTATTCAAGGTCTTTAGGACCAAACAGGGCACTATTGTGATACATGTAAATCAACACTGTATATTCTAACCCCGAAAAACCATCAACATGAAATACATGCGGGGATTAGGCAAGTCAAAAGCAGTACTGCAGTACACATTTGACTACGTTTAACACCACATTTTTGTACATCTTTGGCGTATTATTCTATTTAAAGTCTGATATATCCATGAAAAGTGTGTGTGTGTGTTTTCGTGTGTAACAGTGTTAGAAGAATATGCAGCCTGACCGGGTCTCGATCCCGGGACATATCGCTTACCCGGCCACTCATATACATTTCTCTCCTATATACTCCCCACCAAATTGGAATTCTTTCTCGAACTTTCAACAGGTCCAGGGAATAACGTAAACATGATCTAGAAATACATACAGTATCACGGTCTCAAGCTGGGCGCAAAATGGTGAAAAAATGCAGCCTAAAAGAAACCCGAACCCTGGGCGTTTCGCTTAAAGGGCGATTCTCTACGGACCGCTGAAACACTTTTCTCCCATATGTGAATTATCGGTATCGTGACAAGTGTTTTATTTGTGGGGTTAGCTTTTTTCCATGTACATTTAAGACCACACAATATTAATATTGCTCCGAAACATTGTTTTCTTTAGACTCTTTCACTGCAACACCGTGATAGTATGTAGTGAGAAATGGAAAATTTGTCCCAATATTTCATAGAAATGACGTTTCAAAGTTCGTGGGAGAATAGAAGAAATGTAAAAATTGATAATATCTTCCGCAGTATTTTACAGTTGATAAATAAAGATCCCCTTGTTGCATACCTATCAATTCTCACGTATTGGTCATTAGATTCACGAATTCGGGACAGGAATCACGCTCTCATGCCCTTGTTTTTAATTTCTTACGTACGTACACAAATTTCATATGCATGTATTTACAAAAATAATTTCAACAAAAAAATCAACTCGGCTCATTTATTTTGTTCCCCTCATACTCTGCCAAGACTAAAAATGGTTACATGTGAATATAATAAGCAAAATCAATAACTATAAACAATGACTATATATAAAACGCTATATATATTGAGGAAAATTATTGCAATTCACCGTGGTTGAGTGGTTAGAGCGTCCGCCTCGGAAGCGGGAGGGTGAACCCCGGCCGCTACATACCAAAGTCGTTAAAAACGCTACTGGTATAGCTCCCTTGCTCGACGCTAAGCATATAATGGTAGTTCCAGGACTGATTTGCTCAGTGTCAGGATAATATGACTGAGTGTGGTACCATGCCACATGTAAACGGCGTTATACTGCAGTGTGGCAGCACTACGAGCATGTCTGTCTCAAGTAGACATAGTCTCCAGACGATTAAAATACTGTCGGTAGGATATTAAACCCAACCAACAAACATTATTAGGACTTTCTGCCCTTTCGGCAGAAAGTACTATTGGGTTTGTACTGTTTATTCTTTTTCTTCTTCTTCTTCTTCTTCTTCTTATTATTATTATTATTAGCACTGTACTTCATTAAATTTGATACAAGTTTAAGTATGAGAATGTGCTTATATAATCATATACAAACTCGACAGAAATTAAGAGAGAGAAAGAATTAAACAAATGGAGGTCAATAAGTGTGTTACTCCAGATTAAAAGTAAAACGTATTCATGCATGGTAGGTAAGATGTTTTTCTTTCTGTTGGTATATAGGTCACAGTGTATGCGATTATGAAATGTACTGGTGCCTGCTTTAAATGATTTCAATATTCACGTCATTATGTTGAAATAAAAAATTGTGTTGAAATAACGTGTACAGACATGTTCAAACGTCTGAATTCTGAAAATTTGATCTTTATTTCCGTTTTGTGTTGAAGTAAAGTGTACAGGTATGTTCAAAAAGTATGTTCCAAATATTGTTTGATATATTTCTTATTATAATTATTGTATGTTTCTTGTATGATGATCATATATTGATATCATTATAGTTTTAAGACTTTGTATAGTCCCCGTCTAAGGCTGAGGACCTGACCCTCAATGTCCGTGATTAAGCCCTATGACTGAATATGCAAGTCAGCTCTGTATATTATTGGGACTATCAATACCTCTGTTGTATCTAATGTTCTTTGGTGTTTACCATGTGTCTCCGCCTAGGTCGAATGTACAAGTCAGCTCTGTACATTGATGCCATTTCTAAATATAGATCATGATGTCATTCTAAATATAGATCATGATGCCATTTCTAAATATAGAACTTATAGAACGCAAATAATCTGATGACGTCACTCATGCGCATGCGCAGTCTTGACGCTAAAGAGCTGCTATTGCCCTTTTATACTCTTAAGAGAGCCTCGTTGTCAATTCCATTGGTCTTTATTTTTAAACATAACGTCATCGCTCTCTATTCTGATTGGTTGTTGATCAAAGTCATAGTTAATTTTAGATAACTGGTTAATTCTGGTTTATTCTAGTTGTACAGTGCTAAATACATTTCTAAATATAGTTTCCGGAAATACTATGACCATAAACGGCAGATTACACGTAAAACATGAGTGTTGAGTTCATTTTATAGCAGAACGTGGAGCTGTTCACATCGTAAGTAATGTCGATATTTTTTCCATGTTTTCCAAATATTGTTTGATATAGTTTAATTATATTTATTGTATGTTTATTGTATGATGATCATATATTGATATCATTATTGTTTTAAGACTTTGTATAGTCCCCGTCTAAGGCTGAGGACCTGTCCCTCAATGTCCGTGATTAAGCCCTATGACTGAATATACAAGTCAGCTCTGTATATTTTTGGGACTATCAATACCTCTGTTGTATCTAATGTTCTTTGGTGTTTACCATGTGTCTCCGCCTAAGGCTAAGGACTTGACCCTCAATGTCCTTAACCCTAGGTCGAATGTACAAGTCAGCTCTGTACATTGATGTCATTTCTAAATATAGATCATGATGTCAATCTAAATATAGATCATGATGCCATTCCTAAATATAGCTCATGATGTTATACTATAATCCAAAATGGCCACCACGCATGCGCAATACACATAAGAAATAAAATGGCCGCCTACAACATGGTCACGTCATACCCTAAAATGCTTATATGCAAATGAGTTACTATAAATAGTAACAAAGATGGCCGCCCACCTAGAAAGGAGGTCAAGTTTGTTTGAATGCAAAGAGCTGACCTTACTACTGTTTTGTCATATGACATTAATATATGCTCAAACGGCTGTTTCCGGTTTCGTATAACCATCATATTGTTTCTTATATTTAACCCGTTACATATAACCTTTAGGCCGAATTACATCACTACGCGTCATGCGCGTGTATTCTATATATATGCACAGTGTGTTTAATGTGTTTGATGCCAATAACTTTGATAAAAAAGATGCATTATTGATACGATGTTGAAAATGTATGAGAAATACACATGTTGAATTATTATTTTCAGTTATTATTTGAAAGAACCAGAGTATCGCTTAATAACATTTTCATGAACTCGTTTAGTAAAATTTTATATATGAAATGACGATTCATGTCAGATCATATATCATATATATATTAATTATCATTATTATTTTTTAATTCATTTATTCATTTATTTATTTATTTATTTATTTATTTATTTATTTATTTTATTTTGCCTAAAGAGCAATTAATTTGAATTAAGTATCATTAACATATCGGCGGTCTTGCTCTCTTTCTAGATGGCACCGGTTATTATCTACTGTTAACACACTGCGCGAGATAGACGAAAGGTCGAACGAACATTTTTGATGTGTTATCAGCGACTTGGAACACAAACTTGGTACTTTCTACATGCTCGTTACGTTCATAACGTGCACATCATTTATATTCTTTTATGTAAATTCTCTAAGAAAATACCGAAGTACTGACTGATATATATGTAATATTCTTGATAACCATCTACTGTGGGAAGCCCGTAGTGAAGCAGAAGCAGGGGTTCGATCTTTCAAAAAAGTTTTAGATCTCGACACATTGCATTGTTTCTCATAGTAAATCTGGCGTTACCCTTCTGAAATTCATACATTATTTTTCTGGAATTAAATTTCTAAAATAAAATATGGACATGAAACGTCTTATTCGATCATATATAAACTTATATACCAGTTTATTTGCAAGGGAAATACCACAAGAGAATAGGAAGGATTACATAAAATATAAAATAGTGCAAGCATCGTCATAAGAGAGACGTACAGGTGATCTGTGAGGTTTGGGTATTTAGAATATTATAAATCTATTACACAAATATTACGTCACTCTTGATTGTATCTAGAATTCAGAACTTACAATACAAATACATTATTATTATTATTTAATCCTAACTGTTTTTCGACGGTTATTTATTTATTTACGTTTGTATTTATAATCTGATGTGCTATTGTCAAATAGGTTAAACAGAGGACACAAGATTATCAAGATCTGTCAATAATCTCGTTTTGGTCAATCGAGCGGTATAGACTCGTTTCGTCTCTAATAGTTATCCTCATCGATTCCCATCATTTTAGTATCTTCAATCTCTCGCATAAGCTTGTCCAGTCTTCTACGAGAACTTGGTTCATAAGTTGCCTTTGGGATCTTTGTGCATTTAAGATCGTAATTCACAGTAATGTCCTCGACCTGAAATGATGTGATGAAATTAAAAGCAATAAATGGACCATTGATATATGGCTAAAATTCCGATATAAAGTTAATTATGTGAACATGTATTTTGTAACTTTTAAATTACGAGTAAAACTTAAAATCCGTACATACCAAAAAGAGTTTCAAGCGTTAAAAACGGTCAAGTCAACTTACGTCGGATTTGAATGTTCCATTCACATTCACACAGAATGAATGACCGCCACTTTTTTCAAGTTTGATATTGATGCATCCGTTTGAGAAGTAGACGTCGTTTTTACCACACAGGCTTTTCTCACTAGTAACTACAAATAAATGTTTTACTGTATCATTGATCAAAAGTAAAACAACACACAAAAAACAAGAGGGCCATGGTGGCTCTGAATCGCTCACCTGAGAAACATTGCCCTCAATTATTGTATTACGAGTCATAGTGAATACATAATCTATGCAGAAGTACAGCAAGATCATCTAAATTCAACACAAAAACTGTACCAGCCATCCAAATTTTGAAGGTCATTGCTCTAATAAGTCTATATAAAATCAATTGACCCCTAGGATGGAGCCAATTTTGACCCCAGGGTCATGATTTGATCAAAACTGGTAGATGTTCACTAGGCCATGTTACTCACCAAATATCTAAACTCTAGGCCTTGTGGTTTCTGATAAGGATATTTTTCTAGTTTTTTTCCTAAATAAGTCTATGTAAAATCAAGTGACCCTGGGGCGAGGCCAATTTCGACTCCAGGGTCATGATTTGAACAAACTTAGTAACGATCCATAAGACAATGCCACACACCAAATATCTAAACTTCAGGCCTTGTGGTTTCTGACAAGAAGATTTTTCAAGTTTTTTTTCCTATATTAGCCTATGTAAAATCAAGTGACCCCTGGGGCGGTGCCAATTTCGACCCCAGGGTCATGATTTGAACAAACTTGGTAATGGCCCGTAAAACAATGCCACACACAAAATATCTAAGCTTTAGGCCTTGCGGTTTCGGAGAAGAAGATTTTTAAAGATTTTACTATAAAAATCTATTTTTAGTTCTGTGACCCAGATATGCAATGGACCGGAACCATTTGAACAACATTGGTAGAGCTTCATGCAAGGAACATCATAAGCAATGTTCATCAAATTTGGCCCAGTGGTTTTGGAGGAGATGTCATTTGAAATAATTGTGGACGACGGACGGACAACGGACTACGTGCTCAGGTGAGCTAAAAGAAATCACGTATGAAAATGTTTGCTTTTTGAACACAATGTATTGTGGCAACAACTGTCTCAAGAAGACATCGTCTTTAAATGACTGATATACTGTCGGCGGGACTTTAAGCCCAACAAACAAACAAGTTTTGGAGTATTTAGATATTGTACTTTCCTCACATTCCGTCACTGGGTCTAAGAGACCCATCTTATATCCAACAGTCACCACCATCCCTACGCGACCCCTTTTATACTCGATGGTCATTAGCTTTACACGATACTACTGATGTTACTACGTAGCATGGTTTTGGATGCTTACATTGCTATCAACTGAAGCCTGTCTCTGTGGATGCTAAAAATGTGGTTACTACAATAGTAACATGAGCTGTATACTAATTAAACTGATCTTAACTAAAACTATTATAACATTATGTAAACACTTTGATTACTTTGTCTTACATTAGAAAAACTTGCATACATTAAAACTACGACACTTAACACATCCAATAAGTTGCTCTATATTCATATATTTTTTTCTTTTGAAATATTCGTTCGATTTCAACGATTTGAAGTTTACGACGCCCTACTGCATTGCTACTTACTTAAATTTTTTTTGTAGAATTCTTATTAATTCCATGTTTTTGAGAGAAATATTTATCACGTAATGTTAGATCTGTCTACGAAATGTTGTCATTGCCAATGTAATAACTTAAGAAGTACGTGTTAGTGTTTATACTCTATTGTTTGATCGTATTTTATCTCACTTGCGTTCACAGAAACTATTATTGTCTATAGCAACGAGAGAAAGAAAAATCATCAAGAAATAAACCTCCATATCGTACTTTCTCCTAGTTTCTGTCTTTGATCTAGTTTCGTGACCCTATAAAAGATTCAATTTCCGCACGAGCCTCTCTCGGAAATGTATGGAAATTCGAGATGGTTGTGTCGTCTGTTTTGAAAATGAATTTTATAAAAATGCAGATATTTATGATATGTTGATAATTAGATAGATAAAAATGAAAACTGCATGCTTTTCGAAATCAATCCATATTTTAATGCATTATGCGGTTTATTTTGCAAAGATTTTGATTTATTTTTTGTTTTAACTGCAATTCCATTTTAAATCCAAAATGTAAATAATGGTGACCATTTTGTTTAAAGAAGCCCAAGTAAGGTCAAGGATTACGAATTGGGGAGAAACTGCAGAACATGCAAAATAGCATTACGTAGCCTTTTAAAATCAGTTATAAAACGTACTGAATGATATTTTCATTGACATTTTCAATTTTGTTCGTGTATTTTGAATTTGTTTTTGGATTCATTTAACGATTTGTTAAAAAGCCCTAAAATTCAAATACGCATGCGCGAAAATTTAACTTTAGGGTCACGAAACTAGGACAAACCATGTTATCATGTTATACCTGGTCAGCGAAGTAATTAAAAACCTTTAAAGAAGAAAAAGAGTGGAATACAAAACAGTTTATGTTCACATGTACATTTGTTGTCGATGTGCAAGAGTTTACTGTCACTGCGACAGTATTTAAGTCATATATAAGTATATTGAGGAAGACCCCGAATAAACAAAAACACCCGAGTAGAATTGCCGCAGGCCATTTGGTAGGTTTCCTCACATGACAATTGAATTGGTAATTATACTTATGAAATTATCAACTTACTGTCCTTTTCCTTTAAAGATCCCATGTAGAAAGTTTTGCCGTTTACTTTTCCCTCCGCATAAATCTCATCTTTTTCCGGATCGTACACGAAACCAGTGCAGACTGTAAATATAAATGAAGAAATGCAGGACAGAAAGGAAGAAACGCAGCTTGAGCATTATTTAAAGCCCGCTCATACTGGGGGAACATCTGAGACAGCTATGATAATGTCAAGGTGTAATAAAAAAAAACTTACTTGTTTCCACCAACTCGAACGACCCCCCCCCCTTTTTTTTTGACCGACCCTAAACGTTTTTCTTAGCAAAAACGCTGTTGTTGTTTTTTTACATCCTCTGAAAAGGGAAAACTACGAAAATAAGTTAAAAATAAAAAAATGTTTTGCCAACCTACCGAACCTTCACTTTTTTGGTGATGTTAGTGGAAACAAGAAGCTTTTTGCCTAAACTTCGTAAGAATAAATTTAACCTATGTCGTAAAAAAGTCGTGCCGTGGATTTTCTACTAGCACGATTTCTTTTCGCACAACAAAGTGATTTTGAAACGTTTTGTCGGAAGAATGTGTTTTTACAAAAGAAAATGCATTGCAATTTTGTCTAAACGATCTAAAAAAAAAAAGCACAAGCAAACCGAGCCAAATTCGATAATATATATATATATGAATAAGAAGCTTCGCCCATTTGTATCATCGGCAACAAGGAATACGTCAGTAATCACAAGACAAGACAAGACAAAATACTTTATTTCACCAAATATTACAAGGGAATAACATTGGGATATTAAATACATATACAAAAAGTTTAAGTATAGAAAACTGTTTGAGGGGGGGAAGCAGTCAAATGAACAGTGGCGTGGGAATTCTCGTGCAAAAAAAATCTTCAACACAACCTAGTATAGGTTAATGTTTTTAGTAAGCATTAGTGAAGGTGAAGGTCAAGGTCGGATACGGATAGTGTTGCACGTTTCTTCGGCTCCCGAAAATTCTAAAATTATGTGATTTTCTCCCACAATCGCTCGTCAAGAGAGGTCTCATGTGATAGTTTAGGATTGTAGGATGTGATCAGCGTTATTGTTTTTCGCTTCTGGATATCGGGATGGAATTGTAAGGTACTCTCATTTTTCATCATATTTTCTCTACAGACAATTGATCCGCCATATTTTTACCTGTGTTTACCTGTGCTTCACCTGTGCATATGCCTGGAGGTATCAATATATCCATTCAATCCATGCAAAATATTATATAACCGATTTGACGATCAAGTGCGCAATCCACGCTCGTCTTATTCCCTTTTCTCAAAGTATACTGCGGCACATTAAAACCGCCCGGAATCAATCAGTGTTCGGACATGAACTCTACCCCTATCTTTACATCGACGCCCGTTGCACCCAGTACAGCGAAACGTGGTTTGTCTTCACCCGAGGACGCTGTTGAATTCAAGCGAAATCGAGACCAAAGCCCCGGCATGTCACATCTACCGTTATCAGGTGAAACACTTGAAGGTTCTCAGATGAACCAAATTGTTCTTAGTAATGAAGACTTAACATTTATCTCTTCAAAGCTTGCCGATTCTTTCAAAGACCAAATGCGTGCTATGGTGCAAGAACTCGTTTCGGTAATGGTGCCTGAAAGTTTTGACAAGACAGTCTTGGACAAATTGACTCTCCTCGAGTCCGAAAATACCTCCCTTCGCAAACGAGTTGATAGTCTTGAAGTGGAGATTGATCGTGCTAACCAATATAGCAGGCTAAACAGTCTACGTGTTTCCGGCATCCTGGAAGTGAAGGGTAATTAGACCGATGACAGTGTCCTGTCACTGGCTAACTCTATTGACGCCAACCTGTCACTGGACGAGATAGACAGGTCCCATCGGATTGGGAAACCTCGACCGAGCACTCCTGACTCAGCCCCGAAACCACGTGATATCCTCATCAAGTTCGTTATTTACCGTTCCAGGCAATGTTGTTCATAAAGAGGGCTCAACTTAAAAGTGTAGGTAAGGCAAGTTGCTTCATCAACGAGAGCCTAACTCAGAAACGTAGTTCCCTCCTATATCAGGCCAGGAAACTAAAACTTGACAATCTTATCTTCGATGAATGGTCCTCAGACGGTTCCGTTCTTCTTAAAGACAAAACCGGTCGCATCCACTCAGTCACCCCTCACCAAGAGTAAGAGATCTACAGTCGTCCCCGAAGTTTTTCCCAGGTTGTACAGTCCGGTCCATAACTTTGCCTCACAGTATACATTCTGCCTGATCATTTATCTGCATGTGACACGCAGCCTTCAATTGTGTTTCACTTGTTGCATAGTTTTACCTGTCAGTACGTGTATGACTTACTGTTAACATAAAACAGTATTTGAAAACTCTATACAAAGTTGTAGTCATTGTGTTGGTGTGTTTGGGTAAATATACACAAATAAAAATAAAATATTATTGCTTTAAAAGCAATGAATATTCAATACCGAAATACAAGGCCATAGAAGTGCACATTAGGTTCAAATTGACCTACACTTTCAATTTTCTAACTGCAAATAAGATAGTTGTAACTTAGCAATTATAGTCTGGAAAATTTACTATTCCAAGCATTCCCACTTACAACATAAGATAAATACTGACGTCGATCCGGTTTGATTAACAAAAAATAATCTATTCTTGTTTCATAAAATTCTAATCGACTCACAATAGTACACCTTCTCTAGCATCTGATCCTAGATATCAATTAATAGTCACCTTCCAATTATTCTATTTCCAAGAAGTTTGACATCGTTGAAAGGTCGCGAGCTTGTAATATACAATTAAAGCAAATCGGCGATGAATGGTCAATTCCTTCTTTTAATGAAACTGTTCAAATTTATCTGATAATTTTATACTAATTTGACTCACCAGTACATCTTTGTGTGTATGCATGTAGTTATTGGTGTGTATATGTATGTGTGTCTGAGTATGCATACATGTATTCAAGGCTTGTATATGCATGACATTCACGTAAAGTTGTTACTAGTATACATAAATGCATGTGTGTATATAATTGTGGCCTCGTGTGCTTACCCGAATATAGGTTTAAGTATACTCGAACGTCTAAGTATGTGTGTAGCATTTGTCCAGCATTGGCATTTGATATATTTATATATTTTGATGTACAGGTGTACATCTGTGCATATATATGCAAACGGGTGCTTGAATGTGTGTGTACATGTACACAAATATGTACTCAATTTCCGAATATGAAAATGAGCACCCAAGTGTGTGTGCATGTGAATACTTTCTTCTACATTACACATTATTTTTCTGAATATGTGCATTGATATATGTGTAGTATGTTACATATATGTTATGGCTACTGTCTATGTATGCATATGTATGTATGCATGTGTGTATTCACATTTACCTGTATTCTAGCTATTTCCGAATATAGAAATAAGCACTTAAGTATTTATGCATGTGTATACTTGTTTTTGTACTTCACATATTGTGTCGTTGAATCTGTGTATTGATATATGTGTAGTATGTTCTAATACGTGTATTGGCAACACTTTCAACTCGTCTTCAGAATTTTTCTTACTCTTTTTGACTTTACACAAAATACGTTAAATTATCTCGTTATCATTTAAAAGAAAATAATAATGACGCAGAATATCCTCTCTTGACAGGTCAGTATATATTAATATTATAATATTACCATTATGATTTTTCGATCTCACTGTTTCTCCTTTTTCGTTCCTGGCATTAGGGGTTTCTTTGTCTTCTTATACCTAAAATTGACTGACATCCAGCTTTACATGCTTCGAATCCTTCAGATTACGTAATGTCACTTAACCGTCTAATCATTTCGTCAGTCATGATTTCAAAAGGTCAAAACATCACATCTTCATCACTAGTTTTGTCATCTTGATATTCGCCAAAGTATTGAACTGTCCTATAAATATATTATCTATTATTACTAGCAAATTACAGGGTGATAAGTTAGCGACCAGCTCGCGATTTCATAGACACATAATTGCATCACGTCGCATTACATTACAGAGTGGTAAAGAACATTGAGTTCACATTCCTAACTATCTTAATGGGTACGTTCACTATATGCTTGACCTTGATTTTAATTTTATTATTAAAAGCTGGCGATGTTCATACGAATCCAGGACCACTTTCTTTCAGTAATGAAACATCTGACCATAGCAACTTTTCTGTCAATTTATCACATCTTTTATCTTCTATTCACTACAATGTGCAAAGTCTGTTTAACAAAATTGACATTATTCAAGCTGAACTATCCACTTTTGGTATCTTAGCTTTATCTGAAACTTGGCTAAGACCTAATATTAGTACCAGTGACATTAAGATCCCCCACTATCACTCTCCGGAACGTAAAGACCGGGTAACTGGTGGCTACGGTGGCGTGGTCATCTACATAAAAAATACAATTATATGTTATGTTATATGTTATAAACGAAGGGCTGATCTAGAAGTTCTGGAAACTGAGTGTATCTGGGTTGAAATTGCGCTTCCAAAAAATAAGAAAATTCTTGTTGGTTTATTTTGACCTCCAAATTCAAAAACCGAAATTCTTAACAGCTTTGAGAAATCGATTGATTTAGCAATTAGTACAGGAATTAATGATATTGTAATAACAGGCGATTTCAATTTAAATACGTCTGTCCAAAGTTCTTCTCAAAAGTTAAATTCCCTATGCAATCAGTTTGGCCTAACCCAGTGTATCACCAAACCTACTCATTTTACTGAACACTCATCGTCTATTATTGATCTTATATTTATACGTAATAAAAATTCACTCTTAACTTCTGGAGTCGGTGAACCCATTCTTGAACAAAACATTCGCTTTCACTGTCCAGTCTTTGCCTTTTTTAAGTTCACAAAACCAAAATCTAGCTCATTCACTCGTTATGTTTGGCTTTTTGACAAGGGCAATTATGACGTTCTACGCTAGGAATGTTCCGTTTTTGATGGGAGTAGTCTTTATAGCCATAATATTGATATCTGGGTTGACAATTTTACTAAAGCGCTCTTAAATATGTGTAAACGCTATATTCCTAATCGTGACGTTGTAATTAAACCAACGGAGCCCAAATGGATTAATTCCCAAATAAAATGCCTCATCCGTAGAAGAAAACGTCTCTACCGAAGAGCTAAACTACGCAACTTATCAACAGATTGGCAAAATTTTAAATTGTTACGTAACCAAATTGTTAAACTTATACAAACGGCCACAAATATTTTTTTCGATGAAGCAGTAAACGGACTAATGAAAAACCGCAACTCACGATCATGGTGGTCAACAATCAAAGCTTTTATGGAAACTGAAAATGACACAACAATTCCCCCCCTTGACTGTAAAAAACTTAACTATTTTTTCAGATCTTGACAAAGCCAATCACTTTAATGCCTTTTTTTGTTTCACAGACCAAACTTTGTACTGACAACTTACCAGACCCGTCCCCACCAATTTATAACTATCAAGAAAATCTGTCAAGTATTGAATTTACTCCAAATGATTTAATACCTATTTTACGATCACTTCCTCTTGGTAAAGCTGTGGGGCCAGATCTAGTGAACAACAGGATTTTAAAAGAACTAAGCTTTGAATTAGCAAACCCACTCTGTCAAATTTTTAACAAATCAATATCTGAAGGTGTTTTCCCTTCTATTTGGAAAAGGGCTAACGTGTGTCCCATTTTCAAAAAAGACGACGCCACTTTATTGTCTAATTACAGGCCAATCTCATTATTAAGTACTGTTAGTAAGGTTTTTGAACGTGCTGTTTATAAACATATTTTTAACCATGTGACTGCATATAACATCATTATCATGTACCAGTCCGGTTTTCTTCCAGGAGATTCCACTACCAATCAACTGACCTACTTATATCATAATTTCTGTGAAGCTATTGATTTCGGTAAAGAAATTCGGATTGTTTTTTGTGATATAAGTAAGGCATTTGATAAAGTTTGGCACTATGGTCTAATTCTCAAACTAAAGTCTGTTGGCATCAATGGTAACCCTCTTAACTGGTTTTCGAGTTATCTCAGAGATAGGGAACAACAAGTTACCATTAATGGCGCTTCTTAATCTTTAAGAAAAATCGAGGCAGATGTCCCTCAAGGTTCAATCATAGGTCCTATACTATTTCTCATATATATTAATGACATCGTTAATGATTCAAATTGTAATGCCAGTCTTTTTGCAGATGATACAAGTCTTAATATGTTTTAGTCAATAACCCATATGAATCAGCTAATCTACTAAATAATGATTTATGTAAGATCGATCAGTGGGCAAAAATGGCTGGTCACATTTAACCCCCTTAAAACACAATCTTTAACAATATCTAGAAAGGTTAACAAACCAGTCCACCCCCATTATTCATGAAAAACCAAAACATCTCCCAAACAGCTGTACAAAAACACTTAGGTTTATTTTTATCAAATGATTGTTCTTGGCATGCGCATATAAATTATGTTAAAGGAAAAGCGTGGAAGCGAGTAAATATTATGAGACGTCTTAAATTTACTCTAGATCGCAAATCCTTAGAAACTTTATATGTATCTTTTATAAGGCCCCTCACTGAATACGGAGATGTCATTTTTGATAATTGTAACCAAAGTGAAAAAAAAATGATTTAGAAAAAATTGAGGCTGCTAGAATTGTTACTGGTAGTACCAAATTAGTTTCGATAGATAAACTATACAACGAAACCGGTTGGTTAAGCCTAGAAAACAGACGTCAATACACAAACTAGTCTTATTTTACAAAATACTTCATCTTTTAACCCCTTCCTATCTCCGATCTATTCTACCAGAGAGAACAAGTGATATGCATTATACATTACGTAATAGAGATAATATACCAATGTTACCATGTAAAACATCTTTGTTTTATAACTCCTTTTTCCCGTCCGCCATTAGAGCCTGGAACTCTCTACCTGCACACATAAGGCAGGCCCAAACTATTAACACATTTAAAACACACTTACCTAATCTATTCCCAGCCAGAATTGTTCCGGACTATTACTACACAGGATCTCGCAAATTTCAAATCTTACATACCAGACTTAGAACTGAATGTAGAGTCGAAGAAACTCTAACACATTATCTTTTACAGTGTCCAAACTATGCAAACGCTCGCTCTCAAATGATAGAATCTGTTAGTAATATTGCCATGAATACCACTATAACTTCCCACTTACTTATCTACAGCAGTGAACTTCTTACTGATGATCAAAACAAACGTATATTCTGTAATGTTCAGAAATACATTGAGAATAATTAGCGATTTAGTTAAAGCTTTATCCCACCCCTCTTGCCAGGAAACCCTATTTCTACTTTAAAATTTGTTTCATTCAGCAGAGTTTCCTTCATTATTATTTTTTGTTATTGTTATCTATCTCTACTCCTTTTTATTATTTTTTTTTTATTCTGTCTAAACAATACTTGATATTATCTTTGGAGCTCAACGACTATTATGTGTAAATAATGCATTGTAACATTTTATCACGGGAGAAGGTTTAAATAAGCTTCGGCTTCCAACCCCATCCCAAAACTGCATTGTCATGTACTTGATTAAATAAATATATTTAAACTAAACAAGTAACTGGTGTTGTATGCAACACATAAAGTCCCCTACCGGCTCCACCTTGACTCAAAATGGTAATCAATCCCATTTTTTGCCATATTTTCACTATTTCTGTTACCATAGCAACCACAATTTTAGTCGAAGAACAAAAATAAAATGACGTGCATAATCTACACATTGCCATCTAGTCATATACCACGTTTCATCAAGTTTGCTTGCTAATTTATCGCGGGATCCCATTTTTTGCCATATTTTCACTATTTCCGTTACCATAGCAACCACAATTTTAGTCGAAGAACAAAAATAAAATGACGTGCATAATCTACACATTGCCATCTAGTCATATACCAAGTTTCATCAAGTTAGCTTGCTTAGTTATCGTGGGATCCCATTTTTGCCATATTTTCACTATTTCCGTTACCATAGCAACCACAATTTTAGTCGAAGAACAAAAATAAAATGACGTGCATAATCTACACATTGCCATCTAGTCATATACCAAGTTTCATCAAGTTTGCTTGCTTAGTTATCGCGGGATCCGTTTTTTTGCCATATTTTCACTATTTCCGTTAATATAGCAACCACAATTTTAGTCGAAAAACAAAAATAAAATGACGTGCATAATCTACACATTGCCATCTAGTCATATACCAAGTTTCATCAAGTTAGCTTGCTTAGTTATCGCGGGATCCCATTTTTGCCATATTTTCACTATTTCCGTTACCATAGCAACCACAATTTTAGTCGAAGAACAAAAATAAAATGACGTGCATAATCTACACATTGGCATCTAGTCATAAACCAAGTTTCATCAAGTTAGCTTGCTTAGTTATTAAGTTATCGCGGGATCCAGATTTGAGCGGACAGACAGACGGACGGACAGACGGAGGGCAAACCTATAGTCCCCTCCGGTGTGAACACCGGTAGGGGACTAATTAAAATCGGTCTGGCGCGGCCCAGCCGCGCGACCGATTTAATGGAATTGATGCTTACTATAAAACACTAACCTACTGAGTGGTTGAAATTATGTTTTGAAATTAAACGCAGTTTGCACATTCCAAATATGGTATTGATTTTTAAGACTCCGCCCTATCCACATGTTCCCGGCGTAAATTGCATCATGTAAAGTGTTATGTCAAAGGTCAATGCGTCGCTCTGTGTAGATATACGCTCGAGAAGGCTGAAAATAATGAGCAATGAACCGGACCCCGACTTTGATCTCTTTGGCAAAAAAGTGGTGATTGAAATTTGATAAAAGATACTGTTTAGAAAGGTTCATATATTTGTACCTGTATATATGTTATTTTGTAACCCATGTTTGTTAGTTTTCTTTTATTCTCTTCTCATTATTTATATTTTTCATATTCATATTATTATACATCTCACCTCGTAAAATATATCAGGGTTTTTTTTTTCATTTTTAACACTAGTACTGTTATTTTCAAAAATTTAATCGCATATTTACTTAATTGCTTTGTCTTGTAATCAGTTGTTTTGTCTATTCTATGTAGGCATGTGTAGACGTTGAAATTATACAAGTACATTTAAGGAGAAGACCGATACAAATGTTGTTAGAACTTGTGGTCAGACATTTTTGCTTATTTTTAAGGTCATCATTATATACGGCAATACAATCTGTTCAAACTAATCTAAGTAGAAGGATAGAGTTCTTTGTTATTTTGGATAAATCAGATTGCTGATTCACTATGGTTGTTGTGTTTTTCTTTTCTTTTCTTTTTTATCGATTTTCATGCGTCCCCATCAAAAATCCCTGTAACACGTTACACATGCGCGATATTGGTAAACACAAGCTGGTTCTAAACTGATCAGCTGATCTAACGGAATAGTGATTAGTGACAAGTTTACGCCGATTAAATGAATTAAATGGAGACAAAAATTTGAAAAATGGAATGATCTCAATGGACAAAATATAAATTCAAACACTAAGTGTTCTGCTCGTCCACATGTTGGTCAAAAGTGAAGCCATGCAGTAGATAAAGTGTGGATTTCGTGCTACACAGGTAAGACATACATATTTCATTGATGTTTATAGCATAAAAAATATATTCATGTAATGTCAATTTCTCGTAAAATGCAGAGGTTGATCATGTAGTTCAATACACAACTTCATAGAAAACCCATTTTTAGTAGTAACTGTATATGTAGAGGCAGATTATTTTTCCTTATTAGTGATTGTTTTGTTATATTTCTGGAGGAGGAGGCATGTATTTATAGTGAGAAAAGTTCGCATTACAACCCGTAAACAATTAAATAATTCTGACAGTCCCTTGACATTTGTAGAAGTTAACATAGAGTTATAATTTTGTTCCGTGTCTGTTAAGTTCATACCGGTAAGATATTGATTTCTATACTGATCAAAATAATGACAGGTAAACAAGTAGTGCCGCTCTGACCCAATTGCATTACTGTTACACAGTGTATACTTTCTATTTTCCAGGGAAGTGCCGTCCCAGCGGCCGCGTTCAACAGGAAGACGGTGGTTTGCGGGTAGAGAGCCCCAGTTGGTTTTAGGATTTTAAAATACGGTTCGAGACGATGGATTTCTTTTAGCGATTTATACATTCTACTTTTATTTGTTTGGTTTAGTTGTTCATTCCATGATTGTTTGAACTGATCTACAAGGATTTGTTTTACATAAAAGTGTAAATTTACAGAAGCAGACTGTGTTTACCAAAGATCATGGATGGATATCAGGATATTTTTAATTTTAGACATCCATTTGAACTTGTGCTGAGGACTATTTAAAACGTATTTATATATTTGATGTGATATTTTTTGTTGCTTACCAAGCAGTATTCTACACCAAAATAAGATCATTCTACTTTGTATATTTATTAAGATTGGATAACGCCCAAGTTCGCCATAAATCTTGTACAATGGGGGGCTTTTTTTGGCTTTTGTTATTTTCCATAGAAATTTTTCTAAATTAGTAATATTTTCAAATCCAAATATTTCATATCCGTAAGTCAAAATTGGCAATACAGTATGATCAAAAAGCTTTAGTGCTAGATCAAAAGGTAAATCTGCATTTACTTCTTTAGTAGTAAGTACATGGCCTTATTTGATTGCTAATACGAATTGTACATATCATTCGGACGTTTACCCATATATACACAGTACATTATACCACGTTCAGTGATGTCCATGCTATTTTTGACATGTTAATAGTTTGACAAACTTAGGTACAAACGTATGAAACATATTGATTAAGTTCCGATACCCGAAACGAGGAATAATAATGAAAGGCATTGGATGAAATAATGATGAAGCAACCTTTTAAATGACTGCACGTTTGTTGCCGATTTAACAATTAGGCAAACCATTCCATACTGAAGCGCCCGTATGTCCAAAACTTTTCTTTAAGAATTCTGTGTTCGGTTTATCATATATTAATTTGTTGTTTGCTTGAGATCTTAACAGATAATTGTTATTGCACACGGTTGAAAGAAGTTCAGTAATATAATCAGGCGTTACGTTATTTAATGCTTTGTAGACTAATACCCCTACATGAAATTTCACTCTGTGCGAGAACTGTAAAATATTCGGTTCCTTATAAAGGTTATGTGAGTGTGACCTAGTTAATAACTTTATAATAATTTTGCACGCTCGTTTTTGCAATTTGGTTACCTTAGTCATATCAGTAGTCTGTTATCGGAGATATATATGCATAGTAAAGCATTTTCCTTGCCTCAAGTGTTAGAAATTGGGAAATTCTCCCAAACAGATTAAATTAGAATTAAGTTTATTACAAATCAATTTTACATGCTCTGACCAGCTTAATGATTGATCAACATATACACATAACATTTTTTGGTTTGTAACATTTCTTACTGAGCAGCTATTGATGCAGATATTCAATGAATTTGTTTCGTGTTTTTTTTTCTTCTTTTATTTCCAATTAACATTGCCTTGGACTTATAAGTGTTCAAGGCCATATTGTTTTGTTTGCACCATTTCCGTACACAATCTTTCTTTTTTTTCCTAATCAATTTTTTTTTGTAGTTTGCATTATATCATGTTTATATTATGGCCTGTAGTATGCAAAGTAGAGTCATCTGCATATATATCTATCTCAGAGTTTTGAACCACCAGAGGCAGGTCATTGATGTATAGAATGAACAATATAGAACCTAATATTGACCCCTGAGGAAAACCTGTTTTACGCGATTGTCTTCTGGGGAAAAGCTAACCAATTTTTACTGTTTGTAATCTCACAGTTAAATAAGACTTAAACAATTTGATTGCTGTGTCAGTAAATTTATATATTTTTAATTTATGTAATTGTATCTCAAAATCAACCAAATCAAAGGCTTTGCTTAAATCAAGGCATACACAGCCGACCATACCTCCGTTGTCTAAACTTTTTAACCAAGAGTCAGATATGTTAATGCTGTTTGACAAGAATGTAGCTTTCGGAATCCAGACTGAATTTTATGAAATATGTTGTGGTGTAACCTTTCGGATATGTTTCTCGAATATTTTTTAGATTGTATTTAAGATTGAGATTGGTCGATAATTCGATGGATTATTTTTGGAACCTCCTTTGAAAGCAGGCGTTACACATGCTTCTTTAAGTTTGCTTGGAAAAAATCTTGATTTATTGATTATGCTAGCAACTGGGGTGGAAATTGTATCTATACACATTTGAGAATTCGCGGCCCATCAAGACCAGTTGCTTTCTTTGTGCCTAATTTCTTAATTATGTTTCGGACTTCTAAACTTGAGATGTACTCTAATCTAAATGATGCATTTTTAAGTTTTGGTTCAATGAATTCTTCTAGATTTTTAAAACTAGTTTTGTCAAATGTTTTTTTTTGTTGTTTTTTTGTTTTTTTTGTTGTTTGTTGTTGTTGTTGTTGTTGTTGTTGTTTTTAATGACGTGGGAAATGCTGGTAAAATTAAAATTAAAGGCGTTTACTATATTAGATTCACCAATTACTACTTCATCATTGACTACCAGACTTGGAGGCAAACACAAGTCTCTTGAGTTGTTAAATCCGCATGCCTTTTTCAAATTTTGCCAGATGTGCTTAACATCCGTTTTTTTGTTTTACAGCATTGATAAAGAAATTTTTCTTAGTTCGTTTAATTAATTTAATTAATGTTTAAACTTTCTATATGTGATGTATTTATGATTGTTATGAGATCTTGGTTTTGTACTGCGGGTAAATGAAACTGGGAAATGGTCACTTAAGGTACTATTATATGTTCAGTATGCGTTGCATAGATATGATCAATAACTGTCGATGATCTATTAGTGATTCGTGTCGGCTCGTATACTAACTGCGTAAATCCATAACTAACAATCAAATCAGACCACGCTGTGTTTTCAAAACCTTTAAATGGATTGAGGGGAATATTTAAGTCCCCAAGAAGATATACTTCTTTGTAGTGATCATATATGTACTTAATTTGTGCATCAAATTTATTAATCCAGGAACGAGTCATAAAGTGTGATATGGAAATTTTATATCTTTCAATACGGTTACTTAAACTGCTTAATAGTCAATGCAATATTCTACTTACTGGCCACAGGTACCATGAATTCCCACGACTTTGTAGATCTGATTGTTGTTATTTTAGTGTGGCAACGCTCGCACATGTTCTTTTTACATATCCAGCCCAGATTTTCGCATTTTTCTGAAAAGAAAAGCCTCAGAATAATTCTCATGGTTAATTATTGTTCTTCGATAACATTTTTATTGTTTTGTGAAAATCGTATAATGCTGATATAAGGTTAGTTTCACTTTTTAAAAAAAATGTTTTAAGGTCGGCTTGAACTTGTGTTGATAAGTCGGGTCTTAACAACATTAAATATACAATGATAGATTGAAAAGTCATTTTATTTGTTCCTTATTCAATTATTAAGCGTGTTCTAAAATTGACAAAAGAAAAACAATATGTACATATCATAAAAATATCAATTTAATTCTTTCTAAAATTTACAAAAAAAAAAGTTGACAATTTATACAGACCTACGTATGAACCAGTTGTTAATGAAACAAAGGCCAAAACAAAAAACACTATGGTAGATTTAAACATCTTAAACAGACTTAGAAACGCAAGACAGAAGACAGTTCAAATTTTGCTGTGCTTAACTCCAGCTCCGGCGTCGAAGTGTTGATAAGTGTTGTATACGGCTTTATTGTCACCAGCCTGGGCGACAACCGGATGTATATTTTTCGCTGACTCTGTAGATAACTGAAGTGGTGTATTCACAAAGTCTGAGTGTTGTTGCACACAATTAGTTTTAAAATACGGTCACGAGTGGTGGCCGAATGGTTAATGCGTTCGATCCCCGGTCGTAATGTATTTCAACGTCGTAAAAATAACACTGACTGGCTGTAAGATGATTGCACGGCGGATCACCGCCGGGCATACTGTATTTGGTTCGTAGGTTGTCAATGGAACCGGATTTGGAGGTATAAAATCGAGTGCAGTTTCGGCCTTTTTTTTCGTAATAATTCATGAACTTTGTGCCTAGGATTGAGGGAGCATGATTTAAATAAATATAACGGGATAATACGCCAATAAAATCCAGAAATGAATAATGTGCAATGCTGGAAATGAAGGAAAAATAATTATGTAACAATTCGGAATTGATCCTTTCGTATCCCATTCTATTTTTACCATGATTAGAGATTATTTTTATTGACATCATCAAAATGCCCATATCAACATAAAAACATACTCTATCAATTTTAATTATAAACTGTAATTTAAAAGTTCATGTCAATTTGATAAATATCGGTTTTAAATGGGGGTAGCGCAAAACCATTATAAGAATCAAGTTTTTTCATAATCTGAAATGGAGCAGCGAGATTTAAAGCCCGACATTCTTTTTGATCAACAAAATTAAAATATACAACTGTATTAAAAGTCTATACACGGTAAGTTGATATTTATTGTAATTACAAAGCTACATTAGATAGAGGTTTATGAAAATTTATATAAATATCTTTTTTTTTTCAGTTTATTGTTTATATCCGAGAAATGAAAGTATATTTCGGAAAGGTTCGGAATTTTACATTGCTGTTAGCGATTATTTTCATGATGCTTGAGATTTCACAATCTGATGGCTACGGTATTTCTAGGCAGTGGAAAAGTATTTGGTGAAATTTGTGAAAATATACATACAGTTTAAAATATCTGCTTACTAGTGAAAATATAGAGTTTAAAATAAGTGCATAATAGTGCATGTATTTACATTAAATAATTTGAAATAAATCCACCTAAAAAGGGTGTGTGTGTGTGTGTGTGGAGGATTTCAAATAAGTTTTTCATTCAATCAAAATTCATTTCAAATATCTGCAGCTTTGTTTTCAGCTATGATTATAATTTATTTATGGGAAAATGTATATTGAGTAAAAATAAACAGTAAAAAAAATATGGGAAACAATTTCTGTAATGAAATTTAATGCTTTATTGCATACATTTGTTTATATATTATGTCACAGGGTGAGATCTGCAGCCTGACAGTGATTCGAACCCGGGGCCTCTTGCTTACAGAGCGAATGCTCTACTGAATGAGCTTCCCAGCTGCATACACATCTTTCTTCCCTATTCTGACTAATCAGTACTGTGACATTATCCCCCTTCCTTTTAGAATTTGTCCCTGAATTCTAGGAGTTACTGGGTAAATATAACCATGTGCAGGTGTAATTAGGCGGACCTGACATCAATGTCACAGTCCCATGTTGGGCACCTTATGTCACAGTGTGAGAAAAATGTGCAGCCTGACCGGGACTCGAACCTGGGACCTTTCGCTTACATGGCAAATGCTGTACCTGGCTAGTAGCATACCACATCCACATATTTATCACCTGTTGTTAGTTATATGCAGTATGTGAATCCAGTATCTCTTGAATCTCTTTCTTATTTATATGTTTTAATATCAAAGCAGATATATTACTCATGCTCACACACTGCATTTAAAATCATGAATATGCAACTAACTATCTTCATTTTTTTTCGACTTTTTTTTCAGCTTGCAATAACTAGAAAATGGGAGTGGAAAACCTGGTAAATTGAACACTGACTGACTATATCCAGTTTTCAAGCCAAAATTCAGCATTATGTGCGCCTGAGCAGCAGTTAACAACACCTCAAGCAACCAATAGACCATTTCATCAGGGGTTTGGCAATACATGAATGTGGTATGATTTGTGACAAAACTGACAAATCTGTGACTGGTGGAAAATCTGATGCATACGTTTACTACCCAACTGAACACTACGTGGAATGTTATACCAACATGAAGATTGACTTTGTGTTCGGAGAGGACTTCTTGACTTACATAGGTGAATGTCTCATTTCAGAGTGAAATATGTGCCTGTCAGCCAATCAATGGATGCACAACTTTCATTGACAATCCTGTTATACTATATTTTCTCTTTTTCTTTTAGTTTTATTTTTGATGATTTGTTGTGTTTTAATTTTACCTTCATTTTATCCAAAAAATTGACCTTGCTTGCATTTTACATCTAAACTCCGATTTCTCTTAACTAAAAGTTAAGAAGATCTAAAACTCCCTTATTTATGACCTTGTGATTAAAAAGTTTCTCATGAATGTTCTTATAGCAAATGGTATTTGATTTCATGCTCTGAAATGTAAGAACAAACTCTGAAAAAAGTCTTTACTTATAGATTTGCTAATTGGGGAGAAAATATGGGAGACTGTCATTCCAGATTGTCAGTCATCCTTTGTAAAGTGTAAGCACATCACTTTATTTCCAATTTACTTACTTTTTTTTTTTCTTTTTTTTTTTTGCATGGACCAAAACTGCTTCTTGTTTAAATCAAAATAATTGAAAAAACACTATCCTACATTCCCTTTTTTGAATATGAATCAATAACTTAAAGCGATGTGTCATGATCATGACCCTTCTTAGTTCAACATAGCACATCAAGCTCAAGGTGAGCAATTCTGATCACCTTGTGTCCCATCTTCTGATGGCAACAATTTGCTTTGCTTTAAAAGACAATCATATCTTCTGAAACTACTTGTAGGATGTCCATTTGTTGTTTGCATTTGCAACCAACAAAATTTGATTTTGAAACTTTTAAAAATCCTGTTCCCTGAAACAAAGGGCCAGAATAATTCAATTTCATTTGCTATCTCATGACTATCTACTATCATTGATAATATTAAGTTGTCCCTTAAATTTCTTCCCCTCTAAACCAATGGTCAAAATTAAATTTCAATTTGCACAAATGGTTATCTCATAGCCTTCTACCATAATTGCTTACTTTAAGTTTATTCCTTAAAAAATAGAGCACCAGATGGTTGGCTAGTTTCCTAAAAATTATACTGTATATATATTTATAAAAAATCTTTGTAACTTATAGTCAGATTTTAATTTTATTTGGCACAAATGATCACAAATTATCACCTCATAATTCTCTACCACAATGCTAAAATGAATTTGATTCTTTGAAAAATCTGTCTTGATTAGGGCAGCTAGTTTCTGTATGTACTCTTCATATATATACATGTAGTTAAAATCTTTCTCCTGGAGCTAGTGCTCAAAAATATTTTTCCTAATAATAACCTCCTGGTACTTTCCTGCAATCCTATAAGTTAATGATCCCGTGGAAAATGAGGCCTCCAGATGTTTGACTTATTTTCTTTTAATTATAATCTCTATGAACCTTTGTACATTTATTGTACCCGGTATTTGACATTGGTTACTGCTGAAGGTAAGCAGGTCGAATCAAGTGGCCTAAAATGTTATAATTAGAAGTATTGTACTCTGCCCCGTATTGCCCCTTTTGTTTACAGTTATTGTCCTTCGTTAAAAAAAATGTATTCCCTTCCCAGAGCAATTCTCTTATATTTAAATTTAGCAGATGATATTTGGTACATGTATCAATGACTTGGAGATGATGTGTCGCGAGGAATTTTTTCTAGTAGAGCCCCTTTCCTTTCAGAGTTAGTGCCCTTATTTTTTCCCCTAAAATAAATAAGAAAATCTGCAGCATCACATCGTTCCTATTCTCTTCATATTTGCTCTTTTTGGAAAATTATATCCACATTATTACTTTGGTCTTATTGAAGGCTGATGATATATGCTTAATGTATTGACAACTTGTGAGGGATGTTATAATAAATTTTGGAGAATGGTCTTTTTACTTTCAGAGTCATTTAGCTTTGTCTTCAGCTAAAATCTCTTAAAATTTAAGATCAAATAACATGGAACTGTTTGTTAAAAATGTCCACAACATAATTCTCAATATATTTAAGTTTCTGAATTCCGGTACAATGACTTTCTCACATTTTCTGCAACTTCACATGGATCAGTAAGGCTTTTTTTCGCTTTCATTTTTGTAAGCTTGACTTTTCAAAGAAAAGAGTGAGCTATTGTAGTCATCCAAGGAAATGTAAAGGTTTTGTTTCACATGCCATTATCTGCACTTCTGCTCAACTGATGTCCCACAAACTTTACACATGTGTTTATCATCATCAGACAAACCAGTAGAAACAGGAACAGTAACTCTTCCAAATATTTCTATGCATATTTATGGCCCTTTTTGGATGTAGAATTAATGTTAAACTTTTGTTTAACATTATTATTATCTCCAGTTTTACTCAGTGGATGTCTCTCAAACACCATACATGTGTTTATCCTCACCAGACCAACCAATAGAAACCGGAACAGTGTCTCTTCCAAAAAAATTTGCATTGTATGGCCCTTTTTGGACATAAAATTATGTTAAAACTTCTGTTTAACATTCCTATTATCTCCAGTTTTACTAAAAAAGATGTCTCTCAAACTTCAGACATGTAATTATCATCATCAGACCAACCAGTAGAAGCAGGAACAGTAACTCTTCCAAATATTTTAGCAAATATATGTCCCTTTATGGACATAGAAAAAATGTTAAACATTTTTTAGCATTGCAATTTCTTCACTTTTACTTGATGGATGTCCCCTAAACTTCACATATGGCTTGATCATCATGATATCAACCAGTAGAATCACGAACTGCAACTCTTCCATTTTTTTTTTATATTTATATATTTTTGAACTTAGAAAAAACGTTAAAGTTTTGTTTAGTAATGCAATTATCTCCACTTTAACTCAATGGATGTATCAAACTTCACGCATGCCTTGATCATCATCATCATCATCATCATCATCACACCAGCTAGTAGAAACAGGGACAGTAACTTTTACAAATATGATTGCAAATTTATGGCAGTTTTTGGACTTAATTTTGTTTTAAAGTTTTGTTTTACATTGCTATTATCTCCACTTTCACTGAATGCATGTCTCTCAAAATTTACACATATGTTTATCATCATCAGACCAACCAGTAGAAACAGGAATGTATGCCCAAGTAGTTACAGGAACAGTAACTCTTATTATTGGGCCTTTTTGTACTTAAAATGTTAAAATTTGTTTATCAATGCTTTTATCTCCAATATCTTTCCATGGATGTCCCTCATAATCCACACATGAAATTACATGCCTGTGTTGGAGGTCAGACTGTTATGAATTTTAAAATAGTTATGCCTTTAAAAAAAAAAGAATCTTTGTTAAGGTTTTTGCACCAACTCATTTTTTCACTTAACCCTTTGCGGTATTGCTTTGAAACTTTAAATACCTGTTTATGACCATCACCCCTATTTGTACATGGCAAGAGTACATATCTCTGTCTTGGATTTTGACATGATTATGCCCCTTTTCTGACTTGATTAATTATTTTGTACTAACTCACTTTTTTACTGAATTCTTTGAGATTTTGCTTTGAAACTTGAAGCACATGTTTATTGTTCATGTGTATATTTTGATAATACAGAGTTTCTTGCTTTTCCTTTAACTGCAATATTTATTTTTATTGACAAGCATTCGAATAGTCGAGCGTGTTGTCTTACGGACAGCTCTTGTTGAAGGGTAGTAATCTGTTTTGGTTCACTAAAACAATATATTTTCTAATTATTTGAATTTGTTATATTTTCATTTCAAATAATCATCACTATACTTAAAAAATGTATTTTATAAATGTGATACTAAAATGGTATAAATTATACCTGAAGCGTCTTGAAAACATTTTTTTATGCATTCCTATTTTTTTCATGCTGTATATTAAAATTACGTCTTGAAAAAAATACACAAAAGTAAGATTTTCTTTTACAATGTTTAATCTTTTATCACTATAAAATTTTATAAAACCTTCCATTCATCAACCATTTCTTTCTGTAAATGAACTTATGTAGTGCCAATAAGTAACACTTACCGGTCAGAGACTGTTGTAAGCAGTCAAGTAACTTAGCCAGTAGAACAATCACCCTTTAGGTGTCCCAGGCTGAAGTTTTGGTCTGGCTGCACATTTTTCTCACTTGGTTATTTTGCACCAAACAAGTGATCATTATAGTATCTCCCATGTATATACTTCCTTTTTGATTATAGAAAAATATTCAATTTAATCTCTCTAAATTCTGCAACAATTTCCAAATTTGCAGAGAATATGTAACCGTTATCGGTGGGAGACTTTTGTAAGTGGTCTTGGGTTTCAGCCCTGGTCTGGCTGCACATTTTTCTTACCTTCTTGATAACATTGAAACTTTTTTGTCCTCTAAATATGTATATTAGGCCTTTGTTTTCATATTTAAACATATTGTGTGTCTTCATTTTCAGATTCACTTCAAGTCTTGGAACTAGTTTTTTATTTATGTAATTAAATATATATACTTATGTAAACAAGTTCACATCTGAAAAACAGTTATGTAAAAAAAAAAAAACAATTTGTTTTCCTGTTAACCCACATAAATTTTATCATCAGACAATTTTTTCTTTGTCGCCGTGCTTATTTCAATGTGCTGCCTCAAGGCGGCACTTTTGTGCCTGTATATCTCTGTTTTATGTAATGTGTGTCTCCTTGTTGTTATACATACCCCTCCTTCTTTTTAATATATGTTGGATTTCCCACCTTCTTTGTTAAAAACATGATATTAACAGTACCACTGTATGCATTAGTTATCGTTTACACCTTAAAGTTTAATGACCCTGCGTGGAAACGCGGCATCAGTATGGATTTTTTGTTTTGCCAATGGAGCCGCACAAAAAAACAGGGAACACCCACTGTTATTATTATAAAATAAATCAAAGCGCTGAAGGCACTGAAGTTGTGTGTGTCTCAAGTGGAAGAGGGTTTGACAAGCTGCAAATATGCAGGGTAACTTAGTTTGTTCAAAAATTTAAATTTATATTAAAATAATAAACGATTGTTCATTATTGAAGGCTGTAAAAATATAGGAGGAGTAAGAGTGGCAATGTGCTAATTGTTATCAGTCTGTTGAAACAAATGGTGCGTTCATCTAATGACCATGTTAACGCAACGTTAAAGCGGGGTTATTGGCATTGTGTGAAAATTTGACCTCCGTTTATTTAATTTAGTGTGATAACAAAAGAAATGAGACATAATAGAGCAACAAATCAAAGCGCTCAATGCGCTGAGAGACGGCGGCCGATTAACAGGAAAAAAGCTGTGATTCTTAAATTTTATGCAATTGAGGCAAAAGCTACATGACGCAAAAACTGCACACACTCTCCAGCAACTATAGTCGGTAGTAAGACAAACGAATTCGCACTCTTGTATTACAAAACAATCCGGAATTAGGGTCATGAACCTGAATGTATGAATTTCAAAAGTAGGTCATTCCCTAGGACCCGATTTATATACACTCTCTACTGTTACTCTAGTGTAGAACTTGACAAGGTACTTGATGTTTTAGATACTTGAATGTTTGTTTCTTTTTCAAAGTTTAGAAATGCTCTTGGAGAAACCATACTCGCTTTCATGAAAAAATTACGCGTGAACTACTTTAGGTTAACAACAGACATTCGAAGCGTTACTTTTTATTCTTTTTACAGGAGTAGATCTTCAAGTATGTAAAATGGGTTGCTGTTCTGCTTTATTAGTGTCACGGATACATTGTTCACGCTTAAAATGGATGGTTACAGAGCAAAATAACACGTTTACAAACAACAGCACATGAATAACGGTTACGGTTAGTTATAAAAGGTCTGCTTAACATATTCCATTCGTATTCGTTAGTGCAGAATCGCATTGCATGGATCCGTACTTAGCGCGGAGAGGTACAGTTTAACTTGTCATGGAAAATATGCAAATTAGCAAGGTCAGCGATGCCTGGTAAGCGTTTCTAGCCACTAAAGACGGCAACATGCTGCCGTCTAATAACCCCTGGAGATATCTCTGATGTATTTGAGATAGCTAGATGTGATTATACGGAGGTTTTACGGATTTTTATCGTGATTAAAGCTTTCCATATGGACCATTGAAGCACCACTAAATACCCGAAACCTGCACATCCGCCATCCAAATTCAGGCATGAGCCACCCTTTGCATTCGAAAGAAACTATACTCCTCCGCGTGATAAAGTGAGTTACGCAACATCCTAGGGAAAATAGTTCTTCTGTGCTTTTATACTACATACAATTATTGTGTCTAGTAAATATTTATTTTATACTCAAAACTGAATTTTCACTACTTTGGCTCAATCTCAGCATATCTGTATTGTAGAATTCTGTTCAATCGTTCGGTCATTCCACGGAGGTATATTATTATTGTCTCTGGTCATTCATACAAAATTGAGAGGTTATTCGGTTTTAAATGTAGAGAAACGGACCCTCAGAATGTAGTCACTATAGTTGGGAGTGTTTGTATGTTTTACATGTTCTACATTAAGCTGTAATACTAATATGAAACTGCTTTTTCACTGATTTTGAAGTTGACGGTTTGTATCTGAATTCTGAATATTTTAAGACCTCAAAACATCTTTAAAAATAAATTCTGAGCTTTAATGAATCAGGTTGATTGCAAGGTACGTTAACCAAGTTGCAGTCACCATACACAACAAATGGGTTTGGTTTCTTTTTAATAACGATTGAAGACTTGCATATTTAGAATTTTGTTTTGTTTTTTATTTTCATCAGTTAATGCAAATAATTGGTTCATAAAGTGTTTCTTTTTAACATATGACTGTGTTTAGTTGTGTGTGACGTATGGCCG
>CM037792.1:17832625-17882625 GCA_021229015.1 Solen grandis | reverse complement strand
GAGTCTTTCATTTCCTTGATAGCTTGGGAAAAGGCTAATGAGCATCATGGATACCTTACCTCTACATCTTGACCTTTGAGAACTAGGAATGGTACCAGGGAATCTGTAATTACATCTCCTTCCACAAGCTCAGATCTGCAATGGTGTAACAACATAGGAACTTGAAGTTAGTGTGTAACTTTTCCTGAGACACAACAGAGCACAATAGGTCCTTAAACTCTGTTCTCACTAACTACTAGACTCCAAAATTTTGGAAGAGGACTACTGGTCCCATATTCTTGATAAATACTAAAACAAAGTCCCTGTAATTGTTCCGCTACTTTTCGGACCTCATGGCCTTTCACAGAGATAACCAAGGTTTCCTAATGTTTCATTAGGGTACCTTGGTTATCTTGGTAGAGATTAAGTGGGCCAAGATGTAGTGTAACCATTACAGGGACTTTACCTTAAGTACAATCTTAAGCTCAAGTATTCACTTAATTTTGATATTGCATCTGACAATGATACTGGTAATGAATGATTACCTTTGTTCTAAAGCTAAAGTTTTAGTATGACAAAGTGTTTTCAAACAATGCCTCAAGCATAACTCATAACAGAAATTTGACTTAGCTGAGAATGTGCATAAAGACGTGAAAACTCAGTTGAGCATAATAATCACACTTAAATCTGACTTTGAGCATGAGTATGACCTTCAATATCTTCGAGAACTTAAACTTGTGTGGCCTGTTTTTTTATGAACACTTCCAAAAATGTAACTATATGGGAGGATTCCAACCTTTTGGCAAATCCTTGTCAAGGACTCAATCTTTTGGAATCCTTGTGAAACAATGCTTGTAATGTCAGTTATAAATGACATCTAGCCCCAGTTTTTGTAATAGTTGCTTTTATCTTTTATCTATGTACAGAGAGAGGGAGAAAGAGAGAGTAAGAGAGCTTTGTTGCTATGCTTGTTTGTTTGCATGGGTAAAACATTTCAGTCATTTGGGGACTTGATCTACAAGGCATGCTGATTCAATACAAGTGACAATTTCAAACTCACATTATCCTGACATTGGATCATCAAGTCCTTGATTTAACCTTATATGCAGAGCACTAAGCAAGAGAGCTATACCAGTGACATCTTTACTGTAGTATAAAATACTTAGCTTTCTAAGCCTTGTGATTATTCAAGCATATATTTTTTTCCCCATCAGTCTTCAGATTATCCTAATTTATATCAATCTACAAATGCTACTCAGTATGACTGATAAATCTGTTGGTGGGCAGTAAAACTCACTTGATGTAGATGCTGGAGACGGTGATGAAGAGAGGGGTATAGTTGCGGAGACAGTTGCAGATCATGTAGTCCAGGAAGAACATGTTGTTGGTGCTGAAGTGGGTACTGTCCAGCTTCACTTCCAACCGCTGACCTGAAGAAAGGTCACAGGCATAAGGTCAGAATAGGAAGGCTCCAGATTTTTTTTTCTTATTGATAGAAGAAGAAATAAAACAGGACAAAATTGGAAAGGATTCTGGATTCAAAAGGTCAAGTTTGTAAATACCAATGTATCACTTAATTAACCCTTTACCTCATGAATATGATTATAATGATTTACAGTAGTTTAAAATTGTATATGAGACAATGGATTCTTCTTTGCCATGCAGACTGTGTAAAATCTGAGCTACAATATTGTATGAGCAATCAGGGGAGACCCTGATCAGACATCTCCTGGGATGAGCTGATCGATCATTTGCCAGGTGCATCAAAACAAGTCTATGTGAGGTGAAGGGTTAAGTCTTTCCCTATACTCAACCAATCCACTAAGCTACATCTAACATAGTCCAGTGTACACTGATAGAACTTGGAACCACAGGCTGGGATTGAACCACGGTATACTGTGTTTTTTTAGGTGAATTCCACGGTATGTACAACAATATACCGCACAAAATATTCAGGACTTGCATTAAATACTATTCATATATTTAAATTTTGCATAGGAAAACAAGTAAGGTCGTTATTGGTAATGAGTAATATTTTCAAATAAAATTGCTTTTTCTTATATTTAAAAGGAAACTGATACATTGCATTTTCTAATATTCAAATGGAAATTGAGACATTTATATCATATAATTATATGCAGGTTTTTGATGATGTATAAGTAACTACAGAATTATAGAAAATTTGTACCCATTCATTTCTGTTATACAGAAACCACCGAAGTACCGGTATTATCCGTCCTTGTACTAGGTCGTACCACTAGCTGCTTTGGACCATAGTTTAGCGGTATACCGATAAAACCGCACACTTTAATACACTGACAGTAACACCTGTTCTCCACCTCTAACTATCCCTAAGCCATACCAAACTAGCCTTACCTCTGGGAAGCATTATCCTACCCATAGCTGAGTTGATGATGTCATGATGAAGCCGCTCCTCCAAAATCTTTGGGATGATCTCATTGGTCAGATTTCCTTCTGTCACACCTACAAAATCACATGGAATACTGTCATGTCAATCAAAATCACATCAACACTTTTTGAAATAGTGTTTTCTGTACAATAAATTGATGGGAATTAAAAATTACACTGTAGTGACTCCCTCCCACTTTTTTAAAATAAAAATTCCAAATCTTTTGCATTGAAAATAACTTCCGGATACCTTTAAAGTGAAAGTAATTCTCTTCTGCTGAAAGTCAGTTTAACTCACTGATTAGAATGTTATGCATATTTGTAACAAATCTGAATTTATTGTGATTTACACATCGTAGTGTAAATAATTTACAAGGAATCGAATGTAGATGAATACAATGAAAAGCTCACTCATGTTTTATTGTGTAAATAATCAACAAATAAATAGAAGCAATGTATTGAAATTGATCAAAATAAATGGTTTTAACTTAAATTTGTGTATGAAAAAATATTAACAAAATATAAGACATTTAGGCTTGATTTTTATTATGTCTATCAATGCCCAATGCAACCATTCATGATCGTAAATATTCTTATTGCTTAGGCAATACTAAGTCCCCTACTGGCAAATAGAAAACTAAGAACCCCAGCTTTTCTTCACCCTGCAAACAAGTCAATTATTTGATCAATTCTTTTCAAGAAAGTCAAAAATGACAATTTATATCAAAAAGTCTGGAAAACTGCTATTTTAAGTCGGAGGCCCGTGATTTTGTCAAAAATCAGTGGACCGGAACAAAACTTGTGATTTCGTCAAAATCATTGGACTGGAACGAAACTCAAATTTGATCTGTAACTCATGGTGGTAGATTTACATATCAAATATAAGATCAATATCTGGAAGTGTTTAGAAAAAAGGTCAGGAAAACTGCTATTTTAAAGACATTTTCTAAATCCAAGGCCCGTTATTTCATCAAATACATGTATCAGTGGACCGAAATTAAACTTGAATTTGACCTGTAACTCATGGTCGTACACTCACATACTAAATATTAGATCAATATCTGCAAGCGTTTAAAAAGAAAAGCCCAGACTTGACTTTACTTGACTATTTGAGTTTACCGTCACTTTGACAGTATTTCAGTCATATAGCGACGTCCAGCTAATTACTGGTGGAGGAAGACCCGAAGGCATCCTGGTAGAACCACTGACCTACCGCAAGCCATCTGGAAGGCTTTCTCACTTGAAAATCCGAATGACCCTGACGGGTTTCGAACCTGCGTGGTGAGGGGCTGAGTGAGTTCTAAAGTCAGCGACTTTACCCTCTCGGCCACAGGCCTCAAAAAGCCCAGAAAACATATGTGTAACTGACAGACAGATGGACATAGTGCAAACCTATAGTTCCCTTTGGCGATGCCGGTTGGGGACTAAAAATGGGTGGTTTCCCCATCACAGGCAATACCGTCACAGACAGTATTAAAACTATATTAAGACAGATAAAACACTTTATTCAGATTCATTAACTTCTCCTGCATGCTATAACCTCATAGGATGAAGTTACGAAACAGCTACCCTGAATTGGTTAAGATGCCATGTTGCGAATCGTGTCAGTCAAGGATATCGTATTCTAAATTTAACTGATTTTGTTGAAGTTGAGTTTACCAAAACAGCGCTTTCCTGTGCAATGTAACTTAGTTTCCAAGTTAATTTGTCAGAAAACAATGACTTGGGACAGTAGAGATTTTTTTTTTTTTGATTCCTACCATTATCTGTGAACAAGCTGCTAAAGTTGAAAAATAAGAAAATAAAGATTTGGGATCCAGTGTTGGACATGTTATATTGTATTTAGCATTATAATGGGTCTACAATGTACTAGCTACCTACCTGCAGTTTTTGCTATTATTTTAGCCAGTCTCTTTGGACTTAGCTGAGACTTCTTCAGAGACAGGAATGGCCAGGTTTGAATGATTAGCTTCTCAAATGTTGGATCTGAAAAATGTCAAATAAATATAGATTTACATTTTTCTTTCATTTGAAGGGCAGAACCAACCCTAAGGCATCATAACATTTTATGTACATGTATGTGTATAGGGCCTAAGTAAGATGTGAAAAGAAATTCTGCATTAAAAAAAAAATCAAGGTTGTTGGTTGAATTTAGGTATGTCCTAGCTCTGAATTGATCCAGGGTCAGGGCACAAGTCACTCAGAGCTTTGTTCAAAAAACATATTTTAGATGGGTTGAAACAGTTCTCAAGACTTCTTGTGAAAAAAAATTTGTACAACTGCATGAAAAAAAAAGGTCACAGATTTATCTGTGAATTGCGAGTGATATTCTCCTGAATTTAGAATTCAAACCCACTGATATATTTAGATTTTTTTTTGATTTTTTTTTTAGAAAACATGACTGTATATTCAGAAACTAGTGGTAAACAAGGATGTTTCTAATGGATACAGATGCCCCCACTTTGTGTCTCTGAACTTTTGTCGATCTTTGGCCAAATAGGAACATTTTTTTCTTCTTCTGGAGCTCCACTTGGAATTTTTCAATTCTAATTGAGAAAAATATATACACGATACAGCATATTTGCCATCAAGATGGGTTTATCTGTTTTGGGGAATTTCTCTTGTGGAAAAACCCGTCTTGTTAGCAAATACCCTGTCTCATGTGTAGGATGGGTTAACCCGTACTGCTGGCAGCGAAAAGGAAGCAGCCACTTTATGCTAGTACAGAAAAAGCCTGTAATTTCGAAGATATTCCTTGGCAAATAGCCTGTTTATATATGATAGGTGACCTGGCAGCAAAAGGGTTAATGTAAAAGCAAGGTTTAATGCTGAGAATAAAAACACATGATGATCGTTTTAATATTGGGAACCATAATGCTGGAGTAAACAAGGACTTGACGACTAGGTATATGAACATACTAAGGTTGACGCCCCGGAAGTCCAGACAGGTCAGTCTACAGTGGTCAGTCCTGGAGGTGACCCCTTCAAAGACGTATAGACAGACTACATCCAGCATGTCCTCGAACGTCTCCACTTCATCCGGGCTAAGTAGGTCATCGAAACTGGAAATACAATACAAAACAACAAAGAGTTATATAATAAGGATTTAAAACATGTTAATAATTAGAATTTTGAACAAGCGCGACATTCGATTGAATGCCATGCCCCTGCAGGGAGCCTAAGACCTTGGGGTCAAGGTCATTTGAAGGTCAAGGTCACCTGGTGGGTAGAGCTCATCAAGGTGCATGCACCTGTGAAGTTTGGAGGCTGAAGGTGGAAGGACTTCTGTGTTATGGTCAAGGTTAAAGTTGTAACAGACAGACAGACCAAAAACAATATGCCCCCACCCCCTGAGCTATCGCGGTGGGGGAATAAATACCAATAGATCAAAATCTTTAAACAAATCCTTGTGCCCGCAGCAGAGATCATTAATTGCAGGTGCTAGCCAATTAATATATGTAAGCTTAAGTGCAAGAGTCAATCAGTTGTTACCAGATAACTGCTATTTCCTCTCAGTAATGCAGCATGACATAATTAAATAAACATTGATACTGTCTAGAGCTGACTGACCAGGAGGGCTTATAGGATTTTAATAAGATGACACTAGGATATGACATCAGAAACAAAGAGAATGTTTGGTTATGGTTAGGTGACAGTCATTAAGGAAGTAAGTAATTAAGAACTAGCTTGAAGAGTTGCAGGAATTTGAATGAGTGGATATGATTGGTCAAATGTAAGAGTGGGTGTGGCTAGAATCAATGTGTTGTTAAAGTAAGAAAGAGCTAGGCCATCATTAAAAAAATGTTTGTCTGTAGTGCTCTGACCCTGAATTCCAGGGTGGTTAGGTAGGTAATTGTTTTTTAATTTCAAATGATTAAAATATAGCTGAAAGTGCATTTTTTTCTACAGAATGGACATAAAAAGATAAAACAAGAGCTGTCAGAGGACAGCACGCTCGACTATTCAAAATGCTTGTTGGTAAATCAAATGAAATCTATTTAAAATTCTTGCCCTTCATAGTAATAGTAAAAAATGATATACCTTGATAGTCTGATACCCCTTAATATATTTATGATGTCTAAAATCGATCCCATGCCTAAGTTAGTGAGACATAAGCACAATAACACTGTGCAAGCAAAACTTAAACCAAAAATCAAAGTTAAAAAAGGGCCATAATTTGCATTAGTCCAAAAGTTATCCTCCTGTTTTCTGATGCCCTTGAAGACACACCTTAACTTTCTAGTCAATTCCACAAGCAATTTCTGAGATATAAGCTGGATAGTAGCTTGAATGCAAAAATTTAACCATAATTCTAAGTTTAAAGGGGATCATAATTTTTAATTTATTCCATCAAGTGTTATCTTCCTTTATAGTATGATATCCCTAAACATATTAAAGATGTTTCAAATCAATTCCATGCCTGGACTCTGAGATATAAGCATGAAAGTACCTTGCATGCAAAACTTTAACCAAAATTTCTTAGTTAAAAAAGGGGCCATAACTTGTAATATATTCCATAAAAAGTTATCTACCTTGATAGTATGATACTCCTAAACATATTAAAGATATTTCAAATCAATCCCATGCCTGGATACCGAGATATAAGCATGAAAGTAACTTGCATGCAAAACTTTAACCAAAATTTCTAAGTTAAAAAGGGCAATAATTTGTAACATATTCCATCAAGAGTTATCTACCATGAAAGTATGATGCCCCTAAACATATTAAAGATGTTTCAAATCAATCCCATACCTGGATACTGAGATATTAGCATGAAAGTACCTTGCATGCAAAACTTTTACCAAAATTTCTAAGTTAAAACAGGGGCCATAACTTGTAATATATTCCATCAAAAGTTATCTACCATTAAAGTATGATACCCTTAAACGTATTAAAGATGTTTCAAATCAATCCCATGCCTGGATACTGAGATATTAGCATGAAAGTACCTTGCATGCAAAACTTTTACCAAAATTTCTAAGTTAAAAAGGGGCCATAATTGTAAAATTCCATCAAAAGTTATCTACCATAAAGTATGATACCCTAAACTATTAAAGATGTTTCAAATAATCATGCTTGATACTGAGATATAAGCATGAAGTACTTGCATGCAAAACTTTTACCAAAATTTCTAAGTTAAAAAGGGGCCATAATTTGTAATATATTCCATCAAGAGTTATCTACCTTGGTTATATGATGCCCCTAAACATATTCATAAACTTTCAAGTCAATACCATGAATGGTTATTGAGATACAAACTACATAGTAGCTTGCACGCAAAACTTTAACCAAATTTTTTATTGCATGCAAAACTTTAACCAAAATTTCTAAGTTAAAAAGGGGCCATAATTCATATTAAATTCAGTCAATAGTTATCTACCTTGGTTGTCTGATGCCCCTGAACATATTTATAAACTTTCAAGTCAATACCATAAATGGTTATTGAGATATACAGTTGATAGTAACTTGCACGCAAAACTTTAACCAAAAGCTGCAACGCCGACGCTGACGCCAGGGTGACTACAATAGCTCTCATATTCTACGAATAGTCGAGCTAAAAAAGAACTGCAAGATTTTAACATTTGAGGTCACTATGACCTTGATCTTTGACCAAGTGACCCCAAAATCAATAGGGGTCATCTTCTAGTCATGACAAATCACCCTATGAAATTTGAAGAATGTGGGCCCAAGTGTTCTCCAGTTATTGACCAGAAACAATTTTCACAGTCAAGGTCACTGTGACCTTGCCTTGATCTTTGACCAAGTGACCCCAAAATCAATAGGGATCATGACCAAACACCCTATGATATTTTGAGGAATGTCAGCCCAAGTGTTCTCCATTCATTGATCTAAAATGAAGTGGTCTACTGACCGACCCAACATTTTCAAAACAATATGCTCCCTCTTCTTCGAAGGGGGTAATAATAATTACAACTTGTGATCTTACACCAAAATAGTCTCCAGTAATAGCTAAAAATACCATTTAATGTGTACATTTCTCATACCTTTTCAACATCATATGAATAATACAGCCACTTACCAGAGTGTCTCCAGCGGCCAATTTGCGATGATTTTGCTGACGGCCCACGGCTGATTGTTTACGATGGCTGTGTGAAGAAGTTTGGGCACAAGGTGTACAGGGAGGGTTGGTATACCTTCCTTCAGCAGGAGGGTGTGGTGGTTGAGACTGATGCAAGCCTGGTCCAGCAGAGAATCCACCCGATACACGGACGGCTGCTTCGTCTTGTCCTTGACCTTGTTAAGCCGCAGGGTTTCATAGTGGACACGGTCCAGTGCTCTGAACATGATGGCAGCCTGCAACAGTTCCATAATACAGCAGGTTTAAAAGTGAGAAAGTGTCAGGGCTTTTTTTTCTTCTTTATAAGGAGCCATTCCAAGGCACCTTCCCGGGTTCCCCTCTGAAAAATTCTATCTTACCCCTGGAAATTTCTTTCCCAAATGAAAAAAAAAGGAAATATTTTCCCCAAAATGTGATATGAAGGCCACTTCCCCATCATCTGAAAAAAAAAAGGCCTGAGTGTATTTCATATATATTTGCAGGGTTTTCCCCTTGATGGTTTCAAACGGGGACAAATGACCCCTTGTTAATTTGTTATATAGATTGTGTCACCTGCTGAAAGAAAAGTAACAGAAAAAGTGTGACAGACAGACGAACAAATGGACAGACGGCAGAGAAGTGATCCCTACGTGTCACTTCTGCTTATAGCACTTGACACAAAAATATCACACTTACTACATCTGAATATACTTCCAAAAACAAGAGTGTTCTTTGGGACACGTGTATCACCTGCTGAAGCATGCCAGAAAAAGAGTGACAGACAAACAACAGAGAAGTGATCCCTATGTCACCTGAGATTCACCTCTGCTTACAGCAGGTGACACAAAAAGAAATGCCTTTTGTTTTGTCCTTGAGCAAAAAGCAATGGTTATTTACAACATTTATATTACAAGATAATATGTGAATGGTCTGGTCCTGGATTAAAAAAGACTCATAAGATTGTAATACGTATAAAATTGGATATTATTCTGAAGGGTTCTCACTAATTCTGGACTCTTAAGTTTAACCCTTTCCCTCATAGAGGAAACGATGAAAAGACCTATGCGAACAGCATAAAACCAGATCAGCCTGCCAGTTACTCGCAGGCTGATCAGGTTTTATGCTGTTCGCTGCTCCTCAGTGGTCTGGAAATGAGGACTTTATAATTAAATTTGGTAAGGTTTAACTGTGGTTTTCTGCAGATCAGGCTTTATGTGGTACCTATTGTGTGTGTCAAAATGAGTCTATATGAGGGAAAGGGTTAAGGGATTGGACCTCAGATTTTTTTATTCTGCGCCCTTAGTTTGATTAGGGAAAACTGCAAATCCCCTGTACTATTTAAACAGGGTTATTAGTAAATATACTTAGTCTCAGGTCTGTTTATTTATTTGGTTTAACGTCCCCCCCCCCCACAGTACTTTATTCACTTGGAGACTTTGTCTTTTGAGACAGATATAGTAATGCCACACTGCAATATCACGCTGTAGACAAGTCAGTGGCATGATACCACACCCAGTCACATTATCCTGACAGCGGGCCAACCAGTGCCGGAACAACCCTTATATGCTGAGCGCCAAGCAAGGGAGCTATAACAATACCATTTTTCTGGACAGTATTCAGTACTGCATATACATGTATATATTACTGTTATTAAGTCATGTGTATATATTAATATGTCCTATTAAAACAGGTTTCACTTCTGTTGGGGCATGTGCAAATTGGTATTGCAGTCGAATGTAAAGCTGCTATTGAAATAATTTTCAGTGAGCTATAATTTTCTATGTGATTGTTTGGGGTATCAAATATGTTTTTGTGTTCGTTTTAAATAGTTTCGTGTGTGATTGATAATGTTAATAAATTATTAGTCAGAGATTGTGTATCTAAAAATTTTAATAATGTTAATTAGTGTTTCCCCTAGGACTTTTTGCCATGGTTGTGTGCCATGGTGCCCTTTCATGGCACAGAAATGTGCCATGTTGCCCTTTGATCTCCATTCATCAGAAGAGGACAAAATTACTGCTCAGAAATTTGAGTTGACCCTTGAAAATTAATTAATGATGTTCAGTCTACTGAATGTTCTGTTGCAATTAGACAAAATATTTAATTAAAATTAACAATAAATCATTGCAATCAGACCACATTTATAAAGTAAATTAAAAACAAGAGGGCCATGATGGCCCTGAATCGCTCACCTGAGTACCATTGCTTCAACTGATGTCAAGGTTTTTAAACAGACAAGGATTCTGATATAACTTAATCTAAAACATTTTACCCCTGACAATACTACACACCAAATATCTAAGCAATGGGCCATATGGTTTCAGAGAAGACTTGGGCGCAGGGTCATTTATCACCGTAGGGCCAAGACTTTGAAAATCTTTGTAATGAACCATTAGATGCTACTACATACCAAAAATCTTAGCTCTAGGCCTTATTGATTCATAGAAGAAGATTTTTTAAGATTTTCCTATTTAACTCTATGTAAAACAAGTGACCCCTGGTGTGGGGTCATTTATCACCATTGGGCTATGATTTGAAATCTTGTAGTGGCCCATAAGATGATGCTACATACCAAATATCTTAGCTCTAGGCCTTATGCATTCATAGAAGAAGATTTTTTAAGATTTTCCTATATAACTCTATGTAAAACAAGTGACCCCTGGTGCGGGGTCATTTATCACCATAGGGCTATGATTTGTACAATCTTGGTAGTGGCCCATAAGATGATGCTACATACCAAATATCTTAGCTCTAGGCCTTATGGATTCATAGAAGAAGACTTTTTAAGATTTTTCTATATAACTCTATGTAAAACAAGTGAACCCTGGTGCGGGGTCATTTATCATCATAGGGCTATGATTTGTACAATCTTGGTAGTGGCCCATAAGATGATGCTACATACCAAATATCTAAGCTCTAGACCTTGCAGTTTTGCAGAAGAAGATTTTCAAAGTTTGCATTTTTAAAATCTATTTTTAGCTCCTGTGACCTAATTATGCAATGGACCAGAACCATTTATACAACTTTAGTAGAGCTTCATCCAAGGAACATTCCTGCAAAATATTTTTCAAATTGGCCAAGCCGTTTAGGAGGAGATGTTGTTTGAAGCAATTGTTGACGCCGGATGCACGGACGCACGGACGCACGCACGACGGACAAAAGGCGATCAGAAAAGCTCACCTTGAGCACGTTGTGCTCATGTGAGCTAAAAATACAGTTATTCTTCAAATATATAAAGAAAGATTTAAATCATACCACCCCTCTCTCTCTCACACACACACTCAAAACGCAATGAAAGTGCCCTTTTGAGGAAAAAATTACTATGCCCCTACTGGATCCTGGTAGAACCACTAGTTTATACATATTATTTTGTAGGTCGTCGACCTTCTTATTGCTAGCCCTGGGCAATGGACATTTTGTCTACTTTAATGAGCTCGTAATAATACATGGTTGCTTGATTATTACATGATGTGTGGGATAAGTAATGCATAATTTTTATCTTATCAATATATAACTAAAATAAACGATTGGTGTAGTTAATGCAGACTATCAAACTGTGTACTGCTGCTGTTGTGATACAGTTAATTACCTATAAATAACCTCATTTGCACCACTGTTCTTCGGTTTTGGAATTAGCTCAATAAGGAAGAGAGCCGATCAGTATCTTTTTTTGTGCAATGGGTTCCCAGTTCTATTCCAGCTGGGTTGTTGTTGTTTGTTTTTTTTATTATCAAATCTTATTTCAATTTCTTTATCAAAATAAACAGTAAAATAATGACACATTAACTAAAAATAACTTAATAAAGGAATGAAATTATTGATAAGGTTGATTTAAATGTAACACAATGCTAATATACAGTTGTTGTTTTTTAAATATTTTTTTGAATTTTTGGGGGCTATTATGTATAGTATATAATTAGGTTTTAAATTTTATTTTTTATACATTCATTATTTTGTGTTTCTTTTTTAAGAATTAAAGTATTGATATGGTTGTTTTTAACATGACACAATGCAGTTAACTTTTAAAGTATCTTAATTTTTTTAAAACTAGTTTTTATACATTCATTATTTTGTGTTTGTTAATTTGTATTTGTGTCCATTCGATTTAAATCATAGACCTATTAAAAAGGTTAGGTTATAAGGTCAATACGGTAGAAGGGAGAGGGACAGTATGCAAATTTTAAGCCATCCATTAAAACATTTTGTTTCAATATTTTCTTGTAATGACTTTGGTAGGCCATGACCAGGTATCATACCCATGATATTCTGATTCCTGAGAGGATGCTCTGACCACTTGCCCACCAGTACCAGTATCATTATTCTTAACAGAAAACATACCAGCACAGAAGAGATATATTTGTATGTTGTATTCCTGACTGTTTACCCTATGATTTAAAATTTGTTTTCAATTTATTACCATAGACAATTTATTACATATGGAGGGAACATATTAATGCATTCTGGGATATATTTAATATAAAGGTGAGGGACTGTTTTGTTTGTTTTTTACTCACAATAATTTTTTCTTCTATCGAGAACTGCATAAACAAGGATAGCAATTTACTGACTTGTTTCAACAAATTAAAATAAAAAATTCAATTTACCAACTTTGTCATTTACCAAATTGTTCGTTACTCATTAACTACATGCAATTAAATTATAGTGTAAATATGGTGGCAGTTGCAAAGTTTGTGTCTACAATATGTCCATGTTATTTGATATTTTCTTTTTCATGAAAACTAAATTGTTACGAAACATAATGTGCCTTTAAATAATAAATATATATTCATCATTTTGTGTTTGTGTGTTGCTTTCTTTATTGTTCAACTGAAATATTAACACATCAACAATGTGAAGGAGAAAGAGAGAGATGAGTTTTCATGACTTACATTACCATCAACATTATTTTTATTCATCATCAACATCTTAAAACATATCAAAATAACTTTAATTTAACATTTACAAACAATTTATACACTTTGTCAACTCCTTTTTATTGACCGAAATTTAGACCTTCAAATGCGAAATCATTAATATAATCACTTAAAAACAAACATATATGTATTTGGGGACGTTTTTAACCATTATTATATCACATTGGGGACGTTTTGACTGGGGGACGTTTTGATCGGATGACGTTTTGACCGTATACCATTTCAATATCACTTATATTGTTCTGTCTAAAACTGTAATGCCAGTAAAATGAGTGGTTACCAGTCAAGACGGAACATGACGATTATTAGGTTCATTTATGATTTTGGAATCTGCCCCTTAATAACCACAAATGTTAGCTTCAGTTATCATTTTAAGCAACAAAATACATCTGTTATCTAAGAGTTCTTAAATTCAAAGATATGAATTTAAGATCAAACGGAATATTTCAAATAATGAAAATAATTCAAAATGTAAAACAATATGTACAAAACAAGCGTTATTCATCTAAAATTTCTAATATAGCATTCATTTGTTTACCTTTAAGACTTTAAATAGCCCATCAGCATATTTTGTATCCTTTTTTGTAGTGTTGTTTTCCGTTTTTCTCTCCTTTCTAAATTACAGTTGACATTAATTTACGAATTTTTTCTAAACGATTCCAAAATAAAAATCGTAGAAGGCAAATTATAAATCCCAATATTTTAAGAGCAAGTAATGACAAAATCATTAAATTTATGTTTTAGAAGCCCAACAAAATTACATTTTGATAATATAATATGAAAACATTTTTTCGTAAAATATTTTCACGCTTCATTGATCATCGCGGGAACTGCCTCGTCTTCAGAATCCACTTTCGTTTTCGATTTTATATAAAAATGTCCAGCATACTTTGGAAAGCCACAGTAACATTCTATAAACCAAAGAAAAAGATATTTATATTTTGTTCATTTGTTCACTGTGTTATCGTTTATTGATATGTTCTGAGTTTGGAAAACGAAACTTGATGTCAGCTCGATGACATAAGTCAAATTTTCCGGAAGTTGACTTCATTCTCAAAGAATGGATTTTGAGAACCAGAATTAGTTGAGCATTAGCTATCAGCACTAAAAATAGTGCATTTTTGTTGATTTCATGCTAAACAAAGCTAAATACGAAAATGGGTCGAACACATTACTTGGAATAGTGCGTGCTGTAGATTTATCTGTTTAAATAGCTGATTCCTTGGGACATTTTCTCAACTCTCTGAAAAAAATGGAAAGGCGAAAATGTCTAGAAAGGCTTGGGCTTCAGGATGGAGCTACTACTGGTATATATTTATCTTGTCTTAGCATTCTAATCTTTTTAACCAAACAATGTCAATATTAGTGTAATATTTCTCTCCCTAAAATAAAAAATAATAAATGAAAATAAATGTGATAAATTGACAAATATGTGTTTATCAAGTGTTGAATATTCAGTTTGTTTTTTGTTGTTTTACATAATTTTTAGCTTGACTGTTCGAAGAATAAGGAGGGCTAGTTTACTCATAAGAGTGTCGGTGTCGCCGTAACGGTTAATTTTTTTTATACCACCTCAATTTAATGAACCCTTTAAAGTATTGTTTTGAAAGTAATGAATTTGGGATACTTGTATGACCACCAACCAAACCTGTTGGTAAGAGGGGTAACTCTGTCTTGGATTTTGACCAAATCATGGCCTTTTTTTGACATAGAATCTTGGTAAAGTTTTCCACCACCTCACTTTTTTACTGACCCCTTCAAGTATTGTTTTGAAACATTGAATACTTGTATTTGACAACCATTCCAACCTATAGGCAAGAGGGGATAACTCTGTCATGGATTTTAACCAAATTATGCCCTTTTTTTGACTTAGAATCTTGGTTAAATTTTCCGTACCACCTCACTTTTTCACTGAACCCCTTAAGGTATTGTTTTGAAACTTGAAATACTTGTATAAAACCACCACATAAACTGTAGGCAAGATGGGATAACTATGTCATGGATTTTGACCAAATTATGTCCCTTTTATGCCTAAGAATCTTGTTTAGTTTTCTGTTCCACTTCACATCTTCACTGAATCCCTCAAAGTATTGTTTTGAAACTTGGAATACTTTTATATGACCACCACCATAACATGTAGGCAAGAGGAGATAACTCTGTCATGGGTTTGATCAAATTATGTCCCTTTTTTGACTTAGAATCTTGGTTAAATGTTCCGTACCACCTCACTTTTTCACAAACCCCATAAGGTATTGTTTTGAAACTTGGAATTATATGTACATGAATATATGACCATCACCCCAACCTGTAGGCAAGAGGGGATCACTCTGCCATGGATTTTAACCAAATTATGCCCCTTTTTAGCTCGACTATTCGAAGAATATGAGAGCTATTGTAGTCACCCTGGCGTTGGCGTTGCAGCTTTTGGTTAAAGTTTTGCGTGCAAGTTACTATCAACCTTATATCTCAATAACAGTTTATGGTATTGACTTGAAAGTTTATAAATATGTTCAGGGGCATCAGACAACCAAGGTAGATAACTCTTGACTGAATTTAATGTGAATTATGGCCCCTTTTTGACTTAGAAATTTTGGTTAAATTTTGCATGCAATAGAAAATTTGGTTTAAGTTTTGCGTGCAAGCTACTATTTAGTTTGTATTTCAATAACCATTCATGGTATTGACTGAAAGTTTATGAATATGTTTAGGGGCATCAGACAACCAAAGTAGCTAACTCTTGATGGAATATATTACAAATTATGGCCCCTTTTTAACTTATAAATTTTGGTTAAAGTTTTGCATGCAAGATACTCTCATGCTTATATCTCAGTATCCAGGCATGGGATTGATTTTAAACATCTTTAATATGTTTAGGGGTATCATACTTTCATGGTAGATAACTCTTGATGGAATAGGTTACAAATTATGGCCCCTTTTTAACTTAAAAATTGCATGCCAGGCACTTTCATGCTAATATCTCAGTATCCAGGCATTGGATTGATTTGAAACATCTTTAATATGTTTAGGGGTATCATACTTTCATGGTAGATAACTCTTGATAGTATATGTTTCAAATTATGGCCCCTTTTTATACGCCCATCTTAAGATGGGGCGTATTATGTGAACACTCACGGCGGGCGGGCGGGCGTGGAACATTTGTTGTCCGGGCTCTAACTTCAATACCGTTTGCCCAATCCTTTTCAAACTTTCCACACAGGAACTCGGAAAATTTTGTCTGGGCTCTTACTTCAATACCGTTTGCCCAATCCTTTTCAAACTTTCCACACATGTGCATGGCCATAATATCTCGGATGAGTTCGATATCCAGCATTATCGCGTAAATGACTTAGAAGTTATGGCCCTTGACGTACACAAAATACTTGAAATTGTGATTGTCCGGGCTCTAACTTCAATACCGTTAGTCCAATCCTTTTCAAACTTTTCACACATGTGCATGGCCATAATATCGTGGATGAGTTCGATATCCAGCATTATCGCCTGAATGACTTAGAAGTTATGGCCCTTGACATACACAAAATACTTGAAATTGTGATTGTCTGGGCTCTAACTTCAATACCGTTAGACCAATCCTTTTCAAACTTTCCACACATGTGCATGGCCATAAAATCGCGGATGAGTTAGATATTCAGCATTATTGCGTGAATGACTTTGAAGTTATGGCCCTTGATGTACACAACATACTTGAAAATTTGCTTGTCCCTAGTCCTTAGACCCTATGAGGTGTTGTCAGATCTTGCAGTTAATTAATAGAAATGTATCAACATTTTTTTTTTATGATTAACATCGTTTACTAATGGGATTTTGGAATTATTTTGCTTATTTATGGACAGTAGCTTGTTTCTCTGAGCTATTTCTGAGAGTCCCCATACCATGATGGGCGTATTTTGTGGCAGTCCTGACCCTTGTTAACTTTAACATTTTTGTTAAAATTTTACATGCAAGGTACTTTCATGCTAATATCTTAGTATCCAGGCATAAGATTGATTTGAAACATCTTTAATATGTTTAGGAGTATCATACTTTCATGGTAGATAACTCTTGATGGAATATGTTACATATTATTGCCCTTTTTAACTTAGAAATTTTGGTTAAAGTTTTGCATGCAAGTTACCTTCATGCTAATATCTCAGTATCCAGGCATGGGATTGATTTGAAACATCTTTAATATGTTTAGGGGTATCATACTATAAAGGAAGATAACACTTGATGGAATATATTAAAAATTTTGACCCCCTTTTAACTTAGAATTTTGGTTAAATTTTTGCATTCAAGCAACTATCCAGCTTATATCTCAGAAATTGTTTGTGGAATTGACTAGAAAGTTAAGGAGTGTCTTCAGGGGCATCAGAAAACTAAGGAGAATAACTTTTGGACTGAATTTTATACAAATTACGACCCTTTTCTAACTTGGATTCTTGGTTAAAGTTTTGCATGCACAGTGTTATTGTGCTTATGTCTCAGTAACTAGGCATGGGATTGATTTTAGACATCATAAAAATATTAAGGGGTATCAGACTATCAAGGTATATCATTTTTGACTATTATTATGTACAGAGTATATGAAGGGCAAGAATTGAAATAGATTTCATTTGATTTACCAACAAGCATTTTGAATAGTCGAGCTTGCTGTTCTCTGACAGCTCTTGTTTTTTGGGGGTTTTTTTTATACTTGTTCACTTTTTCACTGAGCCCTTTGAAATGTTGCCTTAAAACTTGGAATACATGTTTATATCCCTTGTGTACTTTCTAATAATACAGTGATTCTTTTTATTTTTGCCTTATACTGCATGAAATGTCTGTCAATCAGTGAAAGTGGATGATGTATACATAAATGTACAATATACACACTCATTATAGTCAATCGCCTGTCACAGAAATACCATCCGCTTTTGCTTACAAAAATCCAGTTTTAACCAGTTCTGACAGGAGATTATGAAAACATCCAGTACCATAAACAGATGTGTACAAGACTTTTTTGAGGAATTTTCAAAATTTCTCCAGGGGTTAAATTCTAGGATGCATTTTAGGATTTTCAGGATGTATGTCTTACTGTCTATGTCTGCTTATTGAAACCCCTGTGTATAAAATGGCACTTAACCCTTTCCCTCATAGAGGACACCATGAACAGACATATGCAAACAGCATAAAACCAAATCAGCCTGCGAGTAACTCGCAGACTGATCAGGTTTTATGCTGTTTGCTGCTCCTCAGTGGTCTGGAAATGAGGATTTTGTAATTAAAATTGGTAAGGTTTAACTGTGGTTTTCTGCAGATCAGGCTTTATGTGATACCTATTGAGGGCGTCAAAATGAGTCTATATGAGGGAAAGGGTTAACTATCTTGCCATAGAACTAGATTTGGTGGTGGCATGGTAGACTGAGGGCAGTAGGATTTTATTTTGTTACAATATAAATTATACCATGTCCATGTTAAGATCTAGGTAGAATTGGTAGAATCAGAGCTAGTGTAAGAAGTATGGCAATCTTACAAGCTGATCAAGTTTTGTGTTGTCCGCTACAAAATATTATCATTGAGAAAAGAAACGTTCCACTTTAACACCTGTTCAGACTTGGAAAAATTCATGTCAAAATCGCTTGTCTAACAATTTGGAAGTGTATGATTTAAGAGTTGTGTATTGGTTTCTTCTTGAATACAATCTTTCAGTCCTTTATATTTCTTCATTTATCTAGTAATGCAGTTTTTATAATTTTACATTCAAAATTTCCCAGTTTTAAATTCAATGGTTAGGGTTTGGTTTAGAAATGGGTTTAGTGAACTGTTTGCTGTATGATGGTTACAGTGTTAACACTCATCTAGCTATCACAATTCAGGAGCTGGCAAACAAATTCACCTATTCAGTGAAAATATAAGTCACACCTATCCTATTCATGAATAGGTCAACTACTCAGAAGCAGTATTAGAAACAAAACCATTTGTTTCTTTTGTGTTAATCAGGTCAGCCGTTGACTACCTATTATTCCAATATAGCTACTGGACAGCATGTAAAATAATTTGAAAACATCTGTGTAAACATTTGAAAGGTCCATTATTGGTTCCAAACCAGTTTATATAGCAACAGAAATAACCAAAGATCTTGCAGACTTAATGAATATGATATATTTTTATTCAGATGAGATAAAGAAGGCCTACAAGAAGATGGCACTGAAGTATCACCCAGATAAGGTATTGCAACTTCATTTTACTTCCTTTAATCAGATACCTTTAATTCGGTATAATTCTCAGAAATTTTATTTTTATGCCCCGCCAACTCCATTGGGGGGCATATAGATTTTCAGTCTGTGTGTCCGACCTTTGCGTTTAAGCTTTTTTTCTAAGAAACTGACTTCATATCTTTATGAAACTCAGAACACATGTACATCATATGATCCATTTAAAATTTATGCAAATTAATGGCTGTGATCTATATTTCACGGTTGGATGAACATTGGAAAATTGGTTGTTCTGCCTCGGGTTTACATTTGCGTTTAAGCTTTTTTTCTAAGAAAATGACTTCATATCTTTATGAAACTCAGAACACATGTACATCGTGATATGATCTATTTAAAATTTATGCAAATTAATGGCTTTGACCTATATTTCACGGTTGGATGAACTTTGAACAATTGTTTTTTTCTGCTTTAGGTTACCTTTGTGTTTAAGCTTTTATTCTATGAAAATGACTGCACATCTTTATGAAATTAGATACACATTTACATCACGAGGGGTGAATGCGAAAAGGTTCTAAGTGTATATTAGAAAACTTTTCAGGAGAAGGTAAAAACTTTTTCATTTTGTCATTTTGAAATTTGCAATTAAACTCTTAAATATAAATGAATAATTACTCATTCTTCTCAAATAGTTAAATCTTGGATCAAGATTAACACACAAAAAAAATAATTAGCAAAAAAGTAACTTAGAACTTCTTCGCACTGAAAATGCATTTGTTTTATCAACTAAAGCAAATGCAAAAAAGGTCTATGTAACATCTTTTTTAAACAAATCTTCCTAAAATGTTCATGATTCACCACTTTTACATTGGTATTTTGTTAATTTTAACCAAATTCTTCAATTACCTAGTAAATGAAAAATAAATCGCTTAGAACTTTTTTGCAAATTTGATTAATGCGAAAAAGTTCCAAGTGACTTACGCCACTTGGAACTCTTTCGCATTAAAAATAAAAAAGTGTTGATTTTTATCAAATAAAAACAAAATCTTACATGTATTTTTTTCATAAATGCTAGATAATAACATTCATAGTTGTTTTCTGTAAAAAAGTGATTTTGAGCAAAAATGTCACTTAGAACCTTTTCACTTTCACCCTAATTTATTATTATTCATGATATAATCTTTTTAGCTCACCTGAGCACAAAGTGCTCAAGGTGAGCTATTGTGATCGCCCCGGCGTCATGCGTCGTCAACAATTTTCTTTAAACGACATCTCCTCTGAAACAGCTGGACAGAATTTAATGAAACTTAGCAGGAATGTTCCTTGGGTGAGGCTCTACAAAAATTGCTAAAATAAAGTTGATCCATGAAGAACTCTGGTTGCCATGGCAACGGAAAGAAAAATAATTTGAAAACTTTAAAAATCATCTCCTTCAAAACTACTGGCCAGATTTCAAAATAATTTGGTACAGATGTTCTTTGGGTGACCCTCTACCAAAGTTGCTAAAATTATTTGGATCTGCCAAAAAACATGGCTGCCAGGGGCGGGACTTATTTGCCTTACATGTATATAGAGAAACCTTTAAACAACATCTCCTCTGAAAAAGCTGCACAGAATATGATCAAATTTTGCAGGAATTATCCTTTGGTGACCATATACCAAAGTTGCTAAAATTATTTGGATCTGCCAAAAAACATGGCCGCCAGGGGCGGGGCTAATTTGCCTTTTATGTATATAGTGAAATCTTTAAACGACATCTCCTCTGAAACAGCTGCACAGAATTTGATCAAATTTTGCAGGGATGATCCTTGGGTGACTATTTACCAAAAATGTTAAAATTATTTGGATCTGCCTTAAAACATGGCCGCCAGGGGCGGGGCTAATTTGCCTTATATGTATATTGTGAGATCTTTAAACGACGTCTCCTATGAAACAGCTATAAAATTTTTTGCAGGAATGATCATGTGGCAAAACTTAACTTACTTAAGTAATTTAAACTAAAGTTTGTTATTTAAACTTGATACATAACGAACTCTGTTTTTCTTGGCCATGTTTAGTACAGGTTAATATGTAACCCTGTACTCAGGTGAGCGATTTAGGGCCTTCTTAACCAATCATCTCTAAAATTTGTGACAATGTTAAGTGTCATAAAATTTTGAAGTTTGGCTGATATTTGCCCGTAAGGACAGGAGTTATGCCCCTTTTGAAATGATGAAATTGGCTTATTTGGCTTTGTTAGCACTCGTAAGAAATTTCTGAAAACCTCAAATTTCATTGTTTACGCCTCAGCATCTCTATTTCTAAAGCAGTATGTTTAGCATGTTTGGCATTGAAGGCTATTTATCTCAGGTGAGCGATTTAGGGCCATCATGGCCCTCTTGTTAATATTCATGCAGATTTGTGGCTATGACCATTATTTCATGGATGGATGAACATTGAAAAAATGTTTTTTCTGCCTCAGGTTTACCTTTGTGTTTAAGCTTTTTTCTGTGAAGATGACCTCACATCTTTATGAAATTAGGTACACATGTACATTGTTATATGATCTATTAAATTTTTAGCTCACCTGAGCACGAAGTACTCAAGGTGAGCTTTTGTGAATGCCCTGCGTCCGTCGTCGTGTGTTGTCCGTCTTTAACAATTTACTTTAAATGTCATCTCCTCTGAAACCGCTGGGCAGAATTTGATTAAACTTGGTGGGGATGTTCTTTGGGTGAACCTTCACAAAAGTTGCTAAAATAAACTTGATCCATGTAAGAAAAGAATTATGAAAATTTATAAAAAATCATCTCCTTCAAAATTATTGGCCAGATTTCAAAATATTTTGGTACAGATGTTCCTTGGGTAACTTTCTACCAAGATTGCTAAAAATATTCTGATCGAGAAAAAAACATGGCCGCCAGGGGGCGGATCTAATTTGCCTTATATGTATATAGTGAAATCTTTAAACGACATCTCCTCTAAAACCGCTGGACAGAATTTGATTATATTTGGCAGGGATGATCCTTGGGTGAAGCTTCACAAAATTTGCTAAAATTATTCCGATCCATAAAAAAACATGGCCACCAGGGGTGGGGCTAATTTGCTTTATATGTATAAAGTGAAATCTTTAAACGACATCTCTTCTGAAACCACTGGACAGAATTTGATTTAAGTTGGCAGGGATGGTCCTTGGGTGAAGTTTCACAAAAGTTGCTAAAATTATTCCAATCCATAAAAAAACATGGGCGGGGCTAAATTACAAAATATATGTGTATAGTGAAATCTCTAAATGACATCTCTGAAACTGCTGGACTGATTTTGATTTAATTTGGCAGGGATGATCCTTCTTCACAAAAGCTTCACAATAGTTGCTAAAATTATTCTGATCCATAAAAAAAGATGACTGCAAGGGACAGGACTAATTTGCCTTATATGTATTTATTGAAAACTTAAAATGACCTCTCTTCTGAAACTGCTGGACAGAATTTGATAAGACTTTGCAGGGATCATCTCCTTCAAAACTACTGGCCAGATTTCAAAATGTTTTAATACAGACTGATGTTCCTTGGGTAACCCTATACTCAGGTGAGCGATCCAGGGCCATCATGGTCCTCTTGTTCTTATTTTTGTATTTATATATCAGAACAGCAGTGATGAAGCTCACAGGAAGTTCGTGGAGATCAGTCAAGCATACAAGTTCCTGACCGAACCTGCGGGTGTGTCAGGAGAAGGGTTGCATCCATTCCATGCTGACTTTAGGGTAAGTCAAGAGTCTCCTTCACGGGGTTTATAATACTGTCTAAAAATACCTAATTTGGTCTATATGAGACTTGTCCATGTTCTTTGACATACTGACAACTAGTTTGTATATTTAAGAGTGATTTTTAGACTGGCAGTAGCCGCCAGTCTTACATAACCATAACTCAAAAGCAGGCAGTGTTAACCCTTTCGCTCATATAGACTCATCTGCAGAAAACCACAGTTAAACCTTACCAAATTTAATTACAAAATCCTCATTTCCAGACCACTGAGGAGCAGCGAACAGCATAAAACCTGATCAGCCTGCGAGTTACTCGCAGGCTGATCTGGTTTTATGCTGTTCGCGAAGGTCTTTTCATGGTGTCCTCTGTGAGGGAAAGGGTTAATTTGCATAATTACCACTGTCATCCTAACCATTTTGTATCGCTTCACTCTCAGTCGCTAATTTGTCAATGCAATGCACTTGTGTACATTAGGTCATTAACTGCTTAGGTATGAATGGAACATAATGAAACAAATCAAAGCCCTCAAAGCACTGAGGGACTGTTGGCAGGTTTATTATGAACCAAAGAGCGAGTTTATTATGCCACCCTCAGGGGTTTACTTAAGGATTTGACTTTCACTTGTCCAGGGGGCAAGTTACTTTGAACATCAACTAGCCCCCATTGAAAACAGGTTGCCCGATCTTTAAGTTAGTTGGTGTTTGTTAATGTTTAAAACTAAATATGTGTTATATTAAGGTGAATTTTAGTTTATATGTATCATACACAATATGCATTATGCATTTAACCCTTGATATACTGTAGAAAATAAAAAAAAAACGAAAGATTTCATTTACATAAATAAACTTGCCCGCCGGGCTACCTTCTTTGAAAAATCACTTGCCTGCAGTGATTTTAACCCGGCATGGGCAGGTGGGCATCCACTTAAGAAAACCCCTGCACCCTTCGAAGAAGAGGGGGCATATTGTTTTGTAAATGTTGGATGGTCGGTCGGTCTGTCAGTAGGCCACTTTGTTTCCGATCAATAACTGGAGAATACTTGGGCTTACACTCCTAAAACTTCAGAGGGTGATTGGTCATGACTAGTAGATGACCCCTATCAATTTTTGGGGTCATTTGGTCAAAGGTTAAGGTCACAGTGATATTGAATGTGAAAATTGTTTCTATCAATAACTAGAGAACACTTGGATCCACATTCCTCAAACTTCATAGGGTGATTTGGTCAAACCTTGAGTGTGACAATCGTTTCTGATCAATAACTAGAGAACACTTGGATCCACATTCCTCAAACTTCATAGGGTGATTGGTCATGACTAGTAGATGACCCCTATTGATTTTGGGGTGAGTTGGTCAAAGGTCAATGTCACAGTGATGTTGAATGTGAAAATGGTTTTCGATCAATAAATGGAGAATGCTTGGGCCCACATTCCTCAAACTTCATAGGGTCATTGGTCATGACTAGTAGATGACCCCCATTGATTTGGGGGTGATTTGCAGGGATCATTTTACCTCTGCGTCCCGCGTCCCTGACGCACATTTTTTAGCGTGGACGCAAGAAAAATAAATATGTGCGTCCACTGGGATGCATAAAATTCAGACTTTCATGGTTAATATAATTATGAATACCGTATTTACTCGACTATAAGACGGGTTTTTTGGGGTCTGATCAGGGTTTAAAAGTTGGGGGGTCGTCTTATAGGCGGGGTCCACCAGTCTAGTAAAGTTTCCCCAACTTTAGTTGCCGTATGAATGAAGCTTCGTAGCGGTATGCAATTATGCAGCCGTATATTCTTCTCATTTTCAATCGTTAGATAAATATTAGAAATGAATTGCATGATATAAATGACTAAATATTATTGTAAGATTGTTTAATCAAAAGTTTTTTGCACCAATATAAATTTACTGGAACATTTTAAGCATTTTATCTTTTCTGGAAGCGGTTTCGGGGAAACACACGGTGCTCATTAGAACTGCTTGTTCATAAAATCTTCTCGGCACCTCGACGTAAATAAAGCATTGAAATACACAAGATGTTTTCGTTATGATTAGTTTAATTTATGCTTTTTTTTAATAAGTTAATTAACATTTACAATGAAAAAAAAAAAAAATGGTATTGATTAACAATCCAGAAAAATTGGTAAGAAAATTGGTCTAGTTTCACACTAACGGTTCTCACGGGCACCGTCAAACCCCGTACATACCAGACCGTACACAACCATAACATTACAAGTTCTGAAAATGAAAATGAGTTGTTTTCGAGATTTACTATGAAAATTAATATTAAGGTAATGCATTTAATCAAAAGTTTGTTTCATTTTTTGTGAAATTATTCCGAACTTAGCGAGATTTTCATGGTATACTTTAAAAAAAATTCGGCGGTAAATTACCGTTCGTCGAACTGCATTTGAATTTTTTTACCCCGTCTTATAATCGGTTCAAAGCAAAATACTACAGATTTGGGGATTGGAAAGGGGGCCCCGTCTTATAGGAGAATAGTCTTATAGTCGAGTAAATACGGTATGTAACGAAAACCCGTTTGTCAATTTTGTCAAACACGCACCATGAGCTGCTTGACTCCTGCTTTACCGCTGTTTAATGTACGAAAGCTGGGTACCAGCGAAGCCGCAATCCTGCGAATAGGGTAAAAGCCAGTACGCTGACGCTGTAATGCGGTACATCGGTACCTGGAAATCGTTGAAGTCCGGGGGTTATAACACTTACCGATAGAAGATTTCAACAAAATTATTCAAACTAACCTTTAAGATATTTAGTTAATTTATCATTTGGTTGATATACCCGTAATCACTTTCATTATAATAATTACGCTAAATACGAAGCCGAGTACCGGTGTACCAAGTACCGCATACCGGCATTTTCCTCCACCTTCACAAAGCCTAGAGTTATCGTCTGATTCCAAATGCCCAATTTTTAGTGATGCCTCCGAAAAAGAAACTCTGCGTGCCTTTAAATGACAGAAAGCAAACATTGACAGCTCTTTTCGGTAAAGTAAGTGACAAGGATCCAAATGATAAAAGTAATGAAGCTGAAACTGATGATTCACTGTCCCACCCTAAGAAGCTACGTACATTTCAACAACATTGGCTTAAAACTTATTCGTGGTTGCGTTACTGTAAAGCTGAAGACGGAATTGATTATATGTATTGTGATGTGTGCACAACAACAAGTAAACGCAATGGTATGGTAAAATTGGCACAAAATCGGAATTTTCAGAACTCAACACTTTTAAGACATGCTGGATTGTCCGATCACAAACTTGCCATTGAAACACCTGTTTTGCAACAAAGCTTTCAGACTTGTGAAAATAAATTGCTATCATCTAAGAATAAAGCTATCATTACCCTATTTAAGTGTGTGAACTGGATGGCTGGTAAACAATTTATTTTATAAGGACCCATGGATTTTGTCAGGACCAATCATTTCTGAAAATGTGGGTCCTTTGGACTCATAAGAAAAAAAGGTAAAATGATCACTGGATTTGGTTAAAGGTCAAGGTCACAGTGACCTCAAATGAGAAAATCAATTTCGATCAATAACTGGAGTATGCTTGGGCTCACATTCCTCAAACTTCATAGGGTCATTGGTCTTGACTAGTAAATGACTCCCAGAGTTCTATCTAGGATTGCCACAGAAGGAGCCAGTGGCCCATGCCATGTCTGAAAAGGGGCACCTGTATTTGTATTGGGACATACTATTGCTGAAGGCACTTTTCAATGCTTTATTCTGCTCTAAAAAAGGTACACTTGACAGCAGCACATATCATTTCATTTATATTAACAGACTCGGTCGGGATTACACTTGGGCATTCTATGTTGGGTTATTTGGGAAGTTGCAACCTCAGGGCTTGTTTGTTTGTTATTATTTTCAATATTCTTCAAAAAAAATTTCAGAGAAATCGGATATATGTGTCTGCTTGTGTTTTGACATTTTGCATTAGTCATTTGTGTGACATAAGACAAACAGCTGACTAATGAGAGCGGTTAATAACTGGTGAACACTTGGGCCCACAATCCTCAAACTTCATAGGGTTATTGGTCATGACTAGTAGATGACCCCTATTGGTTTTGCGGTCATTTGGTCATGGTCAAGGTCACAGTGACCTCGATGGGAGTTGGGGGAGCATTGGGGGGGAATATGTGTTGTTCTAATAAATCTTGTTTTACTACAAATAACTAGAGTTGCAGGAAAACTTGTCATATGACGTCATATGACCTATCAACCCTGCTTAATTATTGGAGTTTTGAATTACAAGCATGTAAATCCTACCATCAGTCTTTCAGCACATTGTGTGCTTTGATTATTTCATTTTGCTGATTTCAGTAAATTTTAAGTAAATTTAGGCCTGTATAGACTTAGAGCTGGCCCCGAGGTTATAAACATTTTTCGTGCTCAACTCAGGTTTGAACTCAAAGTTTAATTGTACTAGTCAATTAAGTCTTTCAAATTTTGCTATACTTTCTCTGTTCCACAATTAGCCCCTACTGCAATTAACATAAATTCACTACCAAAGTTACTCAATTTGTTTTGATATACATAAAATAAGCAAACCAAGTTTCAATCTCAAACTGAGTTGAGCTGGAAAAAGTTTTATAACCTTGGGGCCAGAAGAGCCTATAACTCCTTAACCCTTTCCCTCATATAGACTCATTTTGACGCCCTCAATAGGTATCACATAAAGCCTGATCTGCAGAAAACCACAGTTAAACCATACCAAATTTAATTTTGAAGTCCTCATTTCCAGACCACTGAGGAGCAGAGAACAGCATAATACCTGATCAGCCTGCGAGTTACTCGCAGGCTGATCTGGTTTTATGCTGTTCGCATAGGTCTTTTCATGGTGTCCTCTATGAGGGAAAGGGTTAAGTTAGTGGTTGCTTCAATATGCACTGAGGTCTTTTTAAATGACCATGATTATAATTTAATGATGCATGGATTAACTTAAGGATAATACTCAGTTTACTCCCCACCATCAAAACTTGTCTGTTTATCTGAGTAGTATGAATCGGCAAACTTAAAAAGACTAAACTAAGTCTTAACTAAACTAATGGCCAATAATTAATTGCGTAAAATTATTAATAGACAGGATTCCTACTGACTTTTGAAAATGGGTTTACATTTTCTGCATAACCTGTTTTGTAACCTTCATGTAGAGAGGTAGTTTCAAGTTTGCGATTACATGGCAGACTTTTTAGTGTCGATAAGGTAAAATCTAAGACAAATTTGATAACTTTCTTGATCCTACTGTATCAGTCATGGCTCTTCAGCAGTCAAAATTTTGAAAAAAAAATCTTGCTTAATCCACTCCTTTTGAAAAACATCCTTGTCCATTTGCAATTAATCTTTTTTCAAAATTCTTTTTGGGCATGATATCTAGGTCAAGTGAGATACCAACTCATATTGTCCGAAGCATTCAGAAGATAAAGCCATTTGACCCTATATGTCATGAATATTCATGTATATATGTACATTGACCTTATGAATATTCATGTATATATGTACATTGACCTTATGAATTTGATTTAGTGAAAATGAGAGTGATAAAAGTAAAGTGGAACCGCTCAACCAAACATTTGTTTGATAGACAGATTTTATTTACCAACTAGACTGTCATTGATCTTCATCAGGATAATTAGGAAGAACTTCTGGAGGTTGTGGGTTTGATCCTTGGCTCTGACCTTCCAAAGTTGACTTTGATCTCAAGTCCAGTCCTGTCCTGGAATTTTGATTGGTTAAAGTGTTTGCCCCCTGACTGGGAGGTTGTGAGATTGATCCCTGGTTCTGACATACCACAGTTGAAAATGGCACTGGAATACATCTCTTGTCATGCTTGGCTCTCAGCAAATAAGGGTTGTTTGCACTGTATCTGTCTCATGTAGACAAAATCCCCAAGTGACTGAAATACTGTTGAAGAGACACCCAACTAAAGTAAACAAACAGCTACAAAAGGTCAAGGCCGCATCGTTTATCAGTTTATTTTTGTTTTTCATCAAGGATTTATGGTCTTAGCTTGCATATATCCCTCAAGTTATCACCAACTTCAGCGATTTCATGGGGAAAGAGTACACGTATAGAGTCCATCTTAAACAGCTGGAGTTGATATTATCACAAAGTGCATATTGTGCATAAAGTTAGGCAGAATACATTCTTTGTTTGACACGCTTTTGGTTGAGGATGAAAATGTTACGTTTTGCAGATAAAGTGTTACACATTGGCTGGAGTAAGTCCATTGGATACTTCAACTTGGAATATTATTGAAAACTTTTCTAATATGCAAACTGTTCAAGAATTTTCTCACCAAGATTAGACAAGGAGGTATGAGTAGGATTTTGTCAAACTTGTTTTTCTATCTTTACCTCATGAATATTCATGCACAAATTTGTTACATGTTATATGAACTTTCTGAACTTAAATGCTATTTGAAGCAATTAGTTTTTTCTTTGGTGTGTGTCTAATATGTTGACTATTCAATTGCAAAGAGGGAGACCCTGAGACATCAGATAACTCATTTAGAGTCAAGCGTAAAAAAAGTAATACCTGAATGGATTTTGAAATTGCCTGGCAGAAATGTTCAATATCATGAGATGATGTGTCGCGGGTAATACCCAAGTCGGTAGCTTAGAGGTAATGGTCACACTTGAAAGGTCAAAGGTCTTAAACTCATAGTGCATTGGTGGTTGTGTCAGCGCTATAGCTTTGACATGCTTGTGTGGATTTTCAGAATGTTTTTTTATGTCTTCAAAGGGTAGCATATTGTAATGGAACTGTCCGTCTGCTCCCTTTTATCACATCATATTATTTTGATGTCAAATATTTTTGTACAATGACACATTTATGAACACTTCTTTAATTTGCATCTAAAAAATATGGCAGCGAGTCTTTAGCTGATTAGGAAATTGATAGCATGAATTAGAAAAAGAAAATAGTGGTGTATGGGAAGGACCTACATTTTTGTTCTAAAATAAACTCCAGTTGTTGTCCAAATGAATGTTTGCAATAGTACAGTGGCACTTCACAGAAAAATAAAAATAATTGTTTTACATACCATTAATTATTGAAATTTATCAAGTCTTTAATTTGTACATGATTATACATGAGGAAAAGAATTGGTAAAAAGGTTTAAAAAATCAACTCAGATTTATGCATTTGCATTAAAGAAGTTTTAATACATGAAAAATCAAGATTGTTATCAAGTTCTATTAATCTTATGAATGGGGTATGGACAGGAATATTCATATTGAGGCCACCTGCTTATGTGCAGGAACATTCATATTGAGGCACCTGCTTATGGCCAGGAACATTTATATTGAGGGCACCTGCTTATGTGCAGGAACATTTATATTGAGGGCACCTGCTTATGTGCTGGAACATTTATATTGAGGGCACCTGCTTTTGTGCAGGAACATTTATATTGAGGGCACCTGCTTATGTGCAGGAACATTTATATTGAGGGCACCTGCTTATGAAAAGGAACATTTATATTGAGGGCACCTGTTTATGAAAAGGAACATATATATTTAGGGCAACTGCTCCCATAATGTGGTCATCTTGCTTACATGCAGGAATACCAATATTGAGGGCAAAAGCCCTGCTCATGCACAGGAACTTGACTGTTAATTTTTTTACCCAAAAGCAGGTGCCAGAATCTGGAATGTCCCTTTCCCTTCCACAGGTGCACCTGAGGGTTCCCACTGTCATTTTAGATTGGGGGTACATTGGCTGTTAATCTTTAATTTTGAACTCCTACATAGAGTCTCCTTAATTTTGGGGATATACATGGCAACTTTTGGGGGTAAAAACCTCCCCCTGAAGGTGAAACAGGAAGGCTGCACATAACTTTTTTCTGGAAAATAGGAAACTTAAACATGTTAATATTTTATGAAGCATCATACGTAATCCTACGGAGCCCCTAAGGTGACATTTTCGATACTTTTTTCCAGGGGATTATTTCGTAATTACGAATTAATAATTCGTAAAAACGAATTATTAATTCGTTTTTACGAATTATTATTTCGTAATTACGAAATATTAATTCGTTTTTACGAATTATTAATTCGTTTTTACGAATTATTAATTCGTTATTACGAAATAATCCCCTGGAAAAAAGTATCGAAAATGTCACCTTAGGGGCTCCGTATAATCCTGTATTTGAGCAAATACATTAAACTATTTCTTCTTAGCAGAGTAGTAATTTACTATGTAAGTTCTTCTGAGTAGTCTGGAATGTTTTGTAATGATTGTGAACTGTTTGGAATATATATGGGTCCTAGATAAGAACTTCTACAGTTGCATTAAAATTAGCTCTTCGTTATCACTTTGATACTGTATGCTTAGTACAAAGATCTGACAACATCCTGTGAAAGGTTATCTTAAGTCATGAATATTAATATGAAAATGATATTGAAATTGTCCAATCAGAATGCGTGTAACCAAACATTTTTTATCTGAAAATCCTAATACCTTGGTGATATCCACAAAATTAAAATGGATGTTCGCTGCCATTAACTTGCGAATATTCACAAAGTTAATTCAAGCATTTTGAAATGATGATTTGATTGGCTAATTAATCAACCTTAATGTGATTTCATAAGATCCTATTTAGCGAGTGCCAGTTAGGATATGATTTTAATAAGATTGGAAGTTCTAGCAATCCTAAAACAGCAGGCAAATCTTGTCCCAATATTGTAAGAAAGGAAGCTAATGTTCCAAAACAAACCTACTTTAATAATGTTTTTTATATTTTGGTTATTTTCATATACCTGCTTTACAAAGTGGAATAGGACGTATGGGAATCACACTCATTGTCCGTTTGTGTCTCATCCCATAGGTCCCGTCCCGTCCTGTCCAGTTTTGGTTGTGTCCAGCTTTACAAACTGTTTACATATATATGAATCACTTTCAGTGATAGCTCTATTTTTATCCTCAAAATCCCCTTCCTCTTCCTCATTGTAATCATCATTATCATCCATTTTATCATCACTATTATCTTGGTAAATATTTTTGTCTTTCAGAGCGAGGACTTCAGAGTGTTTGAAGGTAAGTCAATAGTTTTTTGGAAAATGAAAGTGAAGATTATGCCAAAAGTAAATACGCAGACTTTAGCCTCCATTGTTTTTTACCACATGACCACACTATTGTTGCATTGATAATGCCGCTATCTTTGCTGATAACATTAAGCAGATTACATCAGTATAGATAGGAATTCCCTTTGTCATATGGTATTGACTATACCAAGAAATGGAGATCTGATACTGATATATAAAATATCTGATTAAATAACTAGAGCAACAATATTTTAGACTGGTTAAGATTATCCTCCCCTGAATAGGGAGGTCATGGGTTCGAACCGTTACATACCATAGTCTTTAAAAATGGTACCAGTATAGCTCCTTTGCATGGTGCTTAGCATGTAAGGGTAGTTCCAGGACTGGTTGGTCTGGTGTCAGGATAATGTGACTGGGTGTGATATGCCACATGTGTACAGCATGGTACTGCTGTGTGGCAGCACTGTATCTGTCTTTAATAGATATTTATAATAAGTCTCCAAATGACTGACATACTGTTTGCAGGATGTTCAACAAACGATATTTTAACTGTTTACTTCATAAGGACTTTTTGTGAGACCTTGACTGTCAGATCAGACCCAGATTATTTTCAATTTAAAGTACAATGCTCATGCTCAAACGTGACCTTTCATCCAGGACTCCAAAGTAGGGCTTTGTTTAAGGTCCCTGGACCACTTTTCATTTCTGTCTTATTTCAAACCAAGATAAACAAGTAATTGGTGTTGCATGCAACACATGAGTTCCCTACTGGTGAGGTGCATAATTTTTCTGTCACCATAGCAACCAGAATTTTGGTCTGAGAAAGAAAAAACAAATTGACGTGCTGAATCTCCATACTGCCATCTTTTCATATACCAAGTTTTATAATATTATCTTAAACAGTTTTTAAATTATTGTGAGATCCAGATTTCCAGACAGACAGACAGACGGACGGACGGAGGAGGGCAAACTTTTAGTCCCCTCCAGTATAAACACCAGTTGGGAACTAATGAAAGATATCTTAGTTCCAATATATAAGTACAGGACAAAAATTTAGGTTAATGTCAGAAATTGTCTAATTCATTTGTGAATTCATTCATATAACTGAACTGGCATTCATGAAGATTTTGAGAAGACAAGTTCAAAACTCTTTGGAATTGGAAGAGAAAAAGAAAATATATGTGTATGGATCAATCCAGACCCTAATTCAACCAACAGTCCTTAGTACAAATTAATACTCCAATTCTTAAATTAGGTGGAAACACATTCCACTATTTTTATTTTACATAATATTTAAGTACATGACTAGTTGACACATATTTTTATGCCAACTACATCAGTAGATTTTAGGGGGGCCCCCGTGGCTGAGAGGGTAAAGTCGTTGACTTTAACACTCACTCAGCCCCTCTCCATATAGGTTCAAATCCCACCAGGGTCATTCAGATTTTCATGTAAGGAAGCCTTCCAGCTGGCTTGTAGTAGGTCAGTGGTTCTACCCAGATGCCTCCATGCATTCGGGGTCTTCCTCCACCTGTAATTAGCTGGACGTCACTATATGACTGAAATAATGTCGAAGTGACGGTAAACTCAAATAGTCAAGTCTAGTCAAGTCAGTAGATTTGGTGGGGGGGGGGGGGGCATATTGCTTTTGGTCTGTTTGTCATAAAAATTTAGCCTTGACCATAACACAGAAGTCGTTCCACCTACTACAGCCTCCAAACTTAACAGGTGCATGCAACTTGATGAGCTCTACCCACCAGGTGACCTTGACCTTCAAATGACCTTGACCCACAAAGGTCTAAGGCCCCTCCCTGACCCCCCCTAAGGCATGGCATTCATTCAAATGAAGCTTGTTTTCCTAATAACTAACAGTATTTGTCAAGAAATGAAAAAGAAATATTTGATTTTTTTAAAAGGGAAAAGGAGTCATCAAATTCGCCCTAAAAAATCTGCTCTAAGTATGGTTATTGAAATTCAAGCTGGGAACAATAAGATCGTTGCCAAAGTGGTGACAGTTGCTAAGTTTTACATACATTTTGTAAACTTTGTTCAGTCAGGACTTCTCCCATTCTTTTATTGATTTTCCTGATTAGTAAGGGATATTTTACATATATTTTCAGACTGGTGGCATAGCCAGTTTTTTTTTTTAGCAGGAAATCAAAAACAGGCATTGTTGATTTGCATAATTACTGCAGCTGTTTTAACTGTTTTGTATCACTCCAAACAACAACAGATACAGTAGTAGGGTCACTTCAGATCATTTTGAAACATCGTAGTGCGCAATGCACTGAGAACCTGCCGGCAGGGTTTATCATTAAACAAAGAGCGAATTCAACTGGGTCACAAATGATTAAAGTTGCAGGAAAATATGTGTAATTTTTGGTGTCATATGACCTTTGCCTCTATCGAGTTCAACCATGTTGATATGCTGGGTTAAGAATTAGTAAATCTCCCAAACAAAGTTTGGAGACTTATTGCTTTTTACTCTTGTTTCTTCTTCTTATTATTATTCCTTCTTCTTTCTTCTGCTTGCAACATTGTACGGGCCATATCTCGGAGGCCGCATGACCTATCTTTACAAAACTTCACACACTTATAGTCTTCAATGAGTAGTGGTGCCCTCCTGATTTTTGTAAATGTATTTTGATTAAATATTTCAAATTTCCAATCCTGAATCAAATATCTTTTTGTTCCTTATAATGAGAAGAATTGCATGGTACTACTTTGGTGTCCTTCGCGGTCACCCAGGGGCCAGGCTCCACCCCCTCAATTTTACTTATGACCTCATATTTCAAAAACTGTTCTGATCCCTACCCATAAATCATATATATTCTTGTTCCTCATGATGAAACAGATTAAATGGTACTTCTTTAGTGACCCTGGGGGATCACAAAGGGGTTTGACCCCACCCTGTCAGTTTTATTTCTGACCTTTATTTCAAAAACCATTGAGATCCTCACCCATAAGCAATATATATTGAATGGTACTTCTTTGATGTTTTAATGGGTCACCAAGGGGTCAGGCCTCACTTTGTTTGGGAGACTAAGTTACAGTTCACTGTTACAATTATTACTTGTTTCATTTAAATCCTGCTGACAGTCTCTTACTGTTCCTCGAGTGCTTTGATTTGAAATCCAATCAGTATTCCAACAGATTACTAATTTTGAATTTTCATCGTATAACCCATAAATAAATACCAATGTGTAATATCTTTTAATATTTTTTTTTCTTTTTTTTCAGATATATTTTTCCACTTGTTCCGGCCACATCATCCATCCTTCTTTATGGGCCCAGACTATGGTGCGTTCATCTACGAGTCGTCAAGTGACGATGAGTACTGTTACTATCCGACTTCTCCGTCATACTCTGCAAGATACACGGTACGTTTCCATAGCACATCTCTGCAGATTTGCCTGTAAATATACTGAATAAGATGACGGATTAGACGCATATTTTTTCTCGTTCTTTCTGAAGGGTAAGTGCTGTCACTGCCTTATACAATGAGAAACCAGCACTCATTTCTGTTTCAAGAACGTGGGCCTGAAATTAAAAATGCCCATTATACATTGCTAATAGACCAACTCCGGAATAACAAGCATGGTTGTTTTTCCAAGTTCTATGTACATATTTTTACAGTTAGAAATGAATAAAGGTCTACAAAGAATAATGATACAATTACTTTTGTGCTGCATGCTTTTTAGCAACTTTACGTGAGCATCTTGTTTGTACCTACATGGAAAAACCTATACTGTCAACACCCGTGTTTTGCCTGTACTCTTGTATTTTGGACGATGCGCAGATTTGTGCATTTTGGAAAAAAATGCATCTGAAATAGCCCCACAATTTCATTTGAATACAAACAGTATCAGAACAAAAACCTGCATTCTTTTGTGTAAAACAGGTCATTTATCGACTACCTTTATGAAGTGATTGGATAGCCAGTAATTCAATTTTGATAAATCTTCAATAACTGGAAAGTCCCATTGAGCTGGCATGTCATGCTTTTGCAAAAGATCACCTGTTTCCTGTGTTCAAAATAATAAATATTATCTCATATGGTCTTATTGAGTTGTATGTGAATTTCTTTTTCAGAACCCAAGGCCAATGGAGACTGATTCGAAGAAGGAAAGGAGACAGCAGAAAAAGAAAGAAAAGAAAATGAGACAAAAAGGTATATGCTCTAACGTCCAATCCATATGATGTGAAGTGGGGTTATATAGGAATCATGTCCGTCATGTCCCATCATGTCCTTCTTGACCCATTCCATCATTTCTGTCCTTTCCCATCATGTCCTTCTTGACCCATTCCATCATGTCTGTCCTTTCCCATCATGTCCTTCTTGACCCATTCCATCATGTCTGTCCTTTCCCATCATGTCCTTCTTGACCCATTCCATCATGTCTGTCCTTTCCCATCATGTCCTTCTTGACCCATTTCATTATGTCTGTCCTTTCCCATCATGTCCTTCTTGACCCATTCCATCATGTCTGTCCTTTCCCATCATGTCCTTCTTGACCCATTCCATCATGCCTGTCCTGTCCCATCATGTCCTTCTTGACCCATTCCATCATGTCTGTCCTGTCCCATCATGTCCTTCTTGACCCATTCCATCATGTCTGTCCTGTCCCATCATGTCCTTCTTGACCCATTCCATCATGTCTGTCCTGTCCCATCACCTCCTGTTATATCCCACCATTTCCTGTCCCATCATGTATCATCCCATCACCTCCTGTTATGTCCTACCATGTCTTGTCTTTTCCTACCATGTCCTGTCCTGTCCCATCATGTCTGTCCTGTCCCATCACCTCCTGTTATATCCCACCATTTCCTGTCCTTTCCCACCATGTCCTGTCTTGTCCCATCATGTCTGTCCTGTCCCATCACCTCCTGTTATGTCCAACCATGTCCTGTCCTGTCCCATCATGTCTGTCCTGTCTAATCACCTCCTGTTATATCCCACCATTTCCTGTCCTTTCCCACCATGTCCTGTCCTGTCCCATCATGTCTGTCCTGTCCCATCACCTCCTGTTATTGTCATCGGCCTCAGCCGGTAGAAGTTGGAGAAAAATATAACGACTATCGATGTTGGGTTTTCAAATATATATTCGGACACTCGACCAAAATCCATCAACCAAACGTTAGTCAAGCAATTACCGTACGAACATTCTATAACAATCAATTACATAAACATGTACATTGTTTATACATGAAAGTAAATAATGGTTCTCAATCACAACAATCGATCTATTACATGCGAAAGTGACATTACAAGTACACAAGAACACATTTACTATAAATGTTACATAATTACCTGAATATATATAAAGATATATAGTCAAAATATGGTTATTTGAAAAACGTAGATGAAAATGGCGTTGTTTATGTGTTTTCAAAAATGGCGGATCTCATATAATAAATGTGATTGGTTATTGATTTGTGCCAATCAGATGTTAAAAGGGTTAAAGGTTAGTAAATCCACTGTACATAACGGTTATATCGATAAACGAAAACTACACAGTGCCTAACCAGCTACGAATTATAACTAGGGAAGTAAATAAATGAAAATAACGAATTTTATGTAGTGTATTGTATGGTTTTATTATTTAATTTAATAAATGTGTCTGAAAGTGAAAAGAAATCGTTTAATAACTATTTTCCACCCATGACATTATGTCCCACCATGTTCTGTCCTTTCCCACCATATCCTGTCCTGTCCTATCATGTCTGTCCTGTCCCATCACGTCCCGTTCCACCATGTGTCGTCCCATCTCATCCTGCCCATCATGTGTCATCTCATCATATCCTGTCCCTTTATGTCCTGTCCCATCACGTCCCGTTCCACCATGTGTCGTCCCATCACATCCTGCCCATCATGTGTCATCTCATCATATTCTGTCCCTTTATGTCCTGTCCCATCACGTCCTGTCCCATCAAGTCCGTCCCATCACGTCCCGTCCCATCATGTGTCCCGTCCCAAAAATATTTCAAAATTAATCTCTTTATCTATATCATATCCAGTCCCTTCATGTCCTGTCCCATCACGTCCCCTACCAACATGTGTCCTTCCATCACTTCCTGTCCCTTCCTGTCTTACACTTACATGAGGACATGACATGATATAGATAAAGAGATTAATTTTGAAATATTTTTGGGTCATTCACACAATTTGAGGGTCAAACTGGGCAATTTTGTGCACCAGGAACCCTGAATTTGATAACTGTTGTTGATTATGCCTTTTAATGCCTTCACACTTGGAAGAATGATTTATGACAATAAGACCAATAATCAAACAAGTGCAGATAACTCTTACGTTTTTGTTTTTTTTAAAGAATTATAGCCCATTCTCAGTGTCAAAATGGTATGCAGAGGCATTAATCACCTTCAGTGATAGTTCTATTTCAAGTGCATGAAATGCTTTTTGTAAGTGAGTCTACACTGATGAAGCAGTTGGTTCGATAGTCATCCTACTGATTTACTTTCAAAAATAATACATTTTTGATATCAATCTATATAATCTGGTTCTTATAGAACTATATGCATATCTTTTAAGGTCACTTTAGCGTTTTTTGTGACCGGTCATTGTCAGTTGTCAGTCATCAACAATTGCTTGTGAACACTCTTTGGGCCACATTTTCTTGCCAAATTTCTATGAAACTTTGTCACAATGCTTTTCTGGAATGGGTTCCAAATTGGTTCACATTGGGTAAAGATGTAGCTCACCAGGGCAAGTCTTAGAAAAACTTTTAAAAACCTTTTTAACACTCCACATTTTTCACCCAATCTTCATGAATTTGGTCAGCATGTTTGTCTGCTCGACATCTTGGTTGGGTAATTTTGATTTTTTCATTATCCACATGATATCAGTTTGATTTCATAAGCATCATAGATTTATGAAATAATCACTGTTTACAACATCAATCTTACTCAGGTGAGTACTACATTGCCATCGTGGCCCTCTCATATTGATAATGTATTAATTGCAGAACGTCAGAAAATGAGAAAAGCCGAAGCTAGACAACAGCAGCACCAACAGAGCTACCAACAGCGACAGCAACAGCAGCAACAGAGATTTAAAAACAACTATTCAGATGATATCAACTATCAGCCCCCGAAGTCAGGTTGGTTTCTATAAACAGAAAAATGATACAGGCATATATTAATATTTGTCTAATAGCTTTTAATATGCCTGTCAAATGACCAGACACATTATGGTATAGCACTGTCTGTCTGTCCATCTGTCTGTAGATAATTCATTTCTATGCAGTAACTTTTGAAAGACCTTATGTATTTCAATTCATATTTGGTATGCAAGTTATATAATATCAAAATACAGGTCAAGTTCAATTTCCAAAGTCATTCAACCTTTATAGGCAAATTTTATGTGAAATAACCCTTTGTGGTGTTTTTACACATTTCTAAAAGTAATTAAATACTGTTCCAAATGTCACAAAAGATTTCCCTACATTACTTATTCCCTTCAATAAAGCTGAGTAAAGTTAATGTAGAGTGCAGCAAAGAAAAAAAATTGTTTCATAAACTATTTTAAGTTCAGTTTATTGTTATTAATTGTGTCATTTTTATTTTCCTTTAATATTCATGAGGTTACTGCTGAATAGAATCATGTTGTATTTTGTTACTTTGAAAGTCCCCAAAACCTTACACAAACAGTACTTACATTAACATTAGATAAACCAAAAGCCTCACATGAACCTTCAGCAGAAGAAGTGAAGGAGTCTCCAGACCAGAGAGAACCTCAGCCTAAAGTAGATCAAGCAAAACAGGTTAGTCTCTAGTTAGACAATTTTATTATGCCCCCCTTCGAAGAGGAGGGGTATATTGCTTTGCTCATGTCGGTCGGTCCGTAGGTCCGTTGGTCCGTCGGTCTGTAGTCGGTAGACCAGACCTTGTCCGAGTGATAATTTAAGTTCTATTTGACCTTTAAGTCTCAATCTTCATGTGGTTGTTGCTCATGATTAGTAGATGACCCCTATTGATTTTGGTGTCATTACCTCAAAGGTCAAGGTCACAAGGTCACATGACCTTGTCCGAGTGTAATTAAGTTCTATTTGACCTTTAAGTCTCAAACTTCATGTGGTTGTTGCACATGATTAGTAGATGACCCCTATTGATTTTGGTGTCATTACCTCAAAGGTCAAGGTCACAAGGTCACATGTTGTGTATGTATAATACCAGACCTTGTCTGAGTGATAACTTAAGTTCTATTTGACCTTTAAGTCTAAACTTCTGTGGTTGTTGCTCAGATTAGTAAATGACCCCTATCGATTTTGGTGTCATTACCTCAAAGGTCAAGGTCACATGTTGTGTATGTATAATACCAGACCTTGTCCGAGTGGTAACTTAAGTTCTATTTGACCTTTAAGTCTCAAACTTCATGTGGTTGTTGCTCATGATTAGTAGATGACCCCTATTGATTTTGGTGTCATTACCTCAAAGGTCAAGGTCACATGTTGTGAATGTATAATACCAGACCTTGTCCGAGTGATAACTTAAGTTCTATTTGACCTTTAAGTCTCAAACTTCTTGTGGTTGTTGCTCATGATTAGTAGATGACCCCTATCGATTTTGGTTTCATTACCTCAAAGGTCAAGGTCACAAGGTCACATGTTGTGTATGTATAATACCAGACCTTGTCCGAGTGATAACTTAAGTTCTATTTGACCTTTAAGTCTCAAACTTCATGTGGTTGTTGCTTATGATTAGTAGATGACCCCTATTGTTTTTGGAGTCACTTGGTCAAAGGTCAAGGTCAAGGTCAAAGTGACCTTCATTTACTGGGCTTGATTTTGAAAATTGTGACAAAGCTGTTTCCGATCAATAACTTGAGAACGCCTGGGCCTAGGAACTTCAAACTTAGTATGGAGATTGGTCATGATCAGAAGATGAACCCTATTTGGGGTCCCTAGATCAAAGGTCAAGGTCACAGTGACCTTGCTTTACTGGGATTTTATGTTAAAATGGTGACCAAACCATTTCCGATCAATAACTTAAGAACGCCTGGGCCTAGGAACTTCAAACTTAGTATGAAGATTATGCATGACCAGTAAATGACCCCTTTTGATTTAGGGGTAACTAGGTCAAAGGTCAAGGTTACTGTGACATTGAATGCCGAGATAGATTCTGATCAAAATGGGTTCTGGTCAAATCTTTTTCACCAGATTTTTTTTCAGCATTTTCACCTTTACTGGATGCAATATACAAGGTAAAACTCAAATGAGTTAGCAGTGTTAATAATTATCAGTAGTAAACCTTCACCAAGATAAGTTCTGAACTTTGTAACATATCTACATTATAAAGCCAAACATCATACATATAATATAGCCATATAAATATTATAGCATATGAGGGGGGCATATATGTTTTATAAACATTTCTTGTTTATTTCATGTCAATGTCTCTTGTGTTTGGTATTCCATGGTAGTTCCAGGACTGATTGGCCCAGTGTCAGGATAATATGATAATGTGTGATGGAGGGGATATTGTATCATGACACAGTATCAATGGATAGAGCTGGCAACAGGAGTCCTCAAGGGACTTCCGAATTTTCATGTGAGGAAGCCTTCCAGCTGGCTTGCGGTAGGTCGGTGGTTCTACCCGGGTACGTCTGTGTACTCGGGGTCTTCCTCCACCTGTGATTAGCTGGACGTCGCTATATGATTGAAATACTATCGCAGCGACGGTAAACCCCCATACAACAACAACAAAGAATTGCCACATCGAGGAATCATGTGACCACTGTTTATTTCAGACTAATACAACAAATATAACACAAAGGATTACAGATTGTTTTTAGTCAAAATGCAATAATGTAGTGCTTTTGTACTTCTTCATGATTTTTGATAAAGCCCTGTGGGCGAAAATTCAAAAAAGAGTTGTTTATCTGTGATTTAACCTTGCTCCTTGTATGGAGCTTTTACAGTGACACAAAGGATTAAGTACATATTTTATTTGTCTGATCAATTTCTAAGGTTACCACTTGTTAAAAGAGAGAAGTTGTAAGGTTAAAATGAAAATCAAACCATGTAATGCAAGAAAGAATTAACAGTTATTTACTTAAAAACAAAAGTAACATTGTTCCTAATTTTAAAAGCTTCTTTTATAACAAAAGCAAGATTAAAAAGGTCATGTAGCATGTCATGTTTGACCTACATTAACCCTTTTCCTCATAGAGGAAACCATGAAAAGATCTATGCGAACAGCATAAAACCAGATCAGCCTGCAAGTAACTCACAGGCTGATCAGGTTTTATGCTGTTCGCTGCTCCTCAGTGGTCTGGAAATGAGGATTTGGTAAGGTTTAACTGTGGTTTTCTGCAGATTAGGCTTTATGTGGTACCTATTGAGTGCATCAAAATGAGTCTATATGAGGGAAAGGGTTATTCTCAAGTGAGTGAGTTAGGGCACAAACTAAGTGCACTTCTTAATACTGAAGTGTCTCTCTCAATTGACACTAACGTATTTAGTACTCATTTGACCATACAGCAGCCAATGTAGAAGCATGGTTGTTATCGATCAATAAAATGGTTGAAGCAAATTATTAACGCATTTGAGCCTAGACACTACAGAATTAAGTGTTCAAAACTGGCTTACTTAGCAAATGTTGAAAAATCAGGAGCTTTTAATTGGCTGAATCACTGAGGTTAACTTGGATTAAACACTAAAGGAAAGATAGAAGCAATGATCACTTGTACCTTTGTAAATTATGCAGCTAACTGCAAAATTGAATAATGAAAAATCTTGCAGTTTCTATAGTAACCCTTTGTACTTTCGATTATCCAGAGTCCACAGAAAATGACAAAGAAAGACAAGAAGAAGTTGGAAGGGGCAGAGAGAAAGAGAGAGTTTGAAATGAAAAAGATCGGAGAGGAACTTCTGAAGAAGCAAGAACAGGAGCGAGAGAAAATGGAAAAGAAAAAGATGGCTACTCAACAAAAAGAAGAGGAGGAAGAAGACATGGAGAATATTATTTGTAAGCCTTGATTTGTTGATTTACTTGCTATTTACCCCAGAACTTCTTTGTCCCCAATGTATCTCCCCTCTCTCTCTATCATATATTCCCCCCCCCTAAAATGTAAAAATCAATTGCTATTCTTTCCCCTTAAAAAAGGTCAGACTGCTTCCCCCAATTCAGGAAAAAATAACCAGGGATGCAATCTAGGAATCACATGCCTTGTCTCATTCCCTCCTTTGCATTCTGTTTTAACAAATATTTCAATATCTCTTTATATTGTTGAACAAGGGTTTCAGTGTAAGCTACAGTCAAGTGTTCAATCTTCATTTCTAAAGCAGTCTTAACCCTTTCCCTCATAGAGGATACCATGAAAAGACCTATGCGAACAACATAAAACCAGATCAGCCTGCGAGTAACTCGCAGGCTGATCAGGTTTTATGCTGTTCGCTGCTCCTCAGTGGTCTGGTAATGAGGATTTTACAATTAAATTTGGTACGGTTTGAGTTTGGCTTTCTGCAGATCAGGCTTTATGTGGTACCTATTGAGTGCGTCAAAATGAGTCTATATGAGGGAAAGGGTTAATAGCTCAGCTGCTTTTCAAAAAAAAAAAAATGTCATGGAAAAATTTAACTAAACCACCATCATAACTTCTGTCATCAAATTTGACCATTTTGACCAAATTTATCTCCCTTTAGAACAAATACAGTTGAAAATTTAACCTTGGCCATTTCTAAACTATTAAGCCTTCTGTCATGAACTCCACATTCCACATAACTCTAAGGCCCATTTTGCTCAAAACAGATGAGTGTTGGCATCCACATGTGGTGCTCTCAATAAAGACTGTATTACAATACATATGGCCGAGTTTGGTTAGTGTTGAGATTGATGAAGTATGGAAGGAGTTATGGTCCTTGATGAGGATGTAGGCCTTGTGATTGTGAACAAGTATTATTAAGAAATGCCAAATATCTTTGTTTATTCTTAAGCGTCTGCATTTATTTAGTAATCTTGATCAAATTGAAAGGAAAATGCAGAAATATTTTATGATTTATTCAAATATATATTCTTTACAATTGTATCGAGTAATATGAAAGTTCCAAAGGCCTAGGATTTTTAGCTCACCAGAGCACAACTTGCTCAAGGTGAGCTTTTGTGATTGCCCATCGTCTGTCGTCCTTTGTGCTTCGTCAACAATTTGGCTCTTTAACACTCTAGAGGCCATATTTTTAGCCCAATCTTCATGAAACTTGGTCAGAATGTTTGTTTCCATAAAATCTTGGACAGTTTTCGAATTTGGGTCATTGGGGCAAAAAGAATTTTGTCATAAAATCTTGGACAGGTCATTGGGGTCAAAAAGTAGGTCACCAGGTCAAATCTTAGAAAAACCTTGTTAACATTCTAGAGGCCACATTTTTGGCCCAATCTTCATGAAACTTGGTCAGAATGTTTGCTTACATAAAATCTTGGACATTTTCGAATTTGGGTCATGTGGGGTCAAAAAGCAGGTCACCAGGTCAAATCTTAGAAAAACCTTGTTAACACTCTAGAGGCCACATTTTTGCCCCATTCTTCATGAAACTTGGTCTGAATGTCTGTTTCTAAATCATCTTGGACAAGTTTGAAGTTGGGTCATGTGGGGTCAAAAAGTAGGTCAATATGAAAAATGCAACATATGTTGCTCATTTATAAACAAGTGAGCTATTCAGGGCCATCATGGCCTTCTTGTTTTATGGAAGGTTTCTGTGAAACCCAAGTGTATTGAAGGCTCTGTTGATTTGTGCTTTGTATCAGGATGAGTCTCCTTTCATTGTAGACTGGTTTGATAATGAAAAGAAGTCCAGGAGGAAGAAAGGTTTGTATTCATCTCCTTTTTAACTTGGCTGTTTCAAAGAAAAAGTTGAGCGTTTATGATCGCTGGGTTGTCGTCGTCGTCATCGTTGTGCAAAAGCAATACTCAGACATGTAAAACAGACCAGCGTTGGTGCCACTCTGCAGAGCTCTTGTTCAAGTTCAAATAGTAAATGTAGAATATGGTATATATGGGAAGTTAATGGACTAGTTGATCCGTTGCTAGGGTAACGTAATGCTGTGTGATGTCCTGTCACTTGTCAACGGCACAATAACATAGTGAAGCATATCTGTCTCATCTGTCCCTGGCAGCCAAGTGATTAGAGCGTCTGCTTTGGGAGCGGGAGGTTGTGAGTTGAATCCCTAGCCGCAACATACCAAAGTCATTAAAAATGTCTACATTGTGATATTGCAGTGTGGCAGCACTATATTTGTCTCATGTTGACTGAACTTGCCAAATGACTGAAAATTTGTTGGTTGGATGTTTAACTCAATAAAGTAACAAAAAATAAAGTTGTATTTGAAAATTCTGATTTTTTTCTGCATTCACAAATAACTACACACAATGCCATATTCAAAAGTTCTAATGAAAATTTATTTAATCTACCTTCTGTTTGTAGATGTTAATTAAATATTCAAGGTTTTATGCAAAAAAAATAATTTCAAATATTAATGTAATACACTTCATCTCATGAATATTCATGTACAAATTTTGACTATTTACATGTATTTACTTAAAATGGTATGTGAACTGGATTTCGAATTTTCTGTCTCATACACACCTAAGCCACAATATACATGTATAAGCAACATGAGACCCTGGCCCTGTGTTGTCAAAAGTATAAATGGTACTTAAGTAAGATTTTCATACATATACTCAAGCTATGTCCATTAGTTTCAATAGGGATTTGATTACGATACTCAAACTTGAGCCTGGGATTGTACAAATGTATTTTTTAAAAACATTGGTCTGATTTGACTACTTACAAGAGCTGTCCGATTTGAGTCAAATCTTTTCTCCTAAGTGTTAAATTCAATTATATAAAGTAAAGGGTTAAAATTCAAAATGTACATATTAAATTTGTACAAAGTAAAATGTTAATCAACAGAGAAGAGGCAAGAGACAACTGAAGGTGGAGCCGCATCGAGGCCCCCATTTAGCAGTTACGTAAGGATGGAAGATTACGGTGACACGGGGAGTGAAACAGGCTCCATGTCAAGCTCCTGCACATCTGGAAGGCAGTCTCGCAGGTCAGTCGTGTATTTACTATCCCTCACCCCTGCAAGACGCTAAAATTACTTGTGTGTCGTTTCTATGCCATCCTTTGATGAAGACTCTCAAGAGATTGATGAATCAGGGCATTAGTTTTTGCAAAAAAATTCACAAAATTACACATGGAGATAAGATACATTCCATATTCACTCAAAACAAATTTTCTTTTTATTTTATGCTAACTGCTGCTACATACCCATATAATACCCTTTATAAGTGAGAAAAGTTCAGGCAGATATTTATCACTCACACTGTGGAATATGGATTTTATCTCACTGATACAAAACAATATTTCATCAGAGAGCATAAAATGAAATTCTGTATCCATCTGATTTCAGAAATTACACCTTCATAGGTTCTCAGAATTTTCTTTTATGTTTTGAGCAGCTGATCTAGCTATGAATGAGGAAATAATTTAATCCCTTGCTAAAGTCTTCAGGGGCATTGAACAAACAAGTTAGATAACTTTTTAGCAAATTAGGGCCCTTCTTGGACATTGAAATTTTGGTTAAAGTTTTCCATGCAGCATAATTTCATGCTTATGTATCTCAACAATTAGTTAATGAATTTAATTGAAACTTCATATAGATGTTCATAGGCATCATACCATCAAGGTAGGTAACTCTTGACATAATTCACTGTAAATTATGGTCCCTTTTGAACTTTTCAGTTTGTTAGCCTACCATCATCATGTGACATTCTGAATTATTGGTATTTTTTTAATATTTTTCAGGAGCTCCACCCCTTTGTTTGGCACCTCAGACAAGTCACAGAAAACAGCTCATAAACCTCCTAAGAAACCAGGTAACCATATATTTTGTTCTTGTATTGCATTCATATTTGCTGTGTTAGTGTGTAGCATTAAAACATGGCAAGTTTAGTTTTGGTCGCAATCCTGTCAGTTAGTCATCAATATGTTCATTTAAAACTAATTATAAGGTATATTGCAATATCTTCAGAATCAGTCTGACCCCTTCTCAAATAAGTGTGGAAAACGTGCGTTTAACGCGCGTTTTATGCGCGTTTTATCCATGTAAAACGCTGCGGTATTGGCACCGCGTTTTAAGTGCGTTTTTTCTTACCGACTGCGTTTAAAGTGAATAAAAATGAACAAAAAGTGTGTTTTTTCTATTCAGAAGTGCATTTTTTATCTGGAAAAATTCACTTTAAACGAACTTAAGTGCGTTTTAACTGCGTTAAAAGTGTTTTTTTTAATCAGATAAAATACACTAAAAACGCACTTAAGTGCGTTTTTACTGCGTTAAAAGTGTGTTTTTTGGTCAGATAAAATACACTAAAAACGCACTTAAGTTCGTTTTTACTGTGGTGAAAGCGTGTTTTTTGATCATATAAAATACACTAAAAACGCACTTAAGTGCGTTTTTAACTGCGTTAAAAAGTGTGTTTTTTGGTCAGATTTAATACACTTAAAAACACAGTTAAGTTCGTTTTTACTGTGTTGAAAGGTTTTTTTGATCAGAAAATACACTAAAAACACACTTTAGTGTGTTATAACTGCGGTAAAAGTATGTTTTCTGTCCTAATAAGTGCATCCTTTTACTTCACTTATTTTCTGTGGTAAAAATATATTTTTTCTTTATCAGAAGCATATTTTTTCTGCCTTCAAAAGATGTTTTTGAGTCAGAAAAATAAAATTAATTTGCTTCAAAAACACACTTCTTTCAGCAAAAGAAGGCATTTATTTTGCAGAAAAAAAAACACATTTTTCAGCACAAAAATAGGTATTTAAAATGCAGAAAAGATGCACTTTGTAAAGAAAGAATTTTTTTATATCATGATGTTATTTCTTGTTTAAAGGTTTAAAAGTACATAAACAATTTACATGTATAATAATTCATTTTTATTTAACACATTTATACAGTTTTAAAGATCAACCATTTATTTGATGTACATAAAATGTGATTTATAATCATGGAAATCTGTTTTGAAACACATCATTTAATTCTTGAATGCAATTACTGTTTTATTTTCAAATAGAAGCTTTAATAAAAGGTAAAAAAAGGAAGGAAAAAAAGGTCCTGTGAAATATCTTCAATATTTTAAAAATAAATTAACTCCAGCATAAGGTGTGTGTATATGGGTAAAAAAATGTGTAAATAATTTACAAAAAATATGGCTAAATAAATCTAAAGATTATACAGAAAAAGGACTGAGAAGAAAAAAAGATATATGTGTCATTTTTTTAAAAATTTGTTCTGTTCACAAGAAGTGTAAAAAAAAACAACACTAAAGGGAGACAATTAAAAAGTAACCCTGATTATCATTACACTACTGCAACTCACAATCTATTTTTAATCACTACTGCAACTCACAATCTATTTTTAATTTAATTTTCAAAATCATTACCTTAAAAAGTTGGGAGTTATTTTGATATGAAATCAAGGGAAATAATACAAAATTGGACGAGGTACTGTAAAGTTAAGAAATTTAGTTTCTGCACTTTCACAGTTGCTGTCTTCTTATATATGAAATTCAAAGTCAAAGCCTTAGAATAGTTTTCAAGTATGTAGTAAAAAATTATTCTCTGGACTTAAATTCATTGTAATATCAAACTAGAGCTTAGCAGAGTGGCACAAATGCTTGTCTGTTTTACATGTCAACAAAAGAGGCCCATATTTGCGATTTCAAGTAAGAAGACCATAAGGTGTAAAGAGTAAAAAAGAAAAAAAAATTACACAGTGTAGAAGAAATGTAATTGCTTTGAACATACAATTTCAATAAAATTTCTAAGTTAAAAAGGGGCATAACTCCAAACATTTTGCTTTCAGAATAATGCCCCTTGTTTTACAATTGCACCTTGTCATGATTATCAAGCCTTCCAAGTTTTGTGTTGATAAAGTTTTCAAGACTTCCTACTTATTAAGCAATTCTGACCTAAATTCTTAGTTTAAAAGGGGCGTAACTCAGAAAATATAGCTTGCAGAATAATGCCCATTGGTTAAAAACTGCACCTTGTCATGATAATAAAGTATTCTAAGTTTCGTGTTGATACCTTTAAAAGTCTTTGAGAAATAAGTTTCATTAAAGTTTTTGCATGACAATGACAATGGCGAGATCATAATAGACTTTTTCTTTGAAACAGACATGCTAATTCAAAAATTGGTCTCGGTAAAAGTTACAGTTCCTGGTTTCTGCATTTCCCAATCTCACCATCTACTTATATTTCAAGTTTTGAAGTAGCCTTGGGTAGTCGATGCTCATATTGTACTGCTTCTGACAGTCAGTCCTGAAGGATAAGGAAAAGCTTACATTAGCTCAAAAGATAAGTAGTATATTTGTCTAACACATATAATATGATCAGGTTTCTTAAATTTCAACAAACAAAAATTCATTTGACAACAAGAAAATGTGTCTCTGCAACATTGATGCCACGCTTGCATAATGTTGGTCACAACATAGTATTTGCCTGTGTATTTAAAAGCTTATTATCTTGATGTACATTTTGTATCAAGTTTCATGATGATGTGAATTCATCTACATCGAAAAAAAAAAAAAAGAAGCTTAAACACAAAGTTAAACC
>CM037792.1:17782525-17832525 GCA_021229015.1 Solen grandis | reverse complement strand
GTAGTTGGTCCAAACAGTAAAGAGCCAGGCTCTTTACTGGTGACAAAGGTTAGCACTTATGGTTCCAGCAGGGTAAGGAAACTTGTTTTGTAATCGATATAAAATAAATAAAGTTTATATGATATACTTGAGACAGATTTAACGCTGCCACACTGCAGTACATGTACCACACAATGATACCACACCCAGTCACATAATACTGACACTGCACCAACCAGTCCTGCAACTACCCTTATATGCCAGGGTTTTTTGTCTATCTTGAGAAAGGGACCCTAGCCCAATATTGTCAATAATTATGAACATATTTCATCAAAATGCGAATTTTTAAAAAGCAGAAAAGCAACTGTAAAATATTGTTTAAAGAGGCTGATTTTCTTTCATACACGTGATTAAATAACAAACAATTCACCTTGCCAACTGGAAAAATATTACCAATTTTCAATCAAGAATGGGTATGATATTCAGTCCAAATGAATAGGCAGAAAAAAAAAAACATGTACGTTGAGCGCTAAGCAAGGAAGCTATATGTATACAGTATCATTTTTTATGACTTTGGTATATTCTGTATCTAAATGTCATTCTTTTTTGGTGACATGGTCTTATTTATAGATTGACTGCAACCATAGACGCTCTCTGCAGTGTTAAATGTGTATAGACAAATGCCCTACTTTTTACTACACATACGTTCAAAACTGTCTTGATTTAAATCACCAAGCCTCTTCATGTAAACATAAATAGACACTGATTGCAATCTTTTCACTTGAGATTTACTGTTAAAAATATTCCCAGTTTAGTAATGGGAAACATCAAATCCCATATGCTATCAAAGGACCCAAAATGTTTATTAACAACCAGAAATGTGTGAAAATGCATGTTCTCTAGATGTCATAAAGATATCATAAAGCACAGAATGCAATAAAGTATCATGCTTTTGATCAAAGCATGGCATACACTGTATATACAAGTTCAAACAATACTCAAAGAGATTTTGAATTGGATAAAAAAATAAACTAGTTAAATATTCATTCCATTTTTAAGCTATAGCTACTAACAAGATCAGAAAAGAAAATGTAACACAGGGGTTTTCTTAAGTGGACGCCCGCTTGCCCCTGCCGGGTTAAAATCACCATGGGCAAGGGATTTTTCCAAGGAGATAGCCCGTCGAGCAAGTTTATTTTTGTAAATGAAATTTTTCTTCTTTTTTTTTTATTTTATTTTCTACATTATATAGGGGGTGCGTTGCTTGCAAATTGTGTTTGATACATGTTAACTAAAATTTATCTTAATACTACACATATTTAGTTACTAACTAACTTACTTAAAGATCGGACAAGCTGTTTTCACTGGGGGCAAGTAGATGTTCAAAGTAACTTGCCCCCTGGGCAAGTGAAAGTCAAATCCTTAAGGAAACCCCTGGTTACATGACAAATTCACTTAACAACTGGTTGCAAATTTATAACAAAGAAACCCCTATCAATATTCTGCATCTTCATTATAGACAAACACTTATCAACCAGCTGCAACTTAATTATAAACTCTTATCAATTTGTTGCAACTTCATGAAAAATTCATTAAACTAAAACCCTTCTTTACAAACTAACCCTTACTTCAATACAGAAATAACCTTACTTCATTACAGACAAACCCTTACTTAATTACTGATAAACCCTTACTTCATTACAAACTAACCCTTACTTCAATACAGAAATAACCTTACTTCATTACAGACAAACCCTTACTTCATTACAGACAAATCTTTGCTTCATTACAGACAAACCCTTACTTCATTACAGACAAATCTTTACTTAATTACTGACAAACCCTTACTTCATTACAGACAAATCTTTACTTCATTACAGACAAACCCTTACTTCATTACAGACAAATCTTACTTCATTACAGACTAACCCTTACTTCATTACAGACAAATCTTTACTTCATTACAAACCCTTACTTCATTACAGACAAATCTTTATTTAATTACTGACAAACCCTTACTTCATTACAGACAAATCTTTACTTCATTACAGACTAACCCTTACTTCATTACAGACAAACCCTTACTTCATTACAGACAAATCTTTACTTAATTACAGACAAATCTTTATTTAATTACTGACAAACCCTTACTTCATTACAGACAAATCTTTACTTCATTACAGACAAACCCTTACTTCATTACAGACAAACCCTTACTTCATTACAGACAAATCTTTACTTCATTACAGACAAACCCTTACTTCATTACAGACAAACCCATACTTCATTACAGACAAATCCTTACATCATTACAGACTAAGCCTTATATCATTACAGAAGATATATTAATCTGTAACAACTTCCAATCAGTAGAATCTTCATTATAGAGAAATAAAAAAAAAAAAAAAAAACGGAAAAATTCTTGAACAGTAAATAAAAAAAATTTGACTTGTATCAATATTTATTTTTGTGGTTAATGTTCCATTGATTGTTTATTGTAATATCTCATTTTTCCTGATCTCATTATGTCAGTCTCAATCTAGCTGTTATATGATCTTGTTTTAGAAAACATGGGTCTTTTCTTTTTTTTTTTCTTTTTTTTTGTTTGCTTGGATATCTGCAAAGTGCAAACAGTATTTAACGTCATCTACGTAAGACTGAGATACAGTGTTGACAAACTAACAAGTGGCATGATACCAGTCCCAATCACATTATCAATTATCCTGACTCTGAATAGGAAGTGACCATGGACTACTATGGTGATTCACCAATGGTCAACCATAGAAATCCAGGCTGGCCTTGGCTGACTTTACTGATGTCATGCCTAACCATGGCTGACAATGGTCAGACCATGATTATTAAAAGCAACCATGGTCACACCAATACTGACCATGGACTAAATTAGCATCATTTTCAAATTCAAAAGTATACTCAGTTGTAGGGGGACCCAAAATCTCAGAACTGATCAAAATTTCATTTACTTTATACAAGCGTTTTCATTTATTAAATGCAGGTCAACTAAAAAAAATCATTCTGATTTTATTACTTTCTATTGACAAACAAACTGAAAAAAAAACACTATGTGGATGGTTCTGATAAGCATTGATTTAGAAGGCAGATTGCTGGCCAGTCAGTTCATTAGGCAGGTATTTATTGCATTTAATTAAATTAAACAATCAATTACCCAATATTGCTGTCTGCAAACATATTATAACAATAAAACTTAACTTCCACTTTAACTAATGGATTGTTTGTTTATTTCCAGGTAGAGTAGACAGATTTGTCAAAAATGTAAGTGTTAAATACATTAGAACTTAAAAGCACATGTATATATGCCATGAAACCATTCTTGCATGAGGTCGACATAAAGGAAATTAAATAAGAATCAGAAAAAAAAATGAACTGATTAGAAACATCCAAGGCCAAAAACCAATTTGATGATGATTTATAATCAGCTTAACCATTTTTTCATTCTAGACTTGTTAATAATATAATAATTCTCACCTCACACCTATATACCTTTGAAAATTCAACTATTTCCTATTTTGTAAAATTAAATGTTTATTATCTCTTGGGTTTAAGGTCATTTGGAGACTATGTCTACTTGAGATAGATGAAGTGATGCTGCCGCATGCAAAATTATGCTGTAAACATATGGCATGATACCACGACCCAGCCACATTATCCTGACACCGGGCCAACCAGTTCTGGAACTACCATTATATGCTATTAAGCACAAAGCAAGGGAGATAATTATAACTACCATTTTTTACATTTTTTGGTATGTTGCGACCATGGATTGAACTCAAAACTTTCTAATTCCGGGTCAGATGCTCCAACCAACAGCCACCAGAACTGGTTTGTAAAATTTCTTGAAACATAATGAAAGTGTCAAACAGTTTGAGTATGCATGTAATATAGAACCAGTTACAAACATACCAGCAAGTATCATCAAATGTCATAAATCTCTTTTTTTTTTTTTTAAATTTATATAGCCAATAAATCTGATTTCCACTAATAATTTCAGCGACTTCATATCCAGGTATTTGATTATATGTTTCAGCAGGGTTTTTAAATGGCCATAGACATAAGGTGTCATCTAGTGTACATATGTAAACCCAGCTATGCATACAACTTTACCTACACAATAAACAGGTATTGACAACCTTCTAACGTTTCATGCCAACAATCCATTGATTCAGGACAATGTCTTTTCTTCAAAACTGAAAAAGCGTTTAAATCAATTTCACCCAATGGTCTTATGAATTTTAGAAATATGAAATATGCTTATTTAAGAATGAGGAATCAAGTCATAAGTCATATTAAATTTTTATGTGAAAACAAGACTGCCAATGAAGAGTTTTTTGTGTGCCAAACAAACCAGAAACACACTCAAACCAAGAAAATACTTAAAACAATGCTTACCTTTAGTACTTTCTGTTCGACAGATTGTTCCCAGAGCTGCTTGTCATAAGATCCGATCTGAAAAATACCCATGTGACCAGTTATGTAACACATCAACAGGACATAACGTAATATTACAATGTATCAAATTCGATCAGTCAATATATCGACTGTCAATACTGACGATCATAAACTAATTATAGCAGGTGGAACATTAGCATTGTAGTCGCAAGTCCGAGTAAGTCATGATTTACACATGGGTACACGTGTGTAGGATATCAATAGAGAGGGTATTGTATATTCTTATCAGGTGTATTTACAAGTGTCCAATGATTTTCATGTGATGTGTTGAATTATTTACTATTTTCTGCTTGGGTTCTGTGTCCAACAGATAGTATTTTTGACATTTCAGTGATTTTTTTTCCCTTGAATTGTGAATGCATGGTCTGATATGCCTTTGTTTGTGAAAATTACATTGTTTTTCTCATTTGTGAATTGTGAAAAAAGTAGCGGCGTTTCTGCTCAGCTGATAATGATATTGTGAGGAAAAGATATGGTCTATGACAGAATACCTTGCAATTTTTCTTCAAAATGGTAAGGAATTTATGTTTTCAAGAAACTGAGATATTATCAAAGAGAAGCACCTTTGAAATTAATTTAGCTGAGTAGGAAGGGTTAAACCATGCTTCGGTCAAAAATACTCTTTTGAATTGTGAATCAATCAATTTGGGTCCCTGGGCCCTTTTACAGTATCAAAAATCACTGCATATTGGAACTTGAAACAAATATAGTCTTGTTTTATTACTGTGAAACTGTGATGTAGACAAAGCAAGAGTACACTCTGTGAGAGCCATTTGGGGTGGGAATCATTCCATTTGAAATTTGTCTTGTGGGAATCATGCCACTTGAAATTATCTGACAATTTTAAGTGGCATGATTCCCTCCCCAAATGGCTCTCACAGAGGATTCAGGAAATCAACCCTTTCCCTCATAGAGGAAACCATGAAAAGACCTATGCGAACAGCATAAAACCAGACCAGCCTGCGAGTAACTCGCAGGCTGATCAGGTTTTATGCTGTTCGCTGCTCCTCGGTGGTCTGGAAATGAGTATTTTGTAATTAAATTTGGTAAAGTTTAACTGTGGTTTTCTGCAGATCAGGCTTTATGTGGTACCTAATGAGTGCGTCAAAATTAGTCTATATGAGGGAAAGGGTTAAAGACCTAGACAAAGATTATCCAAAAGCAGCATGTAGTTATCGATATGGGGGTGTTCAGGAAAATTAGTGTCCTTTTCCAACAATCAGAGCACAGGGTTCCAAGTATGAGAGACAACCTGGCAGTCAAACTATCCTGGCAGGAAAACCAGCCCTGGATCGAACTACCCTGATATGCTAAGAGCCAACCAGTATCACTTTAAGACTTGCAGTAGCCTCAGGCACTGTTGATTTACATAATTACTGCAGCCATTTTCACTGTACTGTACCACTCCACACTCAATGTCATATCAAAGCAATATATAGTGAATGTGTACATCAGGTTCACTTATACTAAGTATGGTCATGACCTTTAAACTTAACTCAAGATAATTATGAAACAAATCAAAGTGCTCAAGGTTATGAAACAGAGATCAAATTCAGTTGACTTATTAATAATAACTAGAGTCGCCGGAAAACATGCAGAGTTTTTGCATCATAATTGTGTTCAACCCTACTTAAACGCTGGAATTAGAATTAAGGCTATTACATAAAATAAATCCTGTCGACAGTCTGTCAGTGCATTGTGTGCTTTGATTTTATTGTGGTATGTCACTATCAGGAATCAACCCCAAGACTTCCTAGTTATGAAATAGATACAAGAGTGATTAGTTAACATAACAATGGATATGAAACCACAGAACGGCTTTACAATCCTGAGCTGATTTGGTTGGCTAATTTTCATTGATTTAATCCACAGGACAATGACCTTAAACTGAAAGTATTTCCTTGCAAGCAAAAGTATACCAGTGCAATAACCAAATAATTAAGGGTACCTTGGGGTACATGTATTGTACATGACAGCAGATCCAAAGGTTCTTTGAGGGCAAAAACTTTTCACAATCTCATTAAAATCAGATTTAGTATATTTGCTCATATTTCATTACTCAGATTGACCTTTGTGTAAGCCAATCAAATTGGCGCCTACAAAATTGTTAGGCATAATCAGGGAAAGTAACTGCATCAATACATATGAACAAATTACAAGATAGTACTACCACACAGTCCTGAGAATGCCAAATCAACTTCTTTTTGTTCAAGCTTTATTTTGGTATCTATAATTTAGTAAGAACTTTTTATCACAGCAGTTGCTGAGGCATCTACTATTAATGTTTAACCAAAATCAGATTGAAACACGCTATATGAGTGGTTAAAAATCAAACACTTGTTTATGCATATAAATTACTTCGAAGGTCCATCATTTTGTTCAGGCTTTATTTTTGTATCTGTAATTTAGTAAGAACTTTTTTTCACAGCAGTTACTGAGGCATCAATTTTTAATATTTTACCAAAATCAGATTAAAACGCACTATTTAACTGGTTAAAAATCGAGGACTTGTTTATGCATATAAATTACTTCAAAGGCCAATCTGACGTGACCATAATTGCAATGTTGTCAGATCCTAATCGCAGACAGTAGAGGAGCCCAAATTAGGTTATGATTTTAATGAGATTAGAACTTTTCATGGCCTTCCTAGACACAACTACCTAGAGCTGAAACAGTGCAAGACTACAAGTGTACTACAATACTTACAGTACCCGGTACATTACTTTGTACAGTCCCAAGGGTGGTCTTATTATTTAGATTTTACTGTACCGATTCCTGTTCAATGTACAGAAGGAGCTGTCTGATCTGGGTCTGCTCGTTTGCCAAAGTGTCAAAATGAGTCAATATGAAGTAAAGGATTAACAGCAGTCCCAAGGGTGGTCTTATCATTAAGATTTTACTGTACCTTGAACAGTAATTGGTACAGTAAAGTGTATCATATGGAGGACCATGTACCGTAGTTCACGTACTGTGAGGGCCAGGCTGTACCGTTTGACCCCTAGACACCACATACTGGCCTTATTCAGGGACAGTCAATGAGATAAGCAAACGTTGTATGAACTGAATGGCTTTAAATTCTGTGACTGCCTAAAACAGGAAGATGACTTGTATCTGTCAAGTGCATAAAAGATATTGAGAAAAAGTATTTCATTTATCAAAAAAAAATGCCTAGTAAAACTTGGTAATCTGAACCCTCTCCCCAAAAAAGGGGCCCAAGGCCCAATATTAAGAACTAGTGAGAACCATACTGTGGTCATTTTTGTGGGGAAGAATTTGGAAACCCGAGTAACCAGAGAAAAGCCGGGTGCCTGGACAGACATCCTCTCCGTCCTCTTATAAACATGACCAGGTATCAAACCTGGCACCCCTGTTACAGATATGCTCACAGTTTGTTTGTTTGTTGGGTTTAATATCCCACCGACAGTATTTCAGTCATTTGGAGATAGATATAGTGCTGCCACACTGCAGTATTATGCTGTAGACATGTGGCATGATATCACACCCAGTCACATTATCCTGACACCAGTCCAACCAGTCCTGCAACTACCCATATATATGCTGAGTGCCAAGCAAGGGAGCTACAACAGTACAATTCTTTACAACTTTGGTATGTCACAGATAGGGATCGAACCCACAACCTCCAGCACCAGAGGCGGACGCTCTAACCACTCAGCAACCTGGGACGGTATATGCTCACAGTCAGTAGAGTCTTACTTTATTATCTATCAAGAGAGTACAGTATGAAACATATCAACCTACCTTCTGTTGGTACCATGCTATTACGCCATGAACTTTTTCCATCCCTCATGTGCCTAAACTGTTGTATGTCCCACCCTCTATCCAAACAAAATCCTGGTCAATATTGCAAAAAAAAAAAAAAAAATCTAATGTTCAAGTCTGACACACAAACCAACAGCAAGTCTTCACCCAATCTCTTCACCAGATCAGGTCATTAAGCAGATTAATGCCTAGTGCCTACTGACCAGGTCTTTGAGCCAAAGTACAAAAGGTCAATGTTCTGACCAATGCCCTTTTCAAATGGTCAGTAGGTCCGAAACTTGAGCCAGAACTTGTTTATCCACTTCGAAACCAGAACAGTATCTGCTGTGAGCCTTCAACAATGCATGCGTACCTGTAAAATAAATAACCCATGTAACTATACTACCAACAGCCAAGTCACAATGTACATGCAACATTAAGCAAATAAATGTTGTGCATCAGGAGACAAGCACTTTTAATGATTCTATTTTCTTTCATTATTAAATAAATATAACCATTATATCAATATCCAGTGAAAATAAAACCTATGAAGATATACCATACAATCCTATTGAAACATCCTGGGGGCTTTGTTATTTTTCCTCCTTAAACATCCCTGGGTGCTGGGACTTTGCATTTTTCCCTCATTAAGCCTTTAAATAAAGTCCTCATTTCCAGACCACTGAGGAGCAGTGAACAGCATAAAATCTGATCAGCCTGCCAGTTACTCGCAGGCTGATCTGGTTTTATGTTGTTCACATAGGTCTTTTCATGGTTTCCTCTATGAGGGAAAGGGTTAAACTAAGGCTACAAAACAAACCTCTCATTAACCCCACCCCCTCCAAACACACACATCTTGTAAACTTAATTACTCAATATATTAATTTTCAGTGTTTTCATTCATAAACATAACAGATTTTTTTGGCAATTTCAAACAATGATTTCAACTGATATACCATTACTAACGAAAACCCTGCATTCAGACTTCTTCATTCAATTTAAGTTTTTTTTTTATTATTATCATTATTTATTTAGTAAGTAACTGGAATCAGACAATCAGTGATATTGATATTTCCTTACAAAATGGGGGAGTGGGGACTTAAAATGGAGTCAATACAGTAATCAAAACAATTTCAGTCTTAATACCTATCCCCACTCCTTAGGCTTACGAAGAACTGATCAAGTACAAGGTCACGCTGAGGACACTGTGAAATGAATAACCTCTTCTCATGTTACGTAGATAAACAAGTCATCCCCAAAGTATATTGCATTCAATATACCGCAGTGCCCATATGGGAAATTTAAGCCAGCGATTTTTTTCCTTCTTTGAGCGAGTCCTGTGTAAAAGGATCCATTCCCAATGCCCACAGGACCCATTCCAAATTTAAAAAGAAAGAGATGAATTTCCTTAACCCTTTCCCTCATATAGACTCATTTTGATGCACTCAATAGGTACCACATAAAGCCTGATCTGCAGAAAACCATAGTTAAACCTTACCAAATTTAATTATAAAGTCCTCATTTCAAGACCACTGACTGACTGAGGAGCAGCGAACAGCATAAAACCTGATCAGCCTGCGAGTTACTCGCAGGCTGATCTGGTTTTATGCTGTTCGCATAGGTCTTTTCATGGTTTCCTCTATGAGGGAAAGGGTTAAAGATCCTTCTTAAAGATAAAAGCATGAAATATCACTTCAACAACTTTACATTGATGCAAAAGTAAAAGAATCTTAAAGTTTGTTCTTTCTTAAATGAATTACTTTAAACCAGTATCTCAGCATAGTAAAATAACCTGTTTAAGGCTTTTGCAAATGTACAACCAATTTCCCAATCTCATGATTTGCAATTCTTTTTTTTCCCCAATTTACTTATTTTCGCGATTCAAAATTTCAATCTAATTTGAAAGGTACAGGGCCTGTTCCCAATAGGCTGCAAAAAATGGCTGTAAGCGTAAGTTTATTCCATACTTTCTGTGAAAAATATTCATGAACAATAATAAATAATCTATCATACCCTATGAGATAAGATCTTATCATTTTACCTGTGAGAAAAGTTTCCTGAATGGCTATTTTTAGTAACTTCACAGTGATAAGGATAATCTGATATTAAAATTTAAAGAAAGATATCTGATTAATAAAAGAAAGACAATGCACACTTTAACTGAACAAGGCAATTAATTCTTGGCATTTTTGGGGGTTGTTTTTTTTTTGTGTGTGTGCAATTTTCACAATGTAAATATGACATTTATTAATTTAAATGGACTTCTTTGAAAATTTAAGGTGACATTTTTTTGTTTAAGTGAAGGTCAGCCCCTTCCTTTCCCAGTCACGATTATTGAGGCTCTTCATGAGGAATTTCAAAACTGAAAGACATGAATGAAAGAAAAGATGGGAAAAGCAAGTAAAAAAAAAAAGGCAGTGAATGGAAAGAAGGGGCCTATGCCATCAATAAATATTTACTTTTAGATTAAACAAAATATATCACATTGAAATTGTCAAATAATTATACTGATATGCACAAGACTTTGTAACAACTGCCAATCCTCATGTTTCTTCAAAGTCTAGCCAGAGGTTTGAGTTGTGGAAAAGAAACTATACGGACATTAAATTGCTAAAAAAAACAAAGGGCCATAACTCTGTAATGATATTTCCCAACAAAATATGCAAATATTCACAGCTAGATTAAGTATGGTTTACCAATCAATCTAGTGAAGTTACTTCCAATTCAAGCTAGAGGTTTTGGAGATGTGTTGAAAAGATTCTGTAGGTAGCTCATAATGTTAGAAACATATCTTGGACCACATGTCTCTCCTTCGTAGAGAAGCGTGACAGAAAAAAAAGTGACAGATAAATCTCTGACACTCACAGACAAAAAAAAAAAAAAAAAAATTGATGTCAGAGTTATGGACGGACCTTGTGTATGACAATTCCTCTTGCTATGCTCTGTTCTTCAATAGCATGAGTAGAACAGGAGTTATTGCATAATAAAGGAGAGTAACAGAAAAAATGTGACGAACAACAAAGCAGTGATCCCTGTGTGCCCAGCAGCCTGCAGGTGACAGAAAATGGGTCTATAACTCTGTGATAAATTATCCCACCTAAACATTTGATGATATGCACAACTAGATTTGATACTGATCAATCCTGTGAAGTTTCAACCAATTCAAGCCAGGGTTTTGGAAATGAAGTGGGGGACAATATTGAATAACAAAATACAAAGGGCCACTGACTCTTAAATAATTCATCAAACCTAAATGTGCCAATAATATGAACAACTAGACTCAATACTGATAAATTCTGTATCATCCAATTCAAGATTTTGGAGATAAGGAGCAGACAAGACTGTGCCTACAGACAGACAAGCTGATTCCGCCATACCACCCCCACCCACTTTTGTGTGGGTGTGTATGTGCGTGTGTGGGGGGGATATAAAAACACTTCTATAAGAACAGTTATGTAAAAAAGATATATAGTTTGATATTTAAGAGTAATTCTGTTCTCCCTTCAAAAAGTTTAAGGAACTTTTTTCAGAAGATATAAATAATTCATTTGCAGGCTGTTAGATCTGGGTTTGCTCTATTTGTCAAACTAAAAAAACACATCGATATGAGGTTAATGTTGGTGAGCTTAAGTCTCGTACAAGTAGTTTTTTCTTCAATTTAAAAAGTTGGAATACTCGTACGGAGTCCATACATGCACATGCATCGTGAGGATTTTTTTTTTAATATGTGAGCCTTGCCAACTTTTAACTCAGACTTAAAAGTTTGCGAGTCCTTGCAGGAATTTCAAACTCGCAGCCATGTTGTCAACATCATAGCGACTCTAACACGTAGGGCTGTACTTGTGCTACATCCTAACCGAGCTCAAGCAGAGTTCTTCCAAGTACTTTGAACTTGTGCAATGGCCACAGGAGCTCATACGAGCTTCCCAAGAGATTCCAACGATTTCATACATCAAAATTTTCATCTGATCTGTGGGAGTCTCATAGCCTCATTATACCACTACAATGGACACTGTATGATTTTTAAAACCTGCCAGAACTCACAGGTCCATATGAGCTCTAAGTTTCTACGAGCTCTGTGTGAGTGAAGTGACGTAGTATTACTGACCATTAAACTCGGCAAGTGCAGGTCACATTTCACAGGAAAACGCTATTTTCTTAAAACTAGTTAAGGAAGTTGGTAAAATATAGAATGCAGTATCCCCAAAGCTGGTGCCTGTGGTACCACATAACACATTCTGCAATCAGGCGTCTTCACCAGTTTTGATATAGCTATAGCGAAATAATTAGTTCTGTCTATGAAGTGCATGCTCGATGCGTGAATGTAATCAGACTTGTGATGGCACACGAAAATAGAAAACCTTATTTCAAAATATAGGTTAAATCATGATAAGAAACTATCCCATTTCTTTATAATCACTAAGTGACCATGCTTTTGTAGATGGAGATGTAATATGCACATAATTTTAAAATCAAATTCTTGGTCAATGACCAATCTAGCCCTGGGTTTTACGGTACCGTGGTACTTAAAAAAACAAAAAAAACAGTTATGTATAAAGATCATACCTGAATGAAAATTCTCTTTTCTATAACAAATTATCCCCCTTCAATGAAATTTGACCAAAATTTATTGTGACAGATCAAGTCATAAACACTTAGTTGACCTATTTATAATTGCCACCATTTTGGGTGACTACCAAGGGAGATTATTTCGGTACCGCGGTAATCTCTAAACTGAAAAATATGGTTGGATTGATGCGCCAAATATCGGGTTACTCGTTTTACCCGAATCCCCCTATTTACCGGGATCTACCTGAATCCACTTAGATTTTACCAGAATCCACCTTATTTATCTTGTATTATGTTATTTTTTATATGTTTTTAATAAAATTACTGAACTTAAATACGATATTAATAATGAAATTCATTTAATACATTTTTATCTGTTTTTAAATGACATTTGACGTAGGCCTATATTGTCGTTTACTGTACGAAATCAACTTAGCTATTTATAGAGTGGCAGATTCGGACCTGGTGACATTTCAAGGTTAATATTATTGTTTTATCTTCTTAAACTTAAATGTCATATCATTTTTTCGTCTTATAATTGCCTATGGTTGATACGGATAGCTTTTATTTATACAATGTAATATGTTCGTTTACCGAACAAAATGGCAGAATGACTTCACCGTGTATTATCCGGTATCAACCTAAAAGCCAGGTACATTGTTTTTTCCTTGTTTGTTGTTTGGCTAGAATTTGCATCATAAAAAATATGAGGAATTATGAAACTGTCTATTATACACTTGTACAAGTCTTGGAAATTTATTCCAGTGAATATTAAAATGTTGTTCAGCCATTACTGAACATATATACAATATGGTACGATAATGGTACTAAAATATGGCAGATTTGATTGAGACTCATTGAAAAATTTATTTACCAAAGAATGCATCTATTTTTTACATAATTGACTTTATTGGCGAATGCGATGCAATTTAAATTCGCAGTTATAAAAATCCTACCACCATCAGGTTTTGCTTTTACGCACATTCGCAGGAAATGTAAAATAACGCGGTATCATAAAACCTGCGGTACCATAGGAAGGTTGTTTATCTGTTAACATAATAAATAGCTGCTTTTACAGTCAAGCAGTCTAGTAAAAACAATACTGGCAACACAAATAGAAATGCGTACTTCAGAAGCTGATAGAAGGTTTTTCAAAAGATAAGACGTCTTCATTGGCAAATAAAACACGTTTTCATAAACGTGCATTTAAATTCCCTACCGATCTTCATGAGGTTCTACATCATCTATAATTAGATAAGAAGTTTCAAGGGAAATGGAAACTTAGAAAAGAAGGAAAAAAAAAAAGTATGCCATCATAACATTGAAAACTCTTAATCTTCACTGTTTTAATAATCTGAGAGCTTTCGTAACGTACGACAGAAAAATGAAAATATTGATTTCTTTTTATTTTACATCAGCTCGAAAAAAACAACGCAAAGACATCATGTAACTGATTTATGTTCCTTTTATGTAATTTACGGACCAGCGTAATATGCTGAGATGCAAATATTAAATAAAGTTTCATTCAAAAACTTACATCAAAGTCCTCATATAACGCACAACAATGGAGAATTTATAACAGCTGAGCAAGCATACAACCTTGACAGTTTTCTTCCTCGTTTTGGAGCCTCCAAACGCTGAAGAGTTTGTTTTTGTTCATATCGGTATTTTCCGTTCCACTTCGTTTAACATCGGGTATTTTCGTGAATTGGGAGCGTGTCACCTAAAGGTGAATTGGTCCGATATTTAGATCTACCGCTCCTGTCATTTTTAATGCAAATTAGAACATTTTTTTTTTTTCAATGAAATTTTGAATAGATATAGGCCTACATAAATAGTTATATTCTGAAATAAAAAAGAGAGAGGAGACAAGGAATGACTAGGTCTAAAAATGGTTATGTAAATCAGGGTCTCTGTATATAGGATAAAAGAGACCCTGTGTAAATAAATAGATTCCCTTCAAATGACATGGCATTATTATTACCAAACAGATATATGCAGGTCATTGAGAACAACAGGAAACACAACCAATTTCTACGAAATTTGTTTGATTGGTCTATTTATAAGCGAATGTTTAAAAAGAAATGTATGTGTATCTGCATGTATAGCCTACACCAATAGAAATCTATATAGTTATACGATTATATTGCAAAAGCCTCCGCACCTATTTTTCCCCAAACCATACAATTCATAAAACTTTTCATCTCAATCTTTGCTGTGGCTGTCATCATCATCATCATCCATCATCATCATCATCACTGCCGTCATTATATGTGGCCTAGCTTTGACGTAAAGTTTAGATTTAAAAATATATTTATTTAGATATAAATATCATATTTAACAACATATACAAGCTAAACGCTAACGTTTCGGTTTTCAAGACTTTGGTTTTAGTGTCCAAGGGAGGCTATTCAAGAACACATAATCATTAATCTGCCACGTAATGGACTACCTTACTAGTTATATTTTTATTTATTTATTTTTTAATAATTATTATTATTGCGTATTTTTGAACAATATTTGATTTATTTCTTTGTGAATTCATTAAACTAGTATTCAACCGTTGAATACTTTAACCCATAAATCATCACCTCATCTTTTTTAAAACATTTATAGTGTCTCTTTACCAATATTTATGCAAAACTTGCCTTTGTCAAGAAAACATATGAATTTAAACGCTTTAAAATTCATGTTTTTTTTCCCTTGGCAGAGGCAAGTTTTGCCGAAATATTGGTTTTCCCGATATAATGGTATAGAATGAGTCTTTAATTGTTAATTTAACTGGAACATTTACATGTTCATTAATGTTAATATTGTTATATACAATTTCACCAGAAGATCGGCAATACCCGGCTCGAATTCCACCAACAATACTTAGCGCTAAGAAATATTTAACTTATTAAATTGGGTAGTCACACATTCCACCAGTCTTTTTCATGAAATATTCAAGTACTCGACTTACATGAAATCAACTTTTACTTTAAGATCTAACAATATTTATTAAGAAATGAAATATTTGAGTATTTTATTAGAGAAAACAAGACTAATGAAAATCACCCTCAAGTATTTAAGTATTACTTAGCGCTAAGATTTTTTTTGGTGGAATTCGACCCCGGTATAATTCACTTAATTGACTTAAACTGACCAATCAATGACTGGGGAAAATCCTCAAACGTATGTTTATTTCCAATTGAACAATGTGTGAAATTTTACACCAGCATGTAGATTAGGTGTTCGGGAAGTGCTCCCTGATTTACGTAGGTTTATTTCTCATTACGGAGTGAAATGGTCTTATTGAGTGTGCGTTAGCCACCCAACGAGAAATATATATTTTTTATATATATATATAAATATATATATATTTCTACGTATCTACACCAATCATTAGCATGTCTATAGCTTTATTGATCAACTTTATACCATTCCTTACGGCAATTCATAGTTGACAGGATTATGAATGATAAAAGCATATACGCAAAAATACAGCATAGCCCAGTACATACATTGGGTAACATGGATATCATTTACATATTAAATCCGATAATTTCAACACTTCAATCGAATTTTGGGTTTATGTAGGGAAGCCAGGACTCATGGGGTCATGAAAATTCGATTTTGAATGGGTTGTTACTGAACATTCAATAAACCCGATTGATCTATTTAACGATATGATTATATAGTGTACCGGTGTATTATATATATCTTCTACGGAAACCTGTTCGAGTCACCGTCATGTCTATAAGATGCGATGACGAATCGTCGCGTTCTCCCTTGACAAAGCATATCACACATGAATTAATTACATAGAAATAAAATCTTCCATAGACACACGTAAGGTTTTCGCCTTATTTACTTTCGTGAAAAGTGATATTCATCACGTCTTCTTTATCTTCGTAAATACGACAATTTCGGAAAGGTATTGCGAGATTTTCATATCAACTTGAGAGATCACATCTTCTTAAACCATGAAATTGGCACTTCTAGAGAGACATACGAGCGTCTGTTTTCACCATTAGGGACATGCGATGATTTCTGCATCTTCTCACATCTGACGTCGTGGATTCGGCAAACCCGGATTGTGAGACATAAGTGAGGTTTAATCTGCTAAAAACCGGATAGATTTTTTCCTTAACACTGTGGACGTATTATGCCCGTCACCATCGTCGAATACCCATTACTGATCGATAGATCATCTAAAAGCCGTGGGATATTACGGTTGAATTTTGTTGTTTTAGGGTGTGTTAAATTACGCTATTTCATTGGGCGCATAACGTTTTTAAAACCAATCATAAATACCGTTTTTATACAGCCGCCGGAAGCAGTCATTTTTTTTAATTGTTTACATGACTTTCAAGCCTCCATGCCGAAGAGTGTTGCATTCAAAAGTCGCGTTTTTATTGGTCAATAAATTAATCAATAACTACTGTTTTAAGACGGTTTACTTGCCTATTTCCCCACGGCATGATGACATGTAGTATAAGTCAGCCGGGGGTATTCGACGATGGCCCGTCACATGTTGTTATAATGAATGCCTTGTGATCTAACAACTTGATTTGATTTATCCAGTTTTCATCCTATAAGCACATTATAACTTAAATTTATTTGGGAAATTTGAGTGCTCATAAATGTCTGACACATTGTAATAAATAACTATATTGTTTTGCCATGATTAAAATATCTTCTGTCGATATTAGGGATTATCTCCGAAATTATGGAGAATATCGGATACTGGCGAAATAACACGACTGCCGAGATATACGACTCACTCGCGGTGTTACGACAGTCGTGTTGATCCGCCTACCTTCGTGATCCTCCGTATAATTTTTGAAAAGAATCAGATTGAGGAAAAGGAACTTTCAAAGGTGTTGCCTTCAAGACGCAAGGATGAACAGAGACACGCGACGTTATCGTCCCTAAAACACGCGAGTGGTGTTTATCAAATTTCTTTTGAACACGCGACAACGCGATAATGATGGCTTACGCAGTCGTGTTATTCCGGAATTCTCCGAATGACGAAAAACTTTAAAAGTGGGAGATAACGGTGACCCGAACTAGATTCCGTAGTATTATATTTCTGACGTGCCGGTTTTTTTCTTTTTTTTTTCTTCAAATTTACGCATGCAGAAGTTTGAAATGAAAAAGAAACCGACAGCGAGTGTCATATTTTGGATATACATACTTAGACAGCGGTAAGATAATTTTTAAGGTTATTGCTTTTTTATACTTTCAAATGATAATTGTATCGATAATAATAATAATAACAACAACAGCATTACCATTATAGAAGTGTACAGAACATTTGGAGACTAGGCCCGTTGGTCAAGTTGTCAGAGAATCGTCCTGTAACCAAGAGGTCTAACGTTCGATATCACTCTCGATAAATCGTTGCTTTATGATTGTAATTAGGGGTAGTAGTTAAGGCTAGTTTAAACAATTAAATATATATATATATATGCAATAACATGACTAAATTGATACCAATGCACTTAAAGATGCTGATATGATCTCCTTCTCCTATTGTAATGGCTGGCAATCATTTCTGGTTATTATGGCCATATTTAGATCTTGCGGTCAAGGATAACCCACGAGTTGGCTCCTGTTATGATTATTTTTTTTCTCTCTCTCTCTGTGAAGAGACAGCATGTGAAGAGGCATATGTAAGATACAAGGTTTTCAGAGTGCGATGCCTAGCTAATTGTGCGAATATACCTCTTGGTTCTTTTACGTGCCCGGTGTATAGCACCGATACACAAGGTAGAACAAGTACTGAGTTCCCATATCAACCCAATTTTGCTGAGTGTCAGGCAAGGTTGCATCTAGTTCCAATTTTTATACGTTCCACGGCAAGGATTCGAACCCCAGACCTGAACGCAAAGCGGAAACTCTACCACTGAGCTACAACGCCGATCGTTTTTCGTTTACATGTAGGTTCTTTTAATTTGAAGTACATTCTAATATACATGCATTGTGCATTTTATACAATCCTGAAATATATACTTAGTCGCATTTCTTTTTTATTTATTTTCAATTCTACCATCAAAAAAATAGGTGTGTAAAATGTAATATATTTTCACCGATGAAAACTTTAGTAACACCCTCTACAATGTACATGTATATATATATTCTCCATTTTAACACTTATTCAGTATTTCATTTTTTCCTTTCAAACAAACATAAAGAAATTAACTGCTTATTCCTTAGTTATTACTGGCTCTCCAGGTACGAAGGACGCATGAGGACAGGAAGGTTAAATTCGTGGATTATACTTTTAACCTTTTAAATCCTATGTACCTGTGTGCCCATTTTACCTCACTTTAGACAAGTGAAAAGTCAATTGCTACTGAGATCATTTCCTAATCTGAACTTACAGGGTGAAGTTAGCGTGCGGTTAAAAGTCTGATCAGCACGCGAGTACTTCATATATATACATATGAAATGACCAACTTCATGAGACCTGGCTCGAATTCCACAAACAATACTTAGCGCTAAGTAATACTTAAATTCTTAAACTAGGTAGACACATATTCCACCATTACTATTTTGTGAAATTTTCAAGTTCATGACTTTGTTGAAATGGAATTATTACCTTTATAACGAACAATAATTGATGAGAAATTAAACATTTGGGTAATTTCATTACAGAAACAAGACTTATGAAATTCGCCCTTAAGTATTTAAGTTTTACTTAGCGCTAAGAATTGGAATTCGACCCAATTCCCGTATTCTTGTATATTCTTAAGTATGATCTCAGGCATAATTTGAGTATCATACTCAAATCTCTACTGAAACTAATGGGTATAGCTCGAGTTAGAAATGAAAATGATACTTAAGTACTTTTTTCCTTTTTGAGAACACGGGGCCTAGAGGCTTGAATCCTACCCAGCATACCGAACACTTAAGTAATACTTAAATACTTAGAGGCGAATTTCATCCTTGTTTGTTTCTATAAAATTCGTTTTTCATTACAGTAATATGTACACTTGGTCTTACACTTGAGTATTCCGTAAAACAGACATGACTGATTGCATTTCTACGTTATTTTTTTTATTTTTTTTTTTTATTTTTTTTTTTATTTATTTATATTTTTTTTTACTAAGCGCTAAGTGCCTGGATAGCGTAGTGGTAACACGCTTCATTTCTCACAAATGCGTCCTAGGTTCGATATCTGGTCACGTACTTGAGAGGGTACAGAGGTCGCCCGTCCAGACACGTAGGATTTCTCCAGGTTCTTCTGTTTCCTTTCAAAGTAATGACCACATACGTCGCCACCAGAGCCATCGAGAATTGTGAAAACTTGTTTTGTAATCGATGTAACATAAAGTTTAACTATGCGCTAAGTATTGTTACGTGCTCACACGTTAATATTTTTCTACTTATTTCCTCATTCAAACTGGCATAAAAATTTCAGAAATGAATTGAAAATATTTAAGATCGACTCCGTTCTCTCGGTTATCTAATTATACACGTGTGTTTAGAAAGTAGAAAAAAAATGAAATATGTATAAAAAAAGTATTGAAACAACAACAACAACAACAACAACAACAATAACATCCAGTCATACGTCACCTTCTAGACATTTACTTTTTTGCTGTTTTGTGCTGGTGTTTAGCGTCGCTGCGACAGTATTTCAGTCACATAGCGACTTTCGGCTAATTACAGCAGGTTTAGTTTAAATTTATTTACTTTTACGCCAATTGGGAAACAAGTTCTTACAAATTATACTAATCCCTCTCCACGGTTCCTGTGTTGGACCAGTACTTTGAAGGTCACGAGGAAATCCTTGACCCCAACGGGTTCAAACCCACAACCTTCGGATCCTTAATCTTGTACGTTACCACTGGACCACGGCGCCCTTAAATATAGCAAGAAGAAGAGCTCACAGTGCACAGAGGCCCAGGTTTAACCCTTAACTTCATGTATACTCATTTCGACATATAACTCTTTATTTCCTCCAATATTGAAGAGCAGAGCAGACCCAGATAGGAGCTGTCTAATCAGGGTCTCCTCTGTTTTTTCCCATACACTATTGTAGCTTAGTTTCTGCAGTTTGTATGGCAAAGAAAAATCTATTGTTTTATATGCAATTTTAAACTTCAGTCAATTAATATTCATCAGGTTATAATTTGAACATGAATATTCATAAGGTAAAGAGTTAAACTACCGCAAGCCAGTCGAAATGCTTCTTATAGATATGCACACTGAATTTATGCATTGTAATCTAACCCGTGTGAAAAGGAGTAATTTAAGGCCTGGATAATCAAAACTGGATGATGATGATGATGATGATGATGATGATGATAATATATAAGGACCGTGGGTAGCATGCATAATTGCGGTTGTGGGTTTCAACCCTATAAAAGGTCATTTATGACCTAAGTACTGGCCCAACTCAGAAACTATCGAAAAACGATTAGGATCCGATGTATATACAATGTATAAACTTTGTAATCCCAATAGACAGTTAAGGCATGATTTGTTTCTGTTGTGTGTAGGAACACCAAATAAGGGAGCGGACAGGTAACCATGGCCAGCAAAGGAACTGAGGGTTGCGAGCAAGAAGAGCAAGAATTACTGAATAAGAGTGAAATGGATGGTAGGTTTAATTAATTAATTAATTAGTTAGTTAGTTAATCTTCATGATTATCATCATTACTACTATTACATATATATCTTATTATTTCAAATCAGTTCAATTCAAGACCATATCAGGCGCAAAATACTAGTCCAACCCAGAAAAATCGAGATAATAATTTGTATTAAAGTTATGAAATATTTTGCAATCGAAATAATGTAAATACGTTTATTTTCATGCGCGCTTATATGTGGGTATATAGAGGATACAGGACCTGACAAAGATTTTGTTCTATTTAACCCTTTCTGACAAAATGTAGGTTATGGTTTTCCAATATTGTATGGTAGCTTATGTCGTTAACTTAAATAGTTACTTCAATTAATACCGTCAAATCAAATAACCTTTAATATACGGTTCCCTCTATGTTATATGTAGTCAATCTTTAATATATATCGCAGCCTATATTTACATTATGCATCCGGTGATTGATTTTACGGATACGGTTTTTGTTCATGTTAAATAAAGTGGCCCGATGTATCAATAAATTTTAGATTAAATTCAGAATAAATTTAGAGCCACAACCCCCTCCGCGCGCAAAAAAAGAAAAAAAAAAAGGTTTCACAAAACGTTTATATGAAATATGGATTTGTTTTTATCACATGTCAAACATTCTTTTCTTAATGTATTCATGTTCTTAATAAGCTAGATTTTAAGTCATCCCACTGACAACAATGTAGGTTTTGACGCCTAGTTTTCACATAGTTTTAAATGAAATTCTATACTTACATGTAAAAACGGATTGGTCCACATACATCGATCTGTTGAAAATGTACTTAGTCGAAAAGTTATATGTTTCTATCTCATGTATTTTTAAAAAATTTTGAATCTGTATTAACGGTCTTTTTTTAAGTTTAACGCTCAGTTGTAACTGATTATATATGATTAATGAATTACAGAATACTGAAAGGCAAAAGAAACGCAGGTTACCGGTGTTTAAATATTTATATATCGAAAATCGATTTTTATAATGAAACGCTGAATTGATTTAACATCAAAAGAATGCTCATTCGTGGTTATAAATTGCGTGTAATGTGGTTAACGACGATGTGTATTGCAAATATCTAAGCATCTTTATTAGCAATATTCACGATGCTAATGGGTTGTCGTATTATTTAAAAAAAATCAATTAAAAGTTACAATGAATTCATACGTCACAGTAAATTAACCCTTTCCCTCATAGAGGAAACCATGAAAAGACCTATGCGAACAGCATAAAACCAGATAGTAACTCGCAGGCTGATCAGGTTTTATGCTGTTCGCTGCTCCTCAGTGGTCTGGTAATGAGGATTTTACAATTAAATTGGGTAAGGTTTGAGTTTGGCTTTCTGCAGATCAGACTTTATGTAGTACCTATTGAGTGCGTCAAAATGAGTCTATATGAAGGAAAGGGTTAAACATAAGCAAAATGATATCGTACTCTAACTACTCCTATGTAATTAAGTCAAGTCGTTTATTACCGTCATTTCTCTTTGATCATTTGTGTACTTTATTGCATATACATTTCATGTCTTTCATACTATACTTTGTTTTATTCATATATATAAATATAAAGCAAAAAAAAAAGTAAATCTTTAAAAAAAATGTATTTGAGGGAAAAAGGTAACAACAATAAAAAAAAATAATAAAAGGTAATAAAAAGGTAACAACAATAATAAAAAATAATCAAAATTTTTTCAAATTTCATTTTTTTTATTTTTTTTATTTTTTTATTTTTTTTTTATTTTATTTAATCCAGATTGTAAATGATCCAAGTGAATATGTATCTACATGTAATAGATTTAACATATGAAAGCATGTAATACTATAAAACCCATATACGAAATGTGCCGATAATGCACCCATAATCATCATACACAGCCTTCAAATTACTATTTGAGTTTACCGTCGCTTCTATAGTGTTTCAGTCATATAGCGACGTCCAGATAATTACAGGTGGAGGAAGACCCCGAATGCACGGAGGCATCCAGGTAAAACCATCGACCTACCGCAAGCCTTCAAATTATTATATTACATATTAGGCATGATAAATTTATAATCAATTTAAGAGTTTGTAAACATTTTTTTTTCTTCAAAAATTGAAAGAAAGAACGAAAATAATCTAGTACCATCTAACCAAACCAAATGAAACATGAAAATATTTGGACAGAAAATTATATCATATTACTATAACAGTATTCTATTTACGTTTCAAAATAAAATGGTAAGTCAAACATGTCCTAAGGTATGCCTGTATAACAAAAATGCTACAGTTTGGTGATATTAAAACTGACCGCTAAATGCCTGTTGACCGCTTAATACAGGTGAAAGCATAATCTACACTCGGTTACTACATGAAATGGGGTTTGGTTTTGACCGCCTTCCTGTTTGTACATACCTTTTGAGATAACACTAACAGTTTTGTCAAGCTTTGTCATGACATTCAATATTTGAAATTGGTGAGATATAAAAAAAGACATCTCCTTGAAACAAATTATCCTTTATTCTTGTTGGGATACTAATACAAAAAAAAATTGTACATAACCTCCAGCTGGAGAGCATCCATAACTATCAATCTCATCGATACTGCATCCCAGTAGTGTCCATTTTTTTCTTTCTGAAAGTTTTTTCTTTCTCTTTGGCCATTATTTCTGTATCAGTCGAATCAGATTGAAAAAGAAAAAAAAATGTTTGATTTTATTTTCATAGTTGTATAGACTGATATTTATTGGACCGTGAATTGATGCTTAGTTTAATAACAAAATAATATCTGGTATGTTGTAAAAATTACTCGGTTAAAGTCTTTCAAATTTGGCAAGGTAACCAAAATTTGAATAAACGATGAGATATGTTCCATAATAACGTAGATTTAAGCGATATTTTGAATTAGGCATCCTAAGTAGAAACATATAATCAATCACCAGTCGATATAACTCACACAAAGTATTATCTTTATTCATATCCTGGATATGGTATCTGCATCAGCCCATAATCTGGTAATGTCACGCTGCGTGTCTATGTAGAAACATCTTGCGAGCACAGTGGGTCTTTTAAATGCAGACAAATGACCAGACATGAAATTGGAATTTTGTGCTTAACCCTTTCCCTCATAGAGGAAACATGAAAAGACCTATGCGAACAGCATAAAACCAGATCAGCCTGCGAGTAACTCGCAGGCTGATCAGGTTTTATGCTGTTCGCTGCTCCTCAGTGGTCTGGAAATGAGGATTTTGTAATTAAATTTGGTAAGGTTTATCTGTGGTTTTCTGCAGATCAGGCTTTATGTGGTACCTACTGAGTGCGTCAAAATGAGTATATATGAGAGAAAGGGTTAAATTTCACGAACATAATCTAAAATACGAAACTAAGTGAACCAACATACGGGTACTTTTAATAGCCACTTGTTTAAATGCAGCTAACTCACCAAGGGTTCGGCAATACTCGGTATTATTCGCTGATTTCAACTGACCAATCAGGGACTGGTTCAAATCTCTACCAGCATGTAGATTTAGTGTTCGGAGAGTTCTCGTTGATTTACGTAGGTTTCCGTCTCATTTCGGAGTGATCATTATCTCACCCACATCTACTTGATAATCTTACTGTAAAATATCTACTAAATTACAAGCATACAAAACATAAACTCCTCACAAAATAAAACCCTGACCTCTATGATAACTGAAAAAGCCTATCAAAAGTATGAAAATCTACCATATATAGTCTGCGACTGTTATCTGGAGCAGTAAAACACAGACAAAATAATAAAAGATTGTTTATCGCCACTGATCTGTAAATAAACGTTCTCGAAAATGGCATGCTGAGATCTCAGGTAAACAGAGTCTTACAGAGTCTGAGACAATTATGTCTTTTAACCCTTTCCCTCATAGAGGAAACCATGAAAAGACCTATGCGAAGAGCATAAAACCAGATCAGCATGCGAGTAACTCGCAGGCTGATCAGGTTTTATGCTGTTCGCTGCTCCTCAGTGGTCTGGAAATGAGGATTTTGTAATTAAATTTGGTAAGGTTTATCTGTGGTTTTCTGCAGATCAGGCTTTATGTGGTACCTATTGAGTGCGTCAAAATGAGTCTATATGAGGGAAAGGGTTAAAAGAGCTAGCAAACGGCTCGAATGGTATCATTTTTCATCTTTAGTTGAATTATTTTGAGTATATTTTTGTGTGTGTGTGTATTTTTTGTATTGATAATATGTGTAAATCTAATAAAACCATATTGCCTGATCAGGTTATCTTTATATACTTTCTCTTTATATTTAATCTTTATATAATCAAGTAATTATTATAAACTTGTTTAATTAAGGGAATATTATGTAAAGTTTAAAAATAAATTTTCCCCTTAAAAGGAAGGCTTGCCTAGTATTGCCTTGCCTGTTGGGTGTTTGCTCCTTATTACAATTCATGATCAAAACCGTTCGTCTTTTTCTTTCACTTTGTCTGACAGGAGATCAAGTTTTGCTCCGCCATTCCTTCCAGGCTCAGATACAGAAAAAAGCATGTGTTTAATTTTTCAAAAATTTAAATTCATACCGCGTGTGTTTGTCTTCGACATGTGTTGAACCGGAAGTACCACATATTAATTGAAATGGAGACAAGTTAGAATCCGTAAGACAACCCCCCCCCCCCCCCACACACACACACACACACGCCGATGATTTCCTGAGTCTGAGTCTAAAATTAATATTTTCAAGACAGACTCATTAGAGCCCTTGAGGCTCAAACGACAAACGTGCAAAAGGATCTGATACACTGCTCCTGAACTTTTCAGAGATGATTGAAGCGTTTGACCTATTTGACAAGAACGGGGACAAGCGGATCTCCTTGTCAGAACTGAAGTCAGTGATGCGAGCCCTCGGTCAGAACCCCACGGAAAAAGAAATCCAAAACATCATGGCAACAGTTGATAAAGATGGTACACGGTTTTACATATTTTGTCCGCCGACTGAACTTATAAGCAGTGATCACTCATTCGAGCCAATAATATCTACTCGACAATTTGCATATCCATGATTTACGGATTTATTTATTCATATTAGTTCATCAGGTTATCCAATAGACACACTGGGATATCATGTGATCGATGAATGGTCTGGTTTCACGCGGTTTTATATAGTATAAGAAAATAACCACTCAACAATAAATTAATAAAACAGGACTTATTATTTCCGGAAAATCTGAAATGGTCCATCTGGCTTTTGTATATTGAACATTAACTGAAATCCTCTGAATCGATCCGAGTTGATTGATATTTCGGAATACCTCAGCCTTTTCCTTGATGTGAACCAATATTTTGTCGAGATCCTCTTGTGCACATGTAAGGGAGATAACTCAACCGTGCTACTTGACTATTTCATTAAGGTTTGTACACCGTGATAACCATCAGTTAACCCTATATACAAATTATTAACAATGTCAATCTACGCAAAACCAAGGGACATATTAACAAGATAATCATATAGGGAAAGAAGTTCTTTTTATTACTTTGTTTTCATGGGTTTAACGTTTATAATTTGAGATGCATTTTAAGCGATAGATAATTATAGAAATTTGACCATCAAGTGACCAGGTATTAAATATGGTTATTAGGTTTGGTGTACCTTAACTCAAATTGAACTATTTATATCTACACATGGATTCAAAAGCATACCAAATGTCAGATTTGAGCATAAAGATTCACAGGGGATGGGGTTTCATTCATAAAATTATGGCAACCTTGCTACTTTCGAAGCAATCGGAACACTTCGCAATATGTGCCCGAGGTCCGGCGGATATGATCGAGTATTTACGATTGTCGAAGAAATGGGTAAAGTGTTCCATATTTTTTTCTTCAAAGTAATAATAATAATAATAATGAAATAAATAAAGCCACATATTTATCTTGATATTGAAATGGTCTCCAGTTTAACCCCTTTTCTTTATATAGATGATGCATTGTTAGATTTCGAAGAATATAGCTCACTTATAAGAAACTACCTAAAGCCCAAAGACGTTGTGGAGGCTGAACTAAGACAAGCAATCTGCTGGTTCGACAGCGACCGGAACCAACGGCTAAACAAAAAGGAGTTGAAGATGGTGTTAACAGATGTCGGGGACCAGTTGACCCGAGAAGAGGCAGACGAACTTTGTGAGATGTTAGGAGACGGAGAGGTTGATATAGACGGTAAATAAGCTTTTACCTATCATATGGGATAAATAGTAATAGAATATCGTATTGAGTACAGCCACTGCGCACATTGTGAATTTTAGATTGTATTGCTCTAATAATTTGAGATATATTTTGCTCATTTAATTTCTATTTTAAATTTAATCCCTCTTCCTCATCCTCCTCCTCATCATCATCTACAACAACATCAACACACACATATTTTTCATTTCACTTTTTTTTTCTTTTTTTTTTTCCAGATTTTGTGAAGTTCATGTGCAAACGGTATTAAGAGAGACGAAAGGGACGATACAGACGTTATTGGCAAAATTAGTCTATACTCAAGAAATGTTCCGTCTGCATTTCTACTTCTTTGCTTCTGAGAGCAGAGGATAAAAGCACCATAAGTGCTATATATGTTGCATTCATCTTTTTCGAACATTTGTTGTAAAAAATGTTGACACAGATATGTTCATTTTTTTTTTCAATTTAATTTTCAACTAAATACAGAATTGGACAGCGTATACAAATGAAATACCGGCAGACATTGTCCACGTTCATTTGAAAAGAAACATTTCGTACTTATCACATGAGGACACTGTTTTGAGACCAAATTTTGAAAAACGCGTTATAAGAAATTCATCATTGAAAATGGACCTGTTTTTATTTTAAATGTATAAACTAAGAAAATCTTAAACGTAATTAGGGTATTTTTTCTATTATAACGATAATATCGTGAATTCAGTGTTCCAGCCGAGCTTGACAATTACCGGAGAAGGCTATTTCCGGTTTCTTTCGTAGTGACTATAAAGGTAAGTTTTTATTGGTCAATCAAAATGAAAACGAAACGAACATATCTCGGGAAAACTTCAATGAGTTGCGGAAGTCCAGAAAAGCATAAACAATGCCATTGACTTGGGCAAAATGTAATCATTGTCGGACAAGCAGGTACAGTGAAGTAACTAATGAACGCTTACCTTTTATTCACTGCAATAGAAACCGGAAGTAGCCAGTCCCGGCTGTTGTCAAGCTCGATTGGGACCTTAAAAACACATGTTAGTCATTTATAAGAGCACAAACAACACGGGAAACGGCTCAATTCTTTATTTCTATTCATTCTAAATTTAAATGAACCATTTTACTGATCGTTATTTGCCGAAATTGCATATTCAAAAATTAGCCGAAAATAGTGCCCTTCATTCCTTTTATAATGTTGCTATTAGGTACGAAATGATTCGCCCCATGCAATTTAGAGCCCCTGTGTGAAAAGGTATTGTCTCCTTGAATATTATATCATGGACAGTTTTTCCCATACGGGAGTTACTGTTACAGAGACCCATCGTCGGATACCCACGACTACCTATTACATTTCACCACATATAGAATCGTCGGAACCCAAGGTATACACCGTTATCACTACCGTATATACCGTGGGACATTTAACTGTCACGTTTGTATTCATGAATACTTATCAGCTACTTGCTGACCAATGAAACCAAACGTAATATTTGGAATACCCTCCATTGAAGTTACAAGAGCAGAACCTGATTACAGCTATATATAACAATGTAACGCGCTCCTATATTGGTTAAATCTTCCTTGCTGTCTCCGCCATAAATCAAATGAAATGCCTGTAATAAAAAAAACATGCATACGAAGTTTTGCTAATCAAATTACCCACGATCGATCAAGACGCAAAACGCTTTAAGTGAATGTGGGTTCCGACGATGCAGATATAGAGAGTAACGGTCACGCGTGGGTTTCTCATGATGGCATTGTCTATTGTCTAGGAATTAATAATCCCAGTTTACTAATAGCTAATCTATAAATTTTGATACTTATTAATTATTTTGCATAATAATGCAGTCCAAAAATTAATACTCATTTTGTAAAAAGATGCTCTTGTTGATTCATTTATTCCGCCTTTTACATTTTGGATATTTTGACTAAATGTATATATATACATGTAAAGAAAACTTACCACAATCTTGTGTTTGTCATAATTATATGTACCTCATATATGTAAGAGTCTGTTGGTTCGAGGAATACACATAACTATTCCTAGCTACCCTACTTTTGACTAGTGTTATCTTTAAAGGGAGGGAACTGCAGGAGAATTTGATTGTTATATATCTTCAACATCGAAGTACGTGACTGGTTACGAGATAAGCGTACTACAATAGACAAATGATTCAAAAACGGACGATGCGTTTCTATCTATCTTAGGTACTCTACATAAGGTTTCATTTACACAAACTATGTTGCTATCGGACTATAAATATACGTTAGTTTATAAAAACGTGCATAAGTGCGTCATATCATGTGTGTTAATAGCATGAAACTTACAGTGAAACAAACATACTGGAATGCAATAGACTAACTGACTTATATGTTGGTCGTGTAACAGTGCCTCAAGTGAGTTAGAGAAAAAAAACTACACAACAGGATAACATAACAACTATAAGAAGGTATGTACTGTATATTTTTCCTGGGATAATTCCCTTGCGTCATGCAATGTTATCTTGTTTACTGTATGCAATTTGTCCCGTTGCACACATAATTTTGCTATTAATTAATGTACATCACATTTGATGTATCAAATTATCATCCTGTTGTAAGACCCAAGTAATGTCCACTGGCACCTGGCCCCACCCCTGCACACGCAGTTTTCTGCTGAAGCGTGAATGTACACAGAATATGGAATTCTAAAAAATTAGTTGATAAGGATGGAGCGGGGTTGGTCCATTGCTAGAGTATTTTATATTTTTAAGATATTGATATTCTAGTGAATCGTTTGTACCCCGCACATGTTTTATTACATTTCAACTGACTATACGTTTTGGTGTTCCGTGATATTCCCGCCCTTTTTGTTTTTGAAGGGTTGAATTATCAGTTTTCTTATTGATTCGTTTGATTTTTTGACGCGTTTGTGTGAAAATGTCCCTGTTGTTAATGATATTTGATATTTGGATATAACATTCGAAGCACTGAAAATCTGTAGAAATGTAAAAATTAAAGGGAGCCTAAAACTTCCGAGCTGCTTTTTCAAGTGTTAATGTGTTAAAAACGAAGTGTTAATAGCCTAGGCTTTCCATATAGACAACCGTGTCGTTGTCCAGAGATAGCGTACTTGGCAACGAATCCTGAGGCTGTGGGTTCGAACCTCACGTTCCGAGTCCAACACAGGACCAGTCTAATCGGAACTTCTCGAGTAATTCCGTCATTCTTCATCACCGAGGTGTTCCGATTGAGAAACCGTCAAGACGGATTGGAATGACATTGTAAGAATTCAATATGTTAACACTAGCTAGAGGAGCAACATGATATCAATTTTATGCACTTGTGCTTCTTCCCTGTGGTTTAAAGTATGGGCTAACTCTTTCCATTCTCACGAACCATGAATATATATATATATAATCCGTTTGTGAATATTTCATTGCATAGTCAAGTGGCCATGCTCTCATGATACATACTTGAGACCTCTTACAGAAGTTGTGTCACAAATAAATGAGGGTTTGTTGTGTCTCAGTATCCTGTTATAGCAGATCTGAAAAAATTGACCATTTCACTCCGAAATGAGACGGGAATCTACGTAAATCAACGAGCATTCCCGAACACCTAATCTAATCTGTATAATTATACAGATTGTTCAATGGGAAATAAACATACATATGACATTTTCCCCCAGTCACTTATTGGTCAGTTTAAATCAGCGATTCATATCGAGTATTACCGAACCCCTTGTGAAATGTCCTATAGCAGATCACCACAAAAAAAAACAACAAAAAACAAAAAACGTCGCTTTTGGAATAATTTATCTATGGGCCAGGTTTGCCCAGTCTCTGGAAGTGTTAAAACCACATATTTACTTGTTTGTTTTGCTCGATTTTTCGTTAAATCCGAACAAATAAGCAGTTAAATAACTACGAGCTAGCATCCATTCAAAATTCGTTTGACTAAATCAAAAAGATATAGTACAGAACAATGACATTACATTTTGACATATAAAAAAACATAGTATACATTATTTTATTTACATGAAATACATTTATTCTATGCTTCCGGTAAAAAGACTTAGAGAACTAATTTTTGTTTTCACTGCAGATGATGTTATGATGTTATGTCTATTGCAATAAATGTAATTAAAAGCAACGAAATAAAAATAATTACGTCAAGTTAATAAACATAATTACGTCAAAATAATAAACATGGGTGAATACCCAAATATAGTTAATAATATTTAGACACCATAAAAGCGCAATTGCAAATTTACAATCGATATATTAAAAAAAACACACACCAAAAACATGGCGCTATGAACCGGAATTCACGCTAATCTAATTTGTTACGCGGCCCTTAAGCTTTATAGCAAATTTACAGCAGTAGAAAATGCCACATCACTGACAAAGTGTTACACTAATTGACAAACCAATAGAATTCTGAACCAATTAGCATGAAACGAGGTCCAATTAATGCACCAACATATGTCACCTAAACTGTCGCCTACTTCCTGCAAACCGCTGTGAATGCCATATTCATCATTACCCCCATTTAAACGTTATTATATGGTATTTTCTCACTCAGAGTGAACGCAAAACATGTCGCTAAAATGTCACCAAGACATAACTTTTCGGCATTTGCTGAATTCCCGTCTCACGCCGAATTCCTTTCTCAAAAGTTTATATTCTATTATTTAAATGAATATCGTATAATTCATTCGCGTGATAAGTAAAATGTATTAACTCAGCAAACCCATTTAAAGCAGCAGCTGTAATTAGAACAAGAAAAGATTAAAACAAATTGTTTTAATGGACGGCTTAAAATAGGCATACTGTCCCACTCTCTTTCTCTTTTCTACTATATTTGACCTTATAATCTAACCTGTCTATGCACAGGCCTGACACTTAGTCGAAAAATAAATAAATGAATTTGACCTCTCTATATATCATTTATATAAAAAGATTTCGATTTTTTTCTTGAACGTTTTTCTTTTTTCTGAATATCAGGGTCCTGCAGGGTCTATTATTTAAATAACAAGAAAGCAAATACAATGCAAAATAATAATTGTATAAGAACTAGCATTAAAAACATAGGTCTACTATTCAAATATAACCTAGCAACTTCCAAAAAGAATTGAAAACTGGAATAAAACTCTCGACTCCTTGCAGGAAATAAAAATGCTGACCGGGCACTTTTAACTCCACTACCGTAAGTCAACTGAGCGAACACTCTTATCTCATATGGGGCAAATAAGGTTATTTATAGAACTGAATCTCAACACCACTACACAGGTCGACAGTTTACTAATTTACTGCATAACTGCACCAAACGTTCTTCATATTACGGTTGCATATTTATAAGATAAACTTTAAATATAACTTATCCCACACATCATATAATAATTAATTACAAGCACAATACAGAAGACGTGAAATGTGCTACGATCGAAGCGATACGTAGGTCATGAACTACAAAAAAAAAAAACTTATTAAATATGGTCAAGCACACAGGAAACTATTTAAAACAAACACAAATCAGGCATTTGATACCCCCAAACAATAACATCGGTCACTTAAAATTATTACATTCGACTGCTATACCAATTTGCACATGCGCCAACGGAAGTGTAAACCCATTTTAATTGGACATACTTATGAGTAGTGTGTGACGTAGTCACTAACAACTATAGTACCTACATTCTGAGGGTCCAATTCTCTGCATTTTAAACCGAATAACCTCTTAATTTGTATGAATGATCGAACGATTGAAAAGAATTCTACAACACAGGTATGCTGAGATTCAGCTAAAGTGCTGCAAACTAAATACTGAGTACAAAATACATAGTACGGAAACAATTATTGTATGTAGCATAATAAAAGAACTATTTTCACTGAGATGTTGCGTAACTTTCACTCTACCACGCGGAGGAGTATAGTTTCTTTCGATGCAAAGGTGGCTCGTGCCTGAATTTGAATGATGTAGTCCATAAAGAATACTAGAAAGCTTGAATTCCGATACAAATCCGCATAACTTATACTAATAATCGCATCAGGCTATCTCAGATACATCAAGATACCTCCAGGGTTTATTTGTTGCTCTGTGGAATGGCTGATACCTGTATATATCTGCTATTAGAAGTTTCTAAGGGTACAGTATGGAGCCACTTATTTGCATCTATAAATAGAAACTGTGCCGTCGCTCGGTGGTAGAAATCAAAACGCTGATAGTGCTAAGGGAGCAGTATTGTCGCATTTCCTTTGTTTATCAAAGTAACTTTAATAAACGGGGTCAATTTTCGCGCAATGCCAATAACCCCGCTTTCACGTTGCGTTAACATGGTCATTACAAGAAATTAAAGATGAATGCACCATTTGTTTCATCAGACTGTTAACAAATGGCACATCGCCACTCTTACTCTCCCTTTTTCTATAGCCTACAATAATCAATCGTTTATTATTTTAATATAAGTTTGATATTTGGCAAAAACTCAGTTACACTGCATATCTGCAGCTCATCAAACCCTCTTCCACTTGAGACACACACAATTTCAGTGCCTTCAGCGCTTTGATATATATATATATCAGCATCCAATTCTCTACTTTTATTTTGTCTTTGCCCTTCTTTATTGTATATTGAACATGGCAAGGGACGGAATCTGACATCCACTTATATTACGGAGGTCGTAACTTTGAACAAATTTATGCTACATTTATATTCTATGCTCGGTTCGATCAGTGTAATATCCAATTAATAAATGGTGTAACGAATCATTGTCAAAAGGTTGCCGTTACTAAGTAATGATGCGAAATGTCAACATTTATCTTTTTTAGTCTGCGTCACTATCATTTCCGTGATCCATGGTCCGTGTCATTGAAAGCTTATTCCATATATTCGCGGCAAGGTCTGTGATACTGCATGAAATAATGAAAGGTGTCGCTTTCCAAGAGAGTGGAGTTCAAGCACTGGCGCACACTATAACCAGGAGTGATTGCACTTCGACAAAGGAAAAAAAATGAAACGAAAGCGTAGACGGTGGGTAAACAAATACACAGGAGAAGAATATTTTTGATAATTGGCGAATCTTTATGCTCTGGCAGTGTTATTATACACACTGTCACAGGTGGGTTTTCAAGCAATATTTCAATAAGTTTTTCTGTCGTACGTTTTGTAATCAGAGTCCACGTTTGACTTTGAACGAGACATAATTCCAAGTCGAGACGTCCGTGTGCGTGAAAATTCGCTCACCGAACGAAATGTCGCGGACACGGACCCGGGCAGTACGTATGGAATGTACTCATCGTATTCCTTGTTAAACAAAGCTTCACGGATACGGACGCGGACCACGGAACTATGGAATACCGGCCAAACGCATGCAATTTTCCTCAACACGGTGCATAACCATATCAGCGGGCTCGCTGCAGAAATCGCTATATCGGCAGGATCTCTGCGTTCGCACCGCTCATTCTCTGCCATAAACACAAACTCACGATGGACAGAAGGCAAGAAAAGAGATCAATGGTCACTTTTAACAGGTGAGTTGTTCAATATTAAGTATTGCACGGAATATTAGAGTATATTTACTTGATAATTATCAGCCACAGCGCTCCGAAAACTCGGACAAACAGTTTAGTGATGTACCAACATGGAACACAACCTCGACATTTTCTACAGGCTTTAGCGAGTTTACTGCTTTGATTACGTCCACAAAATAAACATCGTACGTATATGTTTGGGTATATTCTTCAAGAACATATCAATAAATTGGTCGATATTTATGTTAAATTTCTTGATACCCAACTACCTTCGGTTTTGTTGGTGCACGTGAGGTCTCTCTGCACATCACTTTTTGAAGCACAGACAGACTCTCACTTTGCCAGGGATGTATTTTTTAAATCATACTGCTAGCATTCTTTGCATTTTATTGTGAAGTAACATGTTCATGCTTCTCGCCTTTCGTTTGTTCCAGAAATCCCCATCCATTCTTTCCTATGCAAGAAACAGGATGTGGTGAAATACGTCAACAAGTTATTATACATCCGTTTAGTATAAACACACTGTAGCTGCAAATAGCCTTGAAATAACCCTCGATAACAAACATTAACCTACTTAATGCATGGAATTATGTTTTGACGTTACTATCCAAGTCCACCTCTACACGCATGCGCACAAAGATTGGTCGTATATACTAGGTTACCCATTAAACCAAATGGTTTAACGAGTTAAACCGATCGAAAAATTTGAAAAATACTGCAATCTCATTGTCAAAATATAATTCCATACATTAAGTAAAAAATAAAAATAAAAATAAAGGCTTCTGTGACATAGGGCCTCACAAACTTGTAAAATTCGTCAACATATAAACAGCAACACAGCATTGCTGCGTAAATACTCTTAAGCTTAGAAATTACACAAGTAAAAACGGGTGTTTGTAAATCAACTGACTTTACAGTGATGTTTTTGTTCTACGCGTCCATCACAATTTTACGAAATAAGCATATAACTTAATTTTACTCGTACAAAAATATAAATACCATCGGTATTGCCAAATCATATGCATGAAAATTATAAAATTTTCGTAACCAATAGAACTATCCTATTTAATATCAAATTCTCATCTTTTTATCAAGAAAGGTGTAAGTTTTTTTTTACGAATCAGAGAAACATTTCTGAAAATCTATTTATTGTCTTTACAAAACATTTATGTTTTCAGTATTGTATTGACCATGGTTAAAATGGTTAACCATGGTTAACGGCTGTTAGGTATGTTATAGCTTTGTCTTAATTTTTCCCAGAAACACGTTATGACTGTATGATGAATCTTATTGGTCTTCAGTGCGATGTTTTAGAATAAAAAATGATTATATAAAATGCCTATTATATTATAATCATTATATTGTATGTTGGTCACGTCCCTAGTGGCTTTGTATTTGACAAAGTAATAATTGACTTAATAATCATTTGTGAGTTTAAATACATGGGCGCATTTATTCATTCATGTATTGCAGGTTCTCCCGCAGCTGCAATACATAAATATAAGGGATATATATATATATATATATAATATATATATATATATATAGAGAGAGAGAGAGAGAGAGAGAGAATATTTTTCTTAATTTAAATATATTTCTTGTTTAAAAAAAAAAGAAAAAAAGAAAACGGAAATCCTCGCTTTGGCTGAATGGTCCAAAGAAGAATAACGTAAGCACAGCGTGTTCTTGAACTTGATGAACTTATTGATTCATCATTTTTATTTATATTTGAGTTTTTTGAAGGAACATGTAAGTATGACCTTTATTTTTGGGGCGCGCGTTTAAGACTAAGCGATTCAATTAAAAATTATGAGAATATTGTAATAACAAATACTCTATATCTTTCATGTTTTCATTGACAATATGAACTAAGATAGTTAAAATAATAAGTAACACATACGTACTTTTAATAAATTTGTATCTGACTACGAAAAAATACAAATTACATATAATGTACGAAAGTGAAAACACATATAGGGGTAAGGACCCATGAAATCAATCATTTTCTGAAAACAATAAGAGAAACTATGGCTTGCAGAGAGTCTGCCTGTGCTTCAAAAGGTGGTGTGCAGAGAGACCTCCCGTGCACCAACAAAACCGAAAGTAGGGGATTATCAAGAAATTTACATAAATATCGGCCAGTTTATCTTTATCTTCTTGAAGAATATACCTAAAAGAAAACGTACGATGTTCATTTTGTGGACGTTATCAAAGCAATAACTCACTAAAGCCTGTAGAAAGTGTCGAGGTTGTGTTCCATGTTGGTACATCACTAAACTGTTTGTCCGAGTTTCGGAGCGCAGTGACTGATAATTGAAAAGTGGACACGCATATACATAGTAAATATACTCTAGTATTCCGTGCACTACTTAATATTGAACCACTCACTTGTTAAAAGTGACCATTGATCTCTTTTTTGCCTACTGACCATCGTGAGTTTGTGTTTATGGCAGAGAATGACCGGTGCGAACGCAGAGATCCTGCAGAGAGCCTGCCGATATAGCGATTTCTGCAGAGAACCCGACGATATAGCGATTTCTGCAGAGAGCCCGACGATATGGTTATGCACCGTGCTCAATCTGTCAAATGCTACTTTGCTGTAAAAACCGGCTTTGGCGTTGATTTCCAATATCATTGGCCACAATACATTGTGAAATAGATATTTCTTAATTATATAAATATAATATAAAAAGTATATAGTATAAAAATACTATAGGTTTGCTCTTCGTCTGTCCGTCAGCCCGTCCGTCAGTTACACACAAGTTTTCCGGGCTTTGTTCTAAAGGTTTGCAGATATTGATCTAATATTTGGTGTGAGTCTACCACCATGAGTTACAGATCAAGTTCGAGTTTCTTTCCGATCCACTGATTTTTGACGAAATAACGGGCCTCGGACTTAGAAAAATTCTTAAAATAGCAATTTTCCGGACTTTTTGATATATATTGTCGTTTTGACTTTCATCAAAACTATTTATCAAATAATTGACTTGTTTTAAACGTGAGGAGGGGCAGCGGTTTTTAGATTCTATTAGCCGGTATGTGACTTAGTATTGCAGAATGCTTGTTTCAAACGGAATAATATAGTTGAACAAACGCTTTCTATTTGCAAAACAAACAAAATATGAGTAAAAACGTTTTGTGCTTTCGCTGACTGTCTAACTGATGAGTAACAGATGTATTAAAAAGTTCTAAATGTCAATCTACATGTTTGAACATACAAATATAATTAAATAATATACAAACGACTAATTCATTTTGAAAGGAATGAAACACCATTTTCTATTGCAATGTTGGCAATATAAATACTCTCTGGTTGAGGGATAGTGTGGCCAAGTGGTTACAATCGCTCACTTACTTTCACTTAGCCCTTTACCGCTGTAGGTTTGACTCCTGACAAGGTCACTCGGATTTTTCATGAGAAGAAGAATTTAAGCTAGCTTGCGGTGGTTATACCCGGGTGCCTCTTTGCAAAAAGTTGCTGTATGGCTTAGATCTAAATTCTGTCTCAAAGAGGGCAAACTCAAAAACCTTAGCATCATCATCAACAACTAACCGAGAGAGAGCCTCTCACGGTAAAAGATCGGAATTCCGAATTACCAGCACAAATAAATACAGGTAAAACATTCAGTTTGCCTTAGTTAGATTTACATAATATGTTTTCGGCTTTTATATGAATTGCTTTTCAGGCGGCGTCAAATAATGCAATTGCCATGGCAACGATACTTTCCCACCTGATTTGCCGGTAATAACAGACAGTGCTTCTGTCAGTCGGCTCGTAATAACGCAGTAAGACCCCGCAAGTGAAAGCTTGAATTTCACGTGTACCCCTCGCGGTTACTTCTGGAGAGTAGACATTTTAAACGTATGTTTCTTTCAGTTTATTTCTCAATGATCCGAAATAAATGGGCGATGATTTCATGTATTTCCTTTGTACGCACATTTACATATGTAAATATGAACAGCCTGCTTTGTACGTTGCTGTTTTAAAACACATGCACTGAACCGAAGATAAGCAATATTGGCACAGTTTTGCATTCTGGGTCAAGTTTTCGAACATTCGGCAAGTTCTCAATGTTCCTCCATACGTTTATGAATGTGTACGGAGCGCGGATTGAAAGGGGTTTAGAGTGGTGGGGCCAGGACTTCCCCACAGCCCTTGAGTATTTAAATGGACTTCTACCTAATAAATCGTAAATCCAGAAGGAGTTTCCGCTTTGCCGCCAAGCCCTTATACTCTAATAATAAGGCCAAAATTCAATTTTGAAATATTTTCACATTTGCATTAGCAGGTCTAGAATCCCCTTGGACCCTCCTCCTCGATATCCAACATGGAGTATATTCAAAACTACTATTTACTTTTAAATTTTGATAACATAAGTGTATAAAACTGACTAAAATCGTATTGATTCAGTTTAAGAAATACATGGATGTGCGCACTTATTTGTTGAAATATGCTTTACCATTAGGTTTTATGGTTAGACGTATTAGATAAATTTCCCAATGAAAAACAATCTATGTATCTTCCAGAGATCGAAAAACAAATTAATCAAATATAAAACCAGACTAGGAAGTTATCACGTATTGCTTTTGAGTTTTAAGAGCTGGGTACAATTTTAGAATCAACAATTTCCCGGTAAATCACGAAATAAATTAAATTACCGAAAATATATGTATCCATTTTTCAAAGCCATACAGTAACGAAATGGGCATGCCTTACGAAAATTTATTGGTACATTCTGGCGGAAGTTCTGTTTTTAGAATATCAGTTTCTTACTTAATCAAGCAAAAGAGCCCATGTTCAAAAGCTTAATTATGAAATACATTCAAACCTGTCAAAAGTGATCAGTCAAACAACTGATATTATAAAAGAGAGTTAAGGTATAACACCCCTAATACCCATATTTCACATCTTGCCACTTGATGGAAGTCTTTTTATGACACTTTGTCACTTTGAAGACATCCAAAAATAAAAATGTTTCATCGAGAGCTTTTCCAGGTTTTATTAGATGTAGGGGAGATAATCTTTATTTAAGTTAGCATTGAAGTATATGGGAAATAAACAATTTCTGTGAATATGAAAAACTGAATTTGATTTTCGACGTAAACTCACGGTAGAAAGATGCGTTATATGATTCTGATTCAAATTTCATGAATACATCTAAACTTTACCGTAGGAAAATGGAGAAAATCACTTTTATATGTAAGTTTCAGGGGAGATAACTCGTGACAACAAAATTATAAAGGGGAGGTAATAAAATAATTTCTGTCATATGTAATAAAATGTCAATTTGCCTTTAAGATTTCCATGATTTGACATTTTAAAAGCTTATATTGTGAAGTTATATGCATGTCTTTGATGGTTATTATGGGGAAGTGAATTACAGGGCATAAACCTTAAATAGCCACGAGTCTTATCTTTAACTGGTCGCTTAAACCAGGTTTGCCGTTTACTGCAGGTGTAGATTTGACGAAGATTTAATTAATCCAATGGTTCAATCCGGAATCTTAAATCTACCTGCTTAGCCAGGTTGATTGCCTTGTATATGCTGTCGTTAAATTAAGGCTAGAATTAAACCTAATGTCTTTATTCTGAACAATCAGACTGGTTCCTTAAACCAAGTTGGTCGTTTAGAACAGGTGGTCTTTAACGGAATGATTTAGTTAACCAAAGTCTCTCTCCTGAATTTTCAACCAAATTGGCATAAACCAAATTGGCCGTTTAGTCCTGATCTCACACACATTATAGTCACGTGGTAACTCAGCACGGAAATGATTGATGATGAGCCAATCCACTGCGCTGGAGTTTGAAAGTTGGCTGCTTCAAGGAAGTTAACTGCTTAGTACAGGTGGCCGTGAACACAGGTTGAACTGGACAACCCACGACTGCTGAATATGCTACGTAAATTGACCGTTGGTGCCAAAGGATGGCAGGATTCCAGCATTTTGGAACCAAGATTTGGGACAATGCTCAACTATTTATCAGATTTCCTATTTATATATTGGCATTATGATAGATTAAATGACAAGTATAGGATACTTTTAATGGACTCCCGTGCCACCGGGATCATAGTCATTCGTTAGTGTATTCAATGTATTGTGATAAAAGTTTGGTAATATAATTGTATCGCTATGTGCCCCTATCGCAACAGTAATTTGCTTGCTCACTTGAGACCGAATTTAAGTTCTCTCTCATATTGACTTGCATGGACCGACCTTGTATTGCACTTGAAATATGATTGGGGCGTTTCAAATACTCATTTGCATGCCATTCGTCGACTACGATTGCTTCGTTGAGAAGAAACTTTGCAGACATTACGTTAATTGCATCTAATTTGGTAATGATCCAATTTTCAGACGATGATTAACTCGCTTCTGAACAGTTATATGGTAAATGCCCCAAGAAGATGAAATACGCATTGCTGTGACGGCGGATTGTTAACTAGGCTATTTGAATCAGTAAAATTATTATTTTTCCTCGGGGAGTAATTATTCGTGGAATTCGTGAGAATATCATCCGTACAAAAACAGTTTATATATCAAACCTTTAACACGAATCCAAGAATAAATCGCCCATTGAATACCAGAAAGGGTCAACAGCCTTCTTTGCACAACGTGTTCTGGAACAACCTCCGTCCGTCGTCCTCCGACATCAACAATTTGCTTTAAATCTTATCTCCTTTGAAACTACAAAGCAGAATTGATGAAGCTTGAATCTTTTTTAATAGTTCATTAAATAAACATGATCCATGCAAAACTATGGTTGCCATGAAAACAAAATATCCTCCTCTGAATCCAGTGCTTACGATACATTAAATTCATTTTTAACGACTTGGGGTGCTGTGGATGAAGACTGAACCCACGACTATACAGATGAACGATTTTAGACAGTTGAGAGAAGCATCTGAACTGTTCACTTTTTGGCTCTTAACCCTTTCCCTCATGCGAACAGCATAAAACCAGATCAGCCTGCGAGTAATCAGGTTTTATGCTGTTCGCTGCTCCTCAGTGGTCTGGAAATGAGGATTTTGTAAATAAATTTAGTAAGGTTTAACTGTGGTTTTCTGCAGATCAGGCTTTTTATGATACCTACTGAGGCGTCAAAATGAGTATATATGAGGGAAAGGGTTAATTAACCAATTTAATGCACATGCTTCTTTGCGGTCCGGGCGGTCACTCAGCCATCGGACAAGCTCCAGAGAGAGAGAGAACATTGCTGTGAAAAAAAAAAAAAAAATTCAAAAAAATTCAGAGTTTTCAGGGATAAAAGCCGGCATATAATTCACGGTTATCATGAACAGTAGATATATACTTATCTTTTATCTATACGGCATGAGGGTCTATTTTATATATCTGATATAGAACGATGCTTTGTGTTTTGTGTAATTATGTGCCGGTAACGATTATTTATATAAAACATCCACCATAACTGTGTTTTGTAATTTTCGACGACATAAAATTTGCATAATACTTTCATCTGAGATGGTTTCAGATATTTAATAGATGAAAATTCAGTGATACTTATAAAAGTGAATTATTTTCAAAAGAGGCAATGGTTTACAACTGATATATTCATTTAATGTGAACAAAATACTTCCGGTGTAAAGTATAATTTTAAACTTTTTTTTTCTACGAACATAAATTTACAACTATTCAATTCTTTTATTTTTAATGTAAAGGTAGAAACAAGTATTAAAATATAAATGATTTATTTCCTCCAGAATTACTTTTTACTTGCAAAATGATGAAAACAAAAACCTTATCGTACAGTACTTTACACACAGAGAGAGAGAGAGAGAGAGAGAGAGAGAGAGAGAAACCAGATGGAATGTCATTGAAAATGGATAAAAACATCATCATTAAATCCTGTTTTGACCTTTTAACACCTACCTTCGTAACATGTCTAGATAAACGTAAAGATAGGTATATTTGCTTCTTGGGAATAGAGTTTCGTTGTATAATCTTTTAGCTGATTCAGCGAAAAAATCTTCTTCCTGTGAGAAGTGATAAAACACGCTTGTTTATCTTGACGTGTTTCTCAGCCAATATTATGAAAATAAATGTGGTATGTAATAGTTATACACGACTCCAAATTGGGATATGATGATGATGAGTGGTTGATCACGTGGGTGTTTGTATGTGTACACATATGTTTGTATTAATGTGTCTTTGTATGAGTATGTGTATATATGAGGGCGGTGGTTGAACACGTGGGTGTATATGTGTGTGTTTGTAAGTGAAGGTATATGTATGTGTGTATATATATATATATATATATATATATTATACTAATATATTGGTTATATGTTTAATGTGTATATGTGTGTGTGTGTGTGTTACTAAGTATATGTGTGTGTTTATATGGGTTTAAGTGTGTAATATGTGTGTGTGTGTGTGTGTGTGCGTACTAAGTATATGTGTGTGTTTATATGGGTTTAAGTGTGTAATATGTGTATTGTATGTATGTGTGTGTGCCTGAAAGATATTTTCGTTCAAATGTATTTTCACTCCTATGTATCGCGCATTTAAAAAACAGGCTCTGCGAACAAATTACTGTTCACGAAAAGATAAAAAGAAAAACATGCATGATTGACAGACACGCACTAAATATTTACATAAGAACATTTATTATCTCTTGCGCCAATCTTATTTCAGTCTAATCTTGTCTCAGGACATGCCGCCAATCCTAATACTCCGGTTATAATACGCAATATAGCAGATGACTCATGCATTCATGCTATATAAACACAACCAAAATTTCCTCATTAATCATACAAGGACGTTAACTTTCCCCGCACTTTCATCCTAAATTCATTTTTTTCCTCCCCGCTGTTTTATCCCCTCTTTTTGATTCAGTCATTAATTAAAAACACTAAGTTAATGCCTCAGATCTCTTTGCCAGGTATTTGATCAGACATGCCTCTGAAACAATTTCCGGAAAAAGACTCTTTTTGAATCTTGTGTCTTCGGCAATGTCCGGCTTAAGATCAGTTGAAAACAGGCGCCAAGTGAAACAAGGCGCAAAGTGACACATAAAAAAACCTACATCAGTCATTCATTTAAACAATTCATAATTCAAAAAGTAAATAAATTTATAAAGTCATAAGTTCTACCCTTCTCTGTGTACTACACTACCATTCTCTGTGTACTACACAATATCTTAAAATAAATAAATAAATGAATAATTAAAATAATCGGGGCCTCCGTGGCCGAGAGGGTAAAGTCGCTGACTTCAACATTCATTCAGCCCCTCACCGCGTGGGTTCGAATCCCGACAGGGTCATTCGGATTTTCATGTGAGGAAGCCTTCCAGCTGGCTTGTGGTCGGTGGTTCTACCCGGATGACTCCGTGCATTTGGGGTCGTCGCTATGACTGAACTACTGTCGTAGCGACGGTAAACACAAATAGTCAAGTCAAGATCGATAGTCTTGGTTAATAATGATGATAATGATAATGAATGAACATTAGAGGACAGGAAGGAGAACAACACATGTACACTATTTTTAAGCAGCTTTTTCACAAATGAATTTGATTTTAAACTATGTGACTGTCTATCAATACACATCTACAGACGCATGGTTTCTGTGATAGTAATTGTAGAGCCAAAGCAGAAGAAGTAATTTCGTTTTGCACGCTTTGATCGTGCGCCACGTGTATGCGCGTGCTGCCTGTAGCTGTTACGTCAATCAGCGTGAGAGATGACTGTGCGTCAGCATCGCCTAGAATACCTGGTATTAATGCTTTAAAATAACTTCTTTTCACAAGTGCTCCAGAGAAAACATTTACCTACAGAAAAATACTATGAAATGGAAAGACTGTAATACTGGAACCTGTTTCGCGGAACAACTTGGAGTACCAGGGTAGATTATGTGGAACGAGCAAATTCTCAGCTGTTCCTAATTTTTCTGCATAACATTTTTCGTTTATAAGAGAAAGTGCGTTAACTCAGTGTAAAGTCTAATATAGTTGACTACAACAACAACAATTAGGCGTTAAATGATATTCGTATTTTTATTTTTACGAAAACAGTTGAACCTGTATTTAGCGGTCAATTTAATATTACTTAACTATAGCATTTTGTTATATATTTAACCTTCATTTAGCGGCCATCTATGTTAAGCGGTCACTTTCTCTTGTTTTCTTGGCTGGCCGCCGAGGACAAGTTTGACTGTATATTGATCATATGCAATACAAATTATTTGGTAACAAAAACAAAATATGTCAATAGAGGTACAATAAATTTAAAAACGGTGCCTGTTTTTAAATAGAGGATAATATTAGATCGATTAATAACATCAATGAGTGAATATAAAAATTTATATTTTCATGTTCACGAATGAAATTATACCTCGATCTTTCACCAAACAAACAATTTTTCTTTTATTAATGCTTTTAAGGCCAGAAATTAGTTGTGTTATTTACAAAAGACGTCACAATTGACGGGATTACCTCGCGTGCATGACGTCATTATTTTTTTTTTTTTTTTTTTTGCGTAAAACCCAGCACAAATGGCGCTCCGATCAGTTTATAACGTGGGGTCGGGTTCACGTTCCAGAGTAAAAATTATGAAAATTGTAATATTCACTGTTTCAAACAGTGAAATTACCATTTTTAATTCGCTATATTTCCCTATAATCCACCGAAAATCATTAAATAAATCTCTATAAATAATATTATCAATTCATGAAATAAGGAAAATGCAGTAAGGGTTATATCACCAAATCTTATGTATAAACAGGGCGTTGGTAATCTAGCTGATTGTCCAAAATAGTATATATGTTATATTAATAATATTTGTTTAAGTTGAAATTGAAATTTTCGCGAATTTTACACAGCTCATCGAACTTTGATAAAGGCAGCACGCGCATAAACGTGGCACAACCTGAAAGAAATACTTTCGCGTTCTTTTTTTTAGCTCACCTGAGCACAACGTGCTCATGGTGAGCTTTTGTGATGGTCCGCCGTCCGTCGTCTGTCGTGCGTCGTCAACTTTTTAATTCAAACGACTTCTCCTCCTAAACTACTGGGCAGATTTCAATAAAACTTTATTTAGTATATATTTAGTATGTATCATCATCTTATGGTCCTCTACCAAGTTTGTTCAAATTATGGCCCTGGGGTCAAAATTGGCCCCGCCCTGGGGATAATTAAAAACTTCTTCTCCGTAACCGTATGGCCTAGAGCTAAGATATTTGGCATGAAGCATTGTCTAGTGGATCTCTACCAAGATTGTTCAAATCATGGCCCTGGGGTCAAAATTGGCCCCGCCCCGGGGGTCACTTTATTTACATAGGCTTATATAGGGAAAACTTAGAAAAATCTTCTTCTCATGGAACCTTATGGCCGGGAGCTTTGTTATTTGGCATGTAGCATTGTCTAATGATCTCTACCAAGTTTGTTCAAATAATGGCCCTGGGGCCAAAATTGGCCCCGCCCAGGGGTTACTTTCTTCAACATAGGCTTATATTAGCAACTGTTTATCAGATCTGAATGATACTGTGCACAATTACTCATCTTAACATGTACATCACATATCAACAAAAAGGAATTGCTTTGTACATTTAGATTTTTCAACCATTAAAAAAAACACCTTGTTACCTTAATCTTTCACCTATCTTTTGTAACTTTATGGTGGGACATTTTATCTTTACTCAGGTGAGCGGATTAGAGCCCTCGGGCTCTTGTGTGTGTGTTTTTTTTATGTCCGCAAATTTAAATTGGCTTACTGTTATTATTTCCCTGCTGCATTAAAATGCTGTATGGTTATCTTCAACTGGTTGCATCATATTCTCCGGTAAAATCGTTAAATTTCTTAGACATTTAATTTCATTGATTATGTACCAAAGGGAATTTCGTGGTGACATTTATTCGTGGATTGGTGTTCTAAAACTCTTGAAGTCTATTACATGAACAATTTTAGTGAGGATTAAAATTCGCTGAAAAAAAAAAATGAATAAATAAAACATAAATAATAAATAAATAAATACGCGGCTTCAGATTTATTAGTAAAACAGACATTTTTTTCTATTAGGTTAAGAAATATATCGAGCATGGTGTGTATTAACGATGTTCAGAAGCAGTCTAAGTATTAAAAGACCACACACGGAATACAGACGAAAACCATGAATTTATTATTCTATATCTGTAGATGAAAATACTCCTATACTTTCATTATGATCTACAGGCATAGCACGCAGATTTGCTTAATTGAATTTTATTATTATACAATCAACGTAGCTCAAACAGTTCCACAAACAGTATCTCTTAACACGTGCCACCGTACAATGTGTGTTGCTCTGTGTTTTACCTTGAAGAGGAGAAGCTCTCTCCAGAATCATTTCAAGGCAAATATTTTGCCGTAAATATCTTCACGTACATTTAAGAGAAGGGCTTCTAATTTTTATTGTGGATCAACAGGCATCAGGAACCTCGAGCGTTCACCATTCGCACAGTCTTGGTCTATTATGGAACAATTATATGGAACGTATTTCACTGGGTGCCATAAACACAAGTTTCTCTGCAATATCTCTCTGACATATTTCTATCTACAAAGCAAGTAGGTTGTGAAAAGGCGTCTAAGCTCTGAGTTTATTTTGCACTGAAACTGCCGCGACTCAGCGCATCCTTGCAAACGGTAGAGGAATCATTCTAAACCGTGTTGCGTCGAAATCCTAATATACCAGGTTTATCTATGTCAGAAAGCAATGCTTCAATATTACCCGCCCAGTGTGCATCGTTGAGTTCGACTTTCCACTAAATAGAGCGGGATCATCCTCACCGACAATGAAAAACACACTCGGATAATCTTTAGAGAATGTTTTGTTTATAGATGAAACCCACGGAAACAGGAAATAAAACGTTAGCTTTTTAAGCGTGAATGAATCAAGTGTTTTGACTATTTACTTATCTTTGGATTAGAATCAGGTTGAAGAGATGGTGTTAATTCTAACATAGCGGCAGCTCTTGTGGACATTGCTTCTTTTCTATAAGTAAGATAGTATCGCTCGTGTCTGGAATTAAAAATGGCAGGTAAAGATTTTTGCGGTTTTGTTTGATTTTTTTTTTGTTTCGTTTTTATGTGTCTATACTGTAAAGATTAATATGCTTTGTAGACTAGGCTTCGTACCATTGGATTGTTCTGATCGACTTTGCCCTCCCCTCTCTCTCTTCACTATCTCTCTCGCTCTCTCTCTCTCTCTCTTCTTCCCGGATCGTTGGACAAAATGATACTATCAAGGTTATTAGATTACATATTTTGATATTATTTTTCTTTCGTTTCAACCAATTTAAACGAGATAAGTGCCAATATAAAATCAAGTAACATTGCTATAAAAAAGAAATTCTTTCATTGACTATTATTTTATAAATAAGAGTAACTTTATGCTTTTAAATTGAAAGGTATATATTTTTATCTATATTTATAAGGATTGTTCCACTGATTTGAAACAATGTATATTATTGAAAAAATGTTTAATGCTGTGGCTATGAATCTTGTTTGTTTGTTTGGTTTAACGTTCATCCGACAATATTACAGTCATTTTGAGACGATGTCTACTTGAGACAGATATAGTGCATCACGCCGTAGACATGTGGCATGATACCACACCCAGGCACATTTTCCTGACACCGGGTCAACCAGTCCTGGAACTATCCTTATATGCTTAGCGCCAAGCAAGGGAGCTATTCCATTACCATTTTTTTTCGATTTTGGTATGTCGAGGCCGGGGATCGAACCCATGTCCTCCCTCTCCCGACCACACGGCCATACGGGGAGGTTCTAAATTGTGTATATCATTGAAAAGAAAAGCTGAACACATCTTTACAAGATAACAGATTAAAAAGAATATATTTTGTGAACCAGCAAGATACAACGTAACGTCAATGAGACGTCAAGTTACGCTAAGTCACTATATCCCCCTTTCTCTTTTCATGACAACGCACTTGTTTACAGAGTTTCAAACCGCCACAATCCAGTTTTCTATTGACATTTTGAATGGCCCCTATCACCTGGATCAACACCACAAGCCTTCCGACGTTCAGGCAATATCTACAAAGAAGCTGAGCGCGCAAAATTGCGTTAAAAAGTATGAAAAACGCTTGGATGAGGCCATTTTGACTCTGAAATTTGCATGAAGATGTTATTTTGGCACATTTGTAAACAAAAGGTATAAATATTTTATACTTTTCATTATCCTGCACCTTCATTATGCCCAGCGGCGTCATCCGTAATGGTATTAGATAGGCGGTCCAAACAATGGGTCATTCCGATGACGCCGTCTTCGCAATTTTCTGTTAAATAAAACGCACTGAGTACACATTTGGGTTTTTAACCAGGTTTTCCGAAGGAAAAAAAATCTGATTATTAGATTGGCAAATGTCAGCAGGTAGGCGATTGGGCGTTCTGGTAGGCTGTCAGGTGACAAATTTTCTTCAAAGCACAACTCCTCCTTCATTTCTGAAAGGATTTTGACCAAACTTTCACAGAAGGTCAAATGCCCCAGCGCATATTGTCGGGATTTTGTGATTCGATCATTTTGGCGGAGTTACGGCGCTTTTTAATGGTGTGTCAAAATATATCCCGAGCTCAACTCCTTCTACATTTCAAAAGGGATTTTGATAAAACTTTCACAGGATTATTGTCATCAAGTGCCCCAGCGCATATTGTCAGGATTTGAGGATTAAAACATTTTTGGCAGAGTAATGCCCCCTTTTTTATTTGTCAATATTATCTCCTGAGTGCAACTCCTCCAACATTTCTGAACAGATTTTGACCATATTTTCAAAGAATCCATGTGCCATGTGTCATCATATATTCCGATATCAGATATTTATTCAAACTTTTCATAGTACTTTGTTTCAAATAGTTACTTTTCGGAAATATACAACACATATATGTACGTTAAATGGGTTTAATG
>CM037792.1:17746133-17774901 GCA_021229015.1 Solen grandis | reverse complement strand
ATATTTGGGGGTGGGGGAAACCCCCGGGGGTTTAACAGGGGTACCCCGGGAGAACCACCGACCTACCGCAACCCCGCTGGGAAGGGTTTCCCCACATAAAAAATTTGGGGGGGGGCTGGGAAAATTTTTAAACCACGACTGGAAACCCCCTCGGGCCCCGGCGCCCCCCCCCTCCTCCCCCCCGTGTTTGCATCCAGACTTTAAAATTAAATTTAAAAAAAATTTAAAAAAAAAAAAAACCTTTTTTTTTTGTATTTTAGGCCCCAACCCAAAAAATTTTTTTCAGTTTTTTTTGGGTCTATAAAAAACTTAAAAAAGATATGTCTTTCCCACGGCAGTACCCACGCCGGAAAAAATGTGTCATAAACCCCAAACCCCCCCCCTTTTTTCCTTAAATCTGGCCAACCAAATCCCGGGGAACTATCTTTAAAATGCGGGGGCGCCCCCCAAGGGGGCTAAAAACAATTTCCCTTTTTTTTGACTTTTGGGGGTTTCCCGGGCCCGGGGGGCGCAAAAACCCACGACCCCCCCTCCCGAGGGGACGTTTAAAACCCCTGGGAAAAGGGGGGGCGGTTTCCCCTTTTTTTAAAAAGCAAATGGGGGAAATTTGTATTTGTAAAAAGGGGGGCTTTAAAATTTTTTTTTTTTAGCAAAAATTTTTCTACGTTTTTTAAAAGAACCGCCATTGGAACTATCATTATTAATCATCGGCTCATTTTTTAAAAAGCTAAGGATTTTTCCCTTCCCCCCACGGGGTTTTATTACGCTTTTTCCCCTTTTGTTTTAAAACTACCCCCCCTTTTATATTATCCTGACCCCGGGGCCAAAAACCCGTCCTGGAAAAATCCCGAAATTTTTGGGTTTTTTTGCAGGGACCTACCAAAATTTTAAAATTTTAAAATTTAAATTTTTTGTTTTTGGGTCGGAGACCCCCCCCCAAAGGGGGCCCCCCGTCCCCAAAGGGGGGGGCGTTTTTAAAACCCCTCGGATAGTTTAGGGAAAAAAACATATGTTTGTAGGGTTTTTTTTTTGTTTTTTTTTTCCCCCAAAAAATTTTAAAATTTTTTTAAGAAAAAATGGGCATGGTTTAAAATTTTAAAAATTTTCCGTCCCGCGAAATGTCGCATGCAAAAGAAAAAATTAAACTTTAAAAAAATTGGCAAAAAAAGGGAATCTTTTTAAAAAAAAAAAAGAAAGAAAAGCCCCAAAACATTTTTAAGTAGAAAAAAAAGATAAAATATATATTATTTTTTTTTTTTTCCCCCTTAAAATTTTTAAACCCCCGGGCCATGAAAATTTTCCGGGGGCTATAAAAAAAATGCATAATATATGTTTTAAAAAAAAATTTTGTAGAAAATTTTTTTTCCCAAAAAAAAAAAAAAAAAAAATATATTTTGGGGGTTCTAATTAAATAATTATAAATTTTAAAAAGAAAAACCTTTTTCTTTATTGGGAAAAAGCTTTTTTATTTCCGGGGAAAAAGGGGAATCCGCCCAAATTTTTAAAAAATTATATATAAAAATTTATAAATATTTTTTATATATATATATTTTATATTTTTTATATTTTAAAAAAAAAAGGGGAGGGGCCTAAAAAAAAGAAAAAGTTTTCTAAATTTCCCCAGCCGAGGGGCCCCTTTTAAACCCCCCACTTTTTGGCCCCGGGGTTGGGGTAACTTTTTAAAATTTTTAAAAAAAAAATTGGAAAATTGTACTTTTATACAACAAAGTCAAATACACGTTTTTAAAATTTGCGATTACCCCATATTGGGTTTTAATTTCCGCGCATCCCTATTAATGAGTTTGGGGTTTGGGAAAAAAAAAAGACCAAAAGTTTTTTGGGGGAAATTAAAAGTAGACAAAACAAAAAACCCCCTTTTAAATTTTAAAACAAATTTTTTTTTTTGGGGGGAAAAAGGGGGGTTTAAAAGTAAAAATATTCTTCGTAAAAAAAAACTTTGGGTATTTAAAAAGGGAAAACTAAAACCCGCAAAACTCGTAAAAACCCGAATCTTTTTCCCGCCCCCTATTCAATATCCCTTTTGGGTTTTTTTTTTCAAAATTTCAAAAAAAAATTTTTATAATGAAAAAAATTTTTAAAGGGAATTTTTATGAAGAAAAATTTAAAAATAAACCCAAAACATAAATTTTAAAGGGGGTTATCAAAACCCCCAAGATAAAAAAGTTTTCTGTAAAAGGATTTTTCAAAATAGCCCAATTTAAAAATTTAAAAGTAATGTAACCAGAATTTTTTAAAAAACCCCCCCCAAAGGGGGAAAAAATTTTTAAAAAATTTTTTTTGGGCAAAGTTTTTTTTGGGTAATGGGGCTTTTAAAACGGAAATTTTTTAAAATTTCCTTTTTTTTTAATTTTGTTTTTATTTAATTTTTAATTTTGGGGGCCCCTTTTTTTAAAACGGGCCCCGTTTTAAATTTTTTCCCTTTTTATAAACCCCTTTAAAAACAGGTTTTTTTTTTTTTTTTTTTTTTTTAAGGGTAAAGGGGTTTTTTCCCCCAGGGGAGAAAAAAATGCACCCCGCCCCGGGACCAAACCCCCTGGGCCTTTTTGCTTTTGGGGGGAAATTTCCCCTTTTCCCACTGAGCTCCCCCGGGCTTTCTTTGTTTTTTTTTCCCCCCTTTTTAATTTTTAAAATGGGGCACGTATATAAGTTAATGTTGTTTCAAGAAGAAAATAAAGGCAAAAAAATTTCCTTTACGATAAACGGGCGAAAAGACCAAAAGAGTTTTTTACAAACTAAATACTTTGTTTTTGTTTTTTAATCCTCCAAACTTTCTAAACCCCTCGTGTTTTCCGGGGGATTTCATAGGTCCCCCCCCCTTTCCCTTTAAATTTTAAATATTTTTAAAAAAACGGGATCGCCGTTAACAAATTTTAAAGGGCAGTAAAACCTCCCATTTAGCGGTAAATTTTAAAAAATACTTTACTATAATATTCTTATTAAACCCCAATTCGTTTAAAACGGTCACCTTTTTATTAAGGGGCCCCATTTTCTATTGTTCCCTTGACTGGCCGCTTATGACGGGGTTTGGGACTGTATGTTGTTTTTTATTGAAATTTGAAAAGCATCAATAAACCCCCTTTTTTGTTTCAAAAATGTTTTTCTAAAACACCGCCCGGGGGCCCGAGTGGTTACAGCGTCCGTCTCGGGGGGGGGAGGCCCGGGGGTTTCGCGACCCCCGGCCCCCCGCCATCCCCAAAGGGGTCTTTACTGCTATAGCCCCTTGCTTGGCGCTAAATTTTTAAGGGTAGGTGCGGGAAAGGGTTTTGCCCCGGGGGGTAGGTGAATGTGCCCGGGTGTAGTATTGCCACATGTCCACGGCTTTTGTTACTCCCGTGTTGCAACAAAATATCTGTCCCAATTTGGGCATTGTCCCCAAATGATTTTAAAATACTATCTTTGGGGACTTTTAACCCAACAACAAAAAAAAACAAATTTTTTTCTCTCCTCCCAAATTTGTCTGCCCGTCTTGTCATCCTCTTCGTAGCATGATTTTTTCATATATCGTCGGGGTCCTAAAAAATTTTCCAAGCAGGTTGTCGTTCGTTTACAAAAATCTCTGCAAGGGGATCGTCTTTTTATGTTTTTTTTTTTTTTCTTAATAAAAATGATTTCCACGAAAGAAGGGCCTTTTTTTACTCTTTTTTTTTTTTAAAATAATGGTATTGGGAAAAATTTCCATCTGCTGTGTTTACAATTTATAAAGGGGAAAGTAAATTTGTAAACAATTCCCCAGCTACTTTGACATCAGCAAAGGGGGGGGTTAGGACCCAAAAAATTTTGGAAAAATTTTTAAATTGTAATGTATTAAATGTTATTTTCGATTTGAATAATTATTTTTTAAAAGAATTTTTTTGGGGGGGTTATCAATGTGATTTTGAAAGAACAAAATAGGTACGAAAACAGTTTTTTTATTCTAGTTTTTTAAATTTATTTGCATTTTAATTAAATCTTAGCCCCTCCCCGCTGGGGGTTTGGGAATGGGGTTGGCTTCGGATTTTTAGTGGGAAGTTCCCGCTGGTTGGGGAAAAGTCGAGGGTTTCTACCCGCTTTAAATTTGTGAAATCGGAGTTTTCCCCTCCACCGGTAATTAGCGGGGACGTCGAATATGATTGAAAAAATATCGCAGCGAGGGTTTAAACCCCAATACAACAACAAAAACATTTAAATTTTTAGGGGCCGAAAATTTGGGGACCTCGGGGGTTTTTATATAGCAGTGGTTTATTTGACGAGAGTTTTTATGCTGTCTTTACATCTAGTTAACGGGAAGAGAATCTTCTTTTCCCGGTCAGTGGGGGTTTATATTACGGGCTTTCGCCCCGGGTTTTTTCCCTTGCTCGGAAGTAAAGGAAAAGATTTTTTTTAAATTTTTTAAATTAAACGCCATACTTATCAACATTATCGTGTCAGGGTTTTTTTTTTTTTTTATTATTATTATTTTTTTTATTATTATTTTTTTTAATTTTTTTATGATTTTTTCTTTTTTTGTTTTCTGTTGCGGGCTTGTCTTTTTCCCCCAAAAATTTCTGCATTTTTTTTTTTTCCTTTTTCTTTTTATCTACTCTTCTTAACCGTTTTCCCTTCCTCTTGAAAAACTAAATGTTTCTTCATTTTTTTTAAATTGACACTTTACCCTTGCATACCGGGTATGCATAAACATTCTAAAAATACAGGTTAAGGGGAAAAGGGTTGTTTTTAAAAATTTTAAAGTTTCAAGTTTATTTCAATGAAATTAAAAAAATACAAAACAGAATACAAATGAAATATCCCTGAAATAGTCCATGATAATTTACAAAAAATTTACATGCAAATTTCAACATTACAAAAACATGGTGGAAATTTTTTTTCCCTTTAATCCCGGGAAAAAAAATATGTAAGCATTTTTTCGGCAGCATGAAATAAATTTAGTTTATTTTTTATGTAATATTTAGGACATTAGTAATTAAACTTTTTAACCCCCAATGTTTTCCTCTTTGTATTCGCCGTCACTTGAGTTTCCAAAAAAGTAAATTAAAAAAAAGTTGGGGAATTGGGTTTCGTAATCGTTTTAAAAATAAATAACATTACTTTTAACCCAAAAAATTGAAAATAAGGTACTGAAAATTTTTAAATAAACGACTTTTTTAAGGGGGGATTTTTAAAATTAAACGTTATAAAATAGGTCACGGATTTTTTGTTGTTTTTGAATGTCGTAAAATTACTTTAAAATCTACAGGGCCCTTAAACACGAAGGGGCGGAGGGTGAATGGGGGGTGGATTTTCAATATAAAAATTACTTGATGTTATCCCTTAAAAACCCTTCTTATGAATACAGGCTTGAATTAAATTATTTGATTTTACGTGCTTCGACATTATTTCATTTCAATAGCGACACCCAGAAATTACGGGGTGGCGGGGAAAGCCCCCGATGACGGGGGCATCCTTTTTTGAACGTTGCCCTTCCGTAAGCCGGGCGGATGGCTTCATATTCAGGGAAATTTCACCCAAAACAAAAAATCAAAAAGGTTTTGGAAATTTCCCCGGGGCCAGCAAAACCCGATTCCCTTTTGTTAAAAAAATATTTTGGGGTTTAAATAAAATTTAATTTTATAACTGGTGGAAAAAAAAATTGGTTTCTTTTGTGGGGGGGCAAGCATGAAATCGTTTTTACATTTTTGGGTTTAAAAAAGCATAAAACTTTGGAAAAAACATATAAAACATTCCCTTCGGTTATTTTTAGTTTATAGACCGAAGTCATCAGGGGCCCCGTGGTGGCCGTGTTTTTGCTTTTATACTTTTTTTGTTTTAAACCTCGTTATTAATAATTCCAAATCCTTTTTAATTTTTAAATATGTTGTTTTTGTGATGAGGTGCATTATAGGAATCTGTGAAATTTGTTTTTTTTTTAAAAGTATAACTTGTTATTTTTGAAACTGCCTTTTTGAGCTTACATTTTTTAAAATTAAAAAAACTTCATACTTTTTTATGAAATAAACTGTATATTATATTTTTTGAGTCTAAAAGTAACTTTTAAGTTTTTCCTAAATACCAAATTTTCACGATTTTATGATTTTACCCCCCATATTTTCTCAGGGCCCAAGTATTTTTTTCGTATTTTTTTTGGGAATCGTTGTTGGTTTAAATCTGGGGTGTAAAACCCCTGAATTTCACCACTACATTTTTAAAAAATATGTTTTCATGTATTTTTTAAAGCATGCTGTGTTCCCTTGAACCTATTTTCTCTTTTTGGGATACTGAAAAAAACCCCTGTACTTTTAAAACCTTGGGGAAAATAAAAAAAAATCTGTCAGATTGTTTTTGTTTTTCTAGGGCTAGTTTACATAGGTGGTAAAAAAAAAATTGTTTTCTCCCATGGGGTTAAATGTTTTTCAATACTTTGTGCAAAATGGGTTTAAAATTTTTGCCCAAAATGGGGTTGCAAATTGTCATATGAAAAAAACAAAAACCCTAGAAATTTATTTTTTTATAATTTTTTAAAAAAATTTTTCAAAAGGTGGGTCACCCAAGGCCAAAAAAATTCGACGTAACGTTTTTTCCCAATTTAGTATGATATTTTGTAAATTTCAAAATTTTTGTTTGGAAACAAGTTTTTTGCGTTGATTTATTTTAATTCAGAAAATTATTAATTTTTTTTTTTGGGTTTTAAAGGTAAAAAAATTCTTTGAGAACAGTCTATGTAAGATTTTTAGGTAACTGTTTAATACCCTTCATGCCCCGGAAAAAAAACAACAACAGACATTACTTCGGGTATAGTTCCCGGCTTCTTACGAAAATATGAATCCCACCCAGTTATAATCGACACAAAAAACTAGTTTTAAAAAAGGGTGCCAGTATGTAGTAAATTTTAAAAAAAATCCCATTTTTTTTCTTTTATTTCCCAAAATTATATCTTAGTTTTTGGGGGTTAAATTTTGGTTGTTTTAATATTTTAAACAGTTGTTAGTAAATGTATTTGCTACTTTCTTAGTGCAATGATTCACTGGTTGTATATAAAAATTTTAATTTCATTGATATTTAAAAATTAATTTTAAAAACAAAGTTCCTTTAAAAATAAAAAATTTGTGTGTGCCAAAGACTTCCTTTTCCCTAAAAAATGTTTAATTTTTAAAAACCAAATTTGGGGGGTGGGGTTTTCTAAAATATGTTTCAAAGTAAAAAAAACTTAAAAAATCATCAGTATTTTTTGATACAAAAAACTGGCCCGAACTTTGGGAGTATATGCAATCCGTTTACAGTTTCCCGTAGGTTTTCAACGATATATACACTTTGGGGAATACGTATGGACGAAACATCCGTGTTTAGTGACGCAAAAAAATGGAAATGAACTTTGCAGGTATTTTAAAACCGTTATTCAGTTTTCTGTTGGGTAGGGCATGACGTTTATACACTGGGGTTAAAGTTTGGGAATATCATCAATGTTTAAAGGGGGCAGAAAATGGAAGAAATTTGCATATATTAAATCCGTTTTACAGTTTCCCGACGGTGTACATGCCGTCATATAAAACTGCGAAAATGTTATGGCAAGGGATAAAAAGTGGGTTTTGTGACGCAAAAACTGACTGAAATTTGGGAGTATATTTAAAACCGTTATTCAGTTTCCTGACTGAGTTACATGACGTCATAGGCAAATGGGTATTTTTTATGGGACACTCAGTGTTTAGTTTAGCAGAAAAGGGGGCTGAAAAATTTGCAGTATTTTAAATCCGTTATGAGGTGCCTGACAGGGTATGCACGCGTCATATAAAATGCTTTTTTGTTTTTGACGCTTAATAAATGTTCGGTTTTCGCGAACTGGAAATGAACTTTGCAGTGTATTTTAAAACCCTTATTTTATTTTCTTCCCGGGTATACATGACGTATATTCCCCTGGTATATGTATGGGGGGCACATCATTAGTGTTTAGTGACGCCCAAAAACAGGGGGGGGGCCCCCGGGAAATTTGCAGTGTTTTAAATTGTTATTCAGTTTTCCGACTGGGTTGACATTTTAAGTCATATACACTTGGGGTTATGGTTTTTTGACGCTTAATCAGCGTTAGTGACGCAGAAAATGGGCTGAAACTTTGCAGTATTTCAAATCCCTTATTCAGTTTCCTGACTGGGTAGAAAATGCGTCTTTTCACTGCGTTATGTATGGGGAAAATAATCTGTGTTTTGTGACGCGAAAAATGGATGAAAATTTTGCAGTATAAAAATCCGTTATTTAGTTTCCCGACGGGGATACATTTACGTCATATATTTTCAAGGTATTTGAAAAGTGACCCCTCATCATGTTAAGAGACAGAAACTGGACCCGAACTTTACAGAATTTTTAAATCCGTTTTACAGTTTCCCGGCAGGGTTTTTACATGACGTAATATACCTGCGTATATGGGATGGCCGGTTTATCAGTGTTTAGTGGGCGCAGAAACTGGGAAACCCAAAAATTTGCCCGTATATTAAATCCCTTATTCAGATTCCGGGCAAAGGGTTTTACTTTAGGTCATTAACTGCCCTATAAGTTTGGGAATCAAAATCAGGTTTTAGTGATCAGGCATAGAAAGAACTTTGCATTTAAAATCCCATTTTCGTTTCCTGATTTTAGTATTAAAATGACGTTAAAATTTTCACTGGGTATTTTATGGGAGGGAAAATCAGTGGGTTTTGTGACGGGAAAAAGCGGGGCTGAACTTTTAAATATATTAAATCCCTTATTTAGTTGCCCAACAGGGTATGGGCGAGTCATATACACCTTTTGGGTATTTTGTTTAAGTGAAGGGTTAAATTTTGTTTAGTGGGCGCAGAAAATGGGTGAACTTTGCGTGTAAAATTAAAATTTTTTATTCGTTTCCTGAAAGAGTATTTCATGGCGTTAAAATACCGGGGATATATGTATTGGACGCATTTATCAGTGTTAAGTGACGCAGGGAAAATGGCTTGAACATTGCAATTTATTCAATCCGTTTTTTTCGTTTCGGGTTGGTTGGGACATGATAATATACACTGCGAAATGTATGGCACGCAAAATTTTGTTTTTTTTTTTACGCAGAAATTTCCTGAAACCCTTTTTATTAAAATTAAAACCCTTATACGTTGGGCCCGACAGGTTGTACTTGGGCGGTTTTATACACTGCGTATATATATGGCACGGGTTTATGCGCAGAAAACGGGGTGCCCCTTTGTTGTATATTAAAACAGTTATTTTAATTGCCCGACAGGGTATGCATGACGTCAATCAAATGTTTACATGTATGGGGGCATCATTTGTGTTTAGTGACTTTGACACTAGACTGAACGTTTTCAATTTTTTAAAACCGTTATTTAGGGTTTTTTTGATTGAGTATACATTTTTTCATATTTCCCTGGGTATTTTATGGGAACTTTATCAGGTTCGGACGCGAAAACTGGACTGAACTTTGAAGGGATATTTTTAATCCCTTATTCGTTTCCTACAAAAATGGGCGACGTCATATACACTGCGTTTTAATTTTAAGTGAAGCTTAATCCTTGGGTTTTGTGACCAGAAACTAGACTTTAACTTTGCAGTATAATTTAAAACCGTTTTTACAGTTTCCCGAATTGGTTTAAAATGGGGCGTCAGATTTCAATGCGTATAGTATCGGACACTTTTAACAAAAGGGTTTAAATAAGCCCGGGAAAATGGGAAATTTAACTTTGCGTATATTAAATCCGTTATTAAAATTTCCTGAAAGGGGGTAATGAGGTTATATTCAAATGCCTTTTTATGGGAACATTTCAGTGTTTATGACGCAAAAAATGGAATTTAACTTTACAGTTTCATTTAATTCCCTTATTCAGTTCCCGAATGGTTTAAATGACGTTTATACATGAGTATGGGTATATGACGCTTAACAGTGTTAAGTGACACAGAAACGTGGGCTGAAAATTTGGAAATATATTAAAAACCGTTATTTGTTTTTTGACTGGGTAGACATTTAAGTCATATACACTGGGTTTATGTATGGGCCAGGGTCATTTAGTGTTTAGTTTACGCAGGGAAAATGGGGCTGAAACTTTGCAGTTTTTTATTTTAAAAAACCCTTATACAGTTTCCGAAGGGTGTACTTGACGTAAAATACACGGGATATATGTATGGGAACTCATCTGTGTTTAGGAAGGCAGAAAATGGACTTTAACTTTGCACAAAATTCAATCCGTTACACAGTTTCCTGGAAAGGGTGTACTGACGTAATATACAATGCTATATAATGTCAGGCATCATTTGTGTTTAGGACGCAAAAACTGAACTTTGCAGTATATTTTAATTTCGTTTTACAGTTTTAAGACGGGTTTACATGGGTGAATATACCCCTGCATTTTTTGTTTTGGCACGCATTTTCAGTGGTTTTTGACGCAGAAACTGGACCGAACTTTGCAGTATAAATTAAATCCGTTATTCAGATTCCTGACAGGGTGTACATTTAGGTCATATTTTCCCCTGCGTATTTGTATGGGGCTCATCATCAGTGTTTAAATGACTCAGACAATAGACTGAAATTTGCATTATTAAATCCCCCATTTTAGTTGCCCGGGCGGGGTTTTTTAAGGGCTATTTATGCTGATCGGGTGACTAACTTTCCTTAGCCGGGATTAATTTGTAATGTAAAACCCGTCAAGAAATGTATAACTAATAATGTATTGTTATGACATCATATAAGTTTCGTGAAAAATATATACTGCTTTTTAGCATTAGGCAGATTCCCCCTTGAATGAGCAATAGGCTGACAATGTCTTCTTTTTATTTTGCTGTTTTTTTTTTTTTTTGTTTTAAAATTCTGTTTGGAAAAAATGCTAGTACTGAAAGTTCAAAAGTTTCTAAATTTTTCTCCACAAAAAAGGAAAAGGGACAAATTTGAAGTTTGCCCAAAATTTTTTTTTTGTCTGATTGGCCATAGGCAGGGCTTAAATAAGAAACCTTTTTTAGGCATTAGGATGTTTATACCCTCCATTATTAGGCAGACGATTATTTTATTTTATTCAACCTCAAATTTTGCAGGAAACGTATTTATTATTATTTCAATCATCATTTAGCAGCGCCCTATATTTTTATTTTATTCAAATTTATTTTGGAAAACACAATTTTATTAAATTTTATTCAATCTTTATTTTTTAGACGCATATATATTATTAAAAATTTATTATCTTTGGCAGACCCTGTATTTTTTTTATTTACCCCACCGAAAATAAATTGATGTACATTTTAAATTTTTTTGTTATTTTGGGGCCGTTTTTAGTCCCCTTTAGTATGTTCAGTTATATTGGGGTTCAGTTAAAAACGGGTGTTTCCGAAGGAAAAAAAAAAACTAAACACACAAAAAAAAAACTTTTTAAAAGACTGCACGAATTTAAATTTTGCCCCAAAAATTTTTTTTGGGAGTTCCCAAACCCGATTTTTTTAAATATCTTCAGCATTGACAGCAACAAATGCGTCCAGGTATGATTTTTTTTATGGTAAGTGGGCCGTGTAGGGGCGAAATTTGCGATCGAAGCGGTTGAGTTGATCTGGACAAACTTTGAAATAGAGTCTAGTTAATCGGGGATGCGACCGGGTATAACTCAAGCAGAGGTTTAAAATTTATCGGGTAATGATCGGTAATTTCTTTTTATCTCGACCAAATTGATATTAAAATATCGTTTGGCGTTTAAAATCGAAGGTACCTATTGTTTTTCTGAAAAAATGCTTCAAAAAATTCATTGTTTTAACATGACTCAAAACAAAGAACAGAACAGAAAATTTTTTATCATCCAAGTATCCCAAATACAATAATGGGACATAAGAAACCAAATACAGTTTTAAAATATTTGTTTTCCCGGTTTGGGGTCGATAACACGGGCGTTTTTGTTCAGTACATTGAGAGGGATATTAAAAAACAGCCAATAAAACATTTGAATTAGGGGCCAAAGATTTTTTTTGAGAGAAAAAGGGGGGAAAAATTTCAGAGAGACCCTTTAAAAAAATTTAGGGTGAGGGAAAAAATTGTTTGTTTCCCTCGCCCCACCTGCTAATTTTAAAAAAAAAAAATCAAAACGTGAAGGCACTGAAATTTTGAGTGCCTCAAGTGCATGGGGGGGAAAAGGGGTTTTACGAGCTGGAGTTTTTCGGGGACTTTGTTTTTGTCAGATACCAAAACCCAAAAATTTTAAAAAAATTTAACTATAAAAATTTTAGTTTTTGATTTGTTCCCCTTTTTATTTTTGTTTTGCATTTTCGTGATTTTAAAAACTTTTTAACTGTAGACTTTCAGAAAAAATAGGGGGGGGGAAGGGGTAAAAAGAGTGGCGATGGTTTTTAATTGTTAAGTCTGTTGAAACAAATGGTGGTTTCTTTTTTTTTTTTTTTGTTTAAACCCAAACCAAAGTTTTAAAGGGGGGTTGGGTTTAAAAACTTGGGCCGTTTATTAAATTTACTTTATAAAAAAAAACAACAAAAACCCCAAAAAAAAAAAAAAACCCCACCAAAAAAAAAAAGCGAAATACTGTTTCTTTTGCGCTATCAGCGCTTTGATTTGTACTCAGTTTTTTTATAAACCCAGCGGGCGGGGACAGGTTCTATTTAAAACAAGGTGTTTCAAAGGGATCCCTTTGGATAGCAAGTTTACAGGGTTTTTCGGGAAACCCTTGTGCTAAAAAAAAAAAAAAAAAAAAAAAAAAGGGGGGTATCTGAGCGGGAGACGGGATACAAGTTTCCAAAAAAGGTTACATTAAAACAATTTAATTTTGGGTTTTTTATTTTGATTATCCCCATGAAAATTTTTTAAAAAATTTGGATCTTTACTTTTATTAAAACATGTTTGGAGTTTAGGTTTATGTTTCGTTTTTGTCTTGTAAAAAAAACTACAACATAGAAAATGTCTTTTCATCGCCGACTTTGTCTGTAATACAGAAGGACATTTCCCATTCTTACCCCCTCTACGGTTTAAAATTTGATGGGCTTTTCGAAATTTTTAAAAAAACGCATTGCCTCTTCCCTTTGTTTGAGTTTTGTTGTTTAAAATTTTTTGTTTGGGTTTTTTATGGGGGTTTAAAAACCAGCCCAAAGGTATTTATTTGGAGGAATATCTACTTGAGACCCCATTTTTTGCTGCCACACTGTGGTATCACGCCGTAGCATGTGGGAAAAATACCACCCCCCCAGCCACCTTATCCTGAAACCCGGGGCCCAAACCCGGGGTTTTGGGAAATACCCCAATATATTCCCGTGAGCAAGGGGGGCTATACCAGTACCATTTTTTACAACTTTTTTATGAAAGCAAAAAGGGTTTTGGCATTGTGCGAATATTTGACCCCCCTTTTTTTTAAATTTGATTAAAAAAAGAATTTCGACCCAAAAAATTTTCTTGCACTTAGGCTTTGATTTACTTCCGGCGAAAGGGCCCCAGTTTCTTTTTAAAAACAGTTTGGTCCCTTTGCAACTTCGGCTAGCAATTACAGGTATCAGCCAATTTCCCAAAAGGGATCAAAAAACCCCCGGGGGTCCCGAAGGGTCTGAGAGTCTATGGCCAATTTTTTTTGGGGGGCTACAAAAAAAAAACAACAAAAAAAAAACAACAAAAAAAAAAAACAAAAAAAAAAAACAACAACAAAAAAATGGGTATCTGAGATTGCTTGATGTGATTATTTGTATGTTACACGGTTTCTATCGGAAAATTTATGCTTTCCATATGGAATTGTAACAAAATAAATAACCAAAACCTGCACATTATATTTCCCGTTCACCACGAGCCCCTTTGGGACCGAAAGAAAGAAACTTTCTCCTTTTGGGTTGGGAAAAAAAAAGTTTCGCAAACAGAAGGGAAAAAAGTTCTTTTGTGCTTTTTTACCACAAAAATTTCTGGTCCTGTAAATATTTATTTTTTTTTTTTTTAATCCAAAAATTGGGGTTTTTTAAAAACTTTGGGTTAAACTCAGCAAATCTGTGTGGGGAGAATTTTTGTTCCGTCGTTCGAAACATTCATTTCAAAATTAAAAAAATTTTACGGTTTTAAATGTTTGGGGTAAAAAGACCCCCAGAAAGTGGGGGACTTTTAAATTTTGAGTGGGCTACGTCAAAACAAATAAAAATTACTTCGAGTTAATGATATTGTTCAGTAAAATCAAAAGGGTTTGAGTTCCAAGTTTAAATTTTGATTATTCCTAGGGCTCTTACTCCGATTTTTTTTTCCCTTTTTATTTTAAGATGTTTATCTGCAACTTTTTTTATAGAAGATGTCCAGAAAATTTTTTTGGGAAAAATTCAGCAGCAATTTGTGTCATCCGCATTAAAACGAGATCAAAAGGGTTTTTGCCAAATGTGAAAAGTTTTCTGAGTTATAAGCTTTATGGAAATTTTCACCACGTTCCATTTTAAAAACACGTCCAAGTAAATTTTAAAAACAGAGGAAAAATTTTTTACTGGTGACGTTTTTTACCTTGTCTTAAACAATTTTTTGTTTTTTTTTTCCCTTGAGCTATTGGGGATATGTTTTAAAAATCTATTTTGACCTTTATTTATTTAAATGTTAATGTGTTTATGGACGAGAAACAGTTCTATGTTTAAGTTCAAAAAAAAAAAATAATGTTATGTTTTTTGTTATAGGGGATTAAATTTTTAACATCTGTTGAAATAAATCAGTCCATGGTTTAATTAAGGGGTTTAAAGTGCTTATCTTTATGTTAAAAAAAAGGTGATTTACAAGATTTGTAGTAGTTTTTACTGTTGTCTTGTGGGGATCGCTTGATTCAATTTCCCCATATTTTCCTTTATTTCATTATGGGAAACTAATTTGGGGGGATCAAAAAAACCAAGGTAGTTAAAATCTTGATTGAATTAAGTACAAATTTTTGATCCCTTTTTAACTAAAAAATTTGGGTTTAAAATTTTGCATGGAAGCTACTATCCGGCTTTTATTAAGTAAACCCTTCATGGTATTTTCTGAAAATTTTTTTTTTATTTAGGGGGGATCAAACAACAAGGTAGATAATCTTGATGAAAATTTTATACAAAAAATGGCCCTTTTCCCTCTTTGGGAAAATTTTTGGGTTTTGTTTTTTCATGCCCGGTTACGTTCATTTTTCTTTTTTAAAGGGAGTAGCCCGGCAAGGGATTGATTTGAAAAAATCCCCTTTTAAAATGTTTTTGGGGGGAACATACTTTTAAAAGGGAGATAAATCTTTATGGAAAATTACAAATTATGGGCCCCGTTGTTACTTACATTTTTTAGTTTTGCATGCAAAGTTCTTTCGTGGTTTTACCTTTAGTATCTTGGTACGAGAATGATTTTAAAAATCTTAAATTTTTTTTAAAAATTATCAATTTTTCAGATATTAAATTTTGACTGAAAAGGGGACCCAAAGGTTTTCCCCTTTTTTTTTAGAAATTTTTGTTAAAGTTTTGCGTGGGAAAGTACTTTTTTATGATTATAAACTCAGTATCCCGGTTTGGTAGTGACTTGAAACATCTTTGGTTTGTTTAGTGGTATCATTTTCTATTTTGATAGATACTTGGATGGGGAAAACTTTCAAATTATGGTCTTTTCCCAATTTATGTTTTTTTTTAAGCACTAGGGATGGGATAAATTTTAGACTTCAAAAAATATTTTGGGGGGGACCAGCAAACTATATTTTTGGGCTTTTCAGGGTAAATGAAAGGGGGAAAAAATGAAAAGAGCCATTTGATTCAAAAAGGGATCGGTTTTCGTTTTTTGATCGGGAAAAAAAAAGGGCCCCATTAAAAAAAAAAAAAAAATTTTATTTATATTAAATAAAAAGGTAGAAACTTTTTCTAGGGAAAATCGTACAGAGGGCCTTTCAATTGCCGTAAACTCCCTTTTATTGTAGAAGATTTTCAAAAATTGGGGGTTTTTTTTGTGTTTGGGGAAAAATGAAAATTTGACTTTCCTTTTGGGCAAAAACTTTCCCCCTTTCCCGAGGAATGCCCCCCAAAAATTTTTTTCGCGAAATCAAGAACACGTTTGGTCGGGAAAAGATTTTGCCCACAGAATTCGCAATTTTTTCCCCTTGTTTAAAAAATATAGAAAAACTTGGGGCCCCAATTCAAAGTTGAATTGTTTTAGCCAAAATCTGGTTTAAAGAAAAAAAATAACTGAAATGCACTTTTTTTGGGCTTGAAATTCACTGTCCCAAAACCCAAAAATACATAGCAATTCACCCAGAAGCTCCATAGGGAAAAATTTAGAGAAAACCGCAGTTTTAAAAAGTAGCTAATTTATCTGTTTAAGGTCGTGTCGGGGTGGGAAATTTTTAAAAAAAACAGAAGAAAGGGTGCATTTAAAAGGGAAAAAGAAATAAAAAAGTAAAGAAAATTTTTTTGGTTCGTTTGGGTTTTTTTAATTGGTAAACTGTTTCCCTTCAATTAAGGGGTTTTTATTGGGAGTTTTGTGTTTCTTTTTTTTTACCCCGGGGAGATTTGGGGGAGATTCCGTCGAAACAGATTTCTTCCCGACCAAAGCGTTTTCGACCTTCGCGAAAAATGTTGTAGCGGATTCCTTGGCAAGGGGGTTTTTTTTTGTAAACCCGATTGTTTTTTATTCAAACTCTTCCACTCCCAAAAAAAGACCCAATTTTTTGAAAAAACCACCAAATTTCAAGGTATACGGGGATTGAAACAACATGATATACTTTTCAGGGGAAAAGGGGTTACCTTTCCTTCCCTTTTTTTTTATAAGGTCAGTGATTTTTTTTTGTTTGTTTAATGGGCGCAACCCTACCCGGGGACCCTTTTATTTGATTTTCCAAAAACAATTTTTAATTGTTGAGCTTGCCCTTCCCTTTTTTCTAAAAATTTATGATTTCATTGGATTGCTTCAAAAATTTTGCAGTTGCTTTAGTGGATGGCCTTTACATTTGCAATTTTGGGTTTTTGTTTTTGATCTCTTTTTTTGAAAAAAATTAAAACCTGTAAAAAACCCTAGTATAAATGGTTATGATAGTAAGTAAGTAAATAAATAAGTTAAGTCCCTTTTTTAAAAGTTTACAGGGGAAAAGTTAATTTTTGTTTGGCAGTTACAGTTTTGGGGCACTGCACTTTTCCTAATCACAAATTTTTTTGATTTAAAAGGGTTTTAAGTCAATTTCCCTTTCATAAATTTTTGATTAATTTTTCCTGACAATAAAAAAAATTTTAAAAAAAAGGAGATAAATTTTTAAAATTAGGGAAAATGAAAAAGTTACAGTTTTAGACATTTCACTTTTTTTAGTTTTCCCAAACTGGGCTATATTTTAAGTTTCAAGTCAGTACCTTGTATAATTTTTGGGGTTATGTCCCGGACAAGAAAAAAAAAAAAGAATTTTAAAAAAAGGGAGACGAAAATTTAAAAAAAGGACCATTTTAAAAATTACATCTGTTTTTATTTTAAGTTTCAAGGGAAAAAAAGCTTTTTTTTTTTTTTTATTTTTAATTTTTTAAATTTTTTTTTTTTTTAAAAAAAAGGAAAAAAAAAATTTAAAACCCAAAAGGGGGATAATTTTAAAAAAAAGGGGGGCCAAAATTGAGTTAAGTTTTTTGGACACTGCATTATTCCCAGTCACTACTGTCTACGTTTTTAAATTTTAAAAACAAAACTTTTTGTAATTTTTTAATTATGTTCCCGGGAAAAAAAAAAGAAAAAGAATTAAAAAAGGGAGAAAGAATTTTAAAAAAAAAGGACCAGGTAAAAGTTTTCAGTTTTTTGGGGCACTGCATTTCTCCTTTCCCCATCTGGAAAATTTCAAATCAATACCCTTTTATAAAAATTTTGAGTTATGTTACTGACAAAAAAAAAACAACAAAGGGAGATAAGTCCAAAAGGGGGCCAGGTAGGAAATTTTCAGGGTTTGGACACTGGAAACCTAATCGCCATCTGTTCAATTTTAAGTTTTTAAAAAAAATACCTTGAATAGTTTCAAGTTATGTACAGACAAGACAAAAAAAACCAACGGGGCCCACTGACTGCCCCAAAAAAACCGCCCAAACCAAATTTACCCAACCCCCACGGTTTACTCCTATTTTTCCCCCCCACCCCTCCCCCACCCGCCCAAAATTCCTTTGGTTTTTAAAATGGCTTTTGGGGCATGTCAATGATTCCAAAACCTTAGGCAGGGCATACACACATGTTTTATGATTTGCATTATAGAAAAAAAGGGAAATTAAAATTTTTTTTTAAATATGAATTAGGCCTTTCTTCATTTTACAAAACATTTTGGATCAACTTGATTTACTCAATATACCCAAAAAACCTTAGGCAGGGGAAAAACAGACATGTTTTTTGTATGCATATGGGAAAAAAGACGGCCCAAAATTGGGGCCCCGCATGAAATTGGGTCACCTAAGAAAAAATTTTTTTTTCATTGGGCCCTTTTTCAACTTTGGGATTTCTGAAAAACAAAAAACCATACAGAAAAAAAAAGCAAAATTTTAATTTTAATGTCACGCAAATTTTTTTTCATGTGGGCCAAAAAGACAAGTTAACCCAAGCATGGGGGCCAAAATTTTTACCCCCGGAAAAAAGGGTTTGAAAACTTGGTTTAGGTCCACTAGGCCAGGGGTTTTCAAAACCCAAATATCTAAAAACCTGGTCATGGGGGTTTCTACCCAAAGGGTATCTTTAAAAAGTCTTTCACAATTTATGTAAAATCTATGTTAAACCCAAGTGACCCCGGGGGGAAGCCAAATTTTTAAAATTGGCCATGTTTGAAAAAAACTTGGTAAATGTCCATAAGGGGGGAATGTTATCACCAAAAATTTTTAAACTCCCGGCTAGTGGTTTCTGATAAGAAAAATTTTTTTCATTTTCTATTTTAAAACCCCTGAAAAAAACAAGTGAAACCCCCGGGGGGGGGCCCAAATTTTTTCCCCAACGTCATTTTTGAAAAACCCTTCCCTTTGGGAGATGTCCATAAGGGAAAGTTACACACCAAAAATTTTTAAATGGCCCTTTTAGTTTCTGGAAGAAGATTTTTTTCAGATATTCCCCTTTTTATGCCCTTTTTTAAAATCAAGTTGCCCCTGGGGTGAGTCCAATTTTTTCCCCGGGCCAAAGATTTGAACAAAGTGGTGATGTCCAAAAAGGCAAAAGATACACAACAAATTTATAAACTCCAGGGGCCCCTATTCATAAAGCTCATTTTGTTTTTTTAAAGGGAAAAAAAATTCCTTAACTGGAATAAATATCCCAAGGTTTTTTTATATATAAGGGGCTAACGGAAAATTTTTTAAATTTCTAAAGGGAAAAAACTATGTGATTTTAAGGAAAATTTAGAAAATAAGGGTTTTTTTTCCTAAGGAGCTTTATGAATACGGCCCCCGGGCCTTTTTTTTTTTCTGAGAAGAAAAATTTTTATAGTTTTTTTCCCTTTTAAGCCTATGTAAAATCAAGGGACCCCCGGGGGGGGGCCAAAATTTTTACCCCGGGCCCTTTTATTTTAAAAAAACTTGGTAGAGATTTTACTAGAAAATTCTTAAATACCCAAAAATCTAAACTCCGGCCCTTTTGGTTTTGGGAAAAATTTTTTTTAGTTTTTTCCTATTTAAACCTTGTAAATCCCAAAAATGACCCCTGGGGAGGGGGGGAAAATTTTGGGCCCCGGGCATGATTTTGGGCCAAAATTGGTAGAGGTGCCTTTGCAAGGGTACACACCAAAAATTTTAAGCTCTTTAGAAACCCTTTCAGTTTTGCAGAAGAAGATTTTCCCAAATTTGCTTTTTTTAAATCTATTTTTAAAACCTGTGCCCCCACTTTTTCCCAAACCCCTCAAAAAAAGTTGAACAGCCTTGATAGAGGGCAAACGTAAGGGGTTTATTCATTCCGTAAAGGTTTTTGGGATAATCCATTCCCACAAGGGTTTTGGAGGAGATGTTGTTTAAAGGAAAATTTTTGACGCCGGGGCGCATGCACGCAGACGGGGCGCCGGACAAAAAATTAATTTGTATTTAAAAAAATGAACCAGGACTTTTTTTCATTTAAAAAAACATTATGGATCTACTTGTTTTTTTTCAATGAAAAAAAATAACCTTTGGCAGCTTTCATACATTATTTTATATTCATTATAGGAAAAAGGGGAAAACTTTATTTTTCATTTTAAAAAAAGAATCTAAAAATTTCTTTTATTGTACATGGCATTTCTTTTGGGTTTCATTTTTGGTTGTACATGTATATGAAAAACGAAAATCGCTTTTTTAATTTTTTACTTGCTTTTAGCGAGAATGGGGGAGCTTAAATTCCAAAAACCCCCGGGATCGAAAAATTTTTTTCTTTTAAAAAAAATTGTTTGAAAATTTGGGAAATAGATCCTTTTTTTGAAACATAGTTGCATTTTACTTTTTACTTTCCCAAAGCTTTTCTAAACGCAAAGGGCCCAAAACATTTCAGATTTCAATTTAGCCAGGCCTACAAAGGGTGTATGTCTAAATAAAGAAAAGGGCACGCAAAAACTTTCTTCGATCTAAATACTGTTCGTATTTTTCGTTAAATTTAGTCCCGATTCAAAGGGGACTTACGGAAACCACACCCCCCATCTTCCCCCCAACTGGCTTGTTTAAAACGAATTTCTGGGTTTATGAAAATTGCCCCAGACTGGATAAATGGAAAAACCCTATCGCCATTAATTAATGCCCGGACCCAAACCGACCCCTTTCTGAGAGAGCATCCCCTGTCACTTATCTCCGTTGTCATTATGGTTTGGAAAATGTTCTTGCCCTTTAAACTGAATCAGGCAAACGCCCTTTTGTATTGCTGAAAAATACATTTTAAATTTTTATTCTTTTTTAAACTAAACCCTTGGGGCCGTTGTGTTTTGGTGAACTAAAAAAAGTTTTTGATTCCCCACCCCTAAAAAACCAAAAATATATTATTTTTTCAATATTTAGACAGATTGGGAAAGGCATTACTTTTGGGGTCCCCCGGGTTTCACGGGGGGCGGCCCCCCCCCCTCAATTTTATTATGGCCTTTTAAACTCAAAAAATGTTCAGGTCCCCCCCCATAAAGCATTTACTTTTTTGTTCCTTTATAATGAGAAAGATTTTAAAAGGTTTCTTCTTCTGAGTATCCGGGGGGTACAAAGGGGGGTTTTGGCCTTAACCCCCCCGAAATTTTTTTTCCCGGGCCATTATTTCAAATTCTATTGAGATCCCCCCCCCCAAAAAAACCCTTTTATTCTTGTTCCCCATGATCAGGGTGGATGCTAATAGAAAAAATTTAAATTTTTCCTCACATTTTCCCAAATCTTTTTTTTTCTTGCAAAAATCTGTGTGTGTGTGTGTGTGTGTGTTTTTTGTTTTGTGTTGGGAAACAAAAAATACTAGATTTTATTTATTAACCATGGGAAACTCGTTTGGGAAAACTTTGAACCCGTTCCCCTGTTTTCCTTTTTACTTGTTGGGAAAAGGGTATTTTATCTTAAAAAAATATTTTCAAAATAAAAATTGTAGAAGAACCTTGTTACCCTGTATAAAGCTATCCCTTTTTTTTAGTCTAATTAAAAAGATATGGGGTGTTTGCCCCTATTACAGTTGGGGTTTTTTTTGGGGGTTTGTTCAGTCTATAATTAGATGATTTCATTTTTTTAATTTTTAAAAAAAAAAAAATTTCCTTTTTGTTTTTCCCAAATTTTTAATTTTAGGGTCTAATTTTAAAAAAGGGCACTAGTAGTGAAAAAAAAATCGTGCTTAAAATGAACACCTACTTTTTCCCCCCAAAAATTATGAAATTGCCCAAAAAAAATTTTGAAAATTGGGTTTACAATGTTTTTAAAGTATATCTAGGAAAGAGTTTGGGAAATTTGGTGATGTTGGGTCAAAACAAAAAGTAGGTCAAAAAGATTTTACTTTTTAAAAAATAGGGGAATACTTTAGAAGTTACATGTCTGTGCGTTTTTTTTTATTTTATCTATGTTAAAAAATTTTACCCTGGGGGGGAGCAAATTGTGACCCCCAGGGCCATGATTTTTTAAAAAAAAAAAACTTTTGGGAGATGTTTTTTTTAAAGAATGTTAACACCAAAAATCTAAAAATCCCGGCCTTGTGCTTTAGCAAAAAGATGTTTCTAAATTTTTTTTCCTTTTTAGCCCATGTTAAATCAAGTGCCTCTGGGGGGGCCCGGGGGAAATTTTTTTTCCCAGGGGCATTTATTTGAACCCCAAAATTGGGTTAAAATCTACAAAGGGCCCGGGAAAATACCAAAATAATTAACCCTTTGCCTTTTTGGGGGTTTTGACAAGAAGTTTTTCTAGTTTTTAAAATATAAGTCCATGTAAAAAAAAGTGACCCTTTTGGGGGGGCGGGGCAAATTCTGACCCCAGGTCATGTTGAACAAAATTGGTAGAGGTCTACTAGACAAAGCCACACAAAAAATATCTTTGCTGTAGGCCCTTTTGGTTTCAGAGGGAAAAATTTTTTGATTTCATTTTAAAAAAATTTTTTTTTGTTTCCTTTTGGCCTAATTATGCAACGACTGGTTCCATTTGGGTCTTTTTTTTAGGGGGGCTACCTTGGAAATCCCTTTCCCAAATTACTCATTTTTCCCCTCGTAATTTTAAAAGAAGAAGATGTTTTAAGTAAGACTGGATCCGGAGGTTTTAGGGGGGGGGGGGGTAATTTCTAAAAAAAAAAGGAAATGACAATGGTTTGCTCAAGCCCTTAAAAAGGGGGGTTTTGGTGGTTCAGGGGGGAAATTTCCCCCTTTATTTTTTTTTTAAATTTTAAAACAGTTAAATATTTCCTTTTTTGTGAGTTTTTGGGGGGGTTTTTTGTCTTATTTATGTTTGATCAGGGAATTTTAAAAGAGGGCGGGTGTCGGGGGCAAACCCCCCTTTTAATCCCCCAGGGTTTTTTGGGAACATGTTTTTATCCCAAAAAAACTTTAAGGTCAAGTTTGGTATTGGGGGAAAATCCGTAATTTTTTTACACAGTAATTCAACAAAGGGGAAATTTTCAAAAAAACACCCAGTTTAATAGATGTTTCAAAAAGGGGGGGGGGGGGGGGGGGGCATTTGTGTGTCCTCTTTGTTTTGAATGTTGTGCAAAGGTTTAAAAAAAAAATAAATTGCTGGACCCATAAAAGTTAAAATCCTTTTTTAAAGCTTTGCCCTAACTTACAGTATACTGCCTGAAAACAGAATCGGGTTGCCCGGTATTCATAAAATTTTAAAAATCATCAACATGTAATATTTTGTTTTATTTAAAAAAACTTTACCTTTTATTTTTTTATGATTTATTTTTTTGCATAATGGGAAAGCTCTGAGGGTTATCACTCACTTGTTTTCACTTTTTTTTCACCCAATTTTTACCACGGAGGGCTACTGCTTTTGCATAGTAGTTTTGGTGAATTTGTTTCTTTTAAAAGTGCAAAAAAACACTGAGGGTCTTCCATAGAAAAAAGCATATGAATTTCATGTACCTAGATGTATAAATACATTTTCAAAAGGGTTTGGGGGGGGCTTTTTAAAATTTTGAATAAAATTATGAATCTACCAGCCAAAAAGGGCAGTTGCCCATCTCAGAGGAAAATTTTCTCAAATTGTAGTACCAAAAAATCGGGAAATTTTGACTTTTTGGGGGTAGATGTTTTTGCATATGCCGCACCAAAAAAACTGGAAAAATCTCTTCCTGTCGGAATTAGGCATTTAAAAAACCCAAAGTTCTTTCAAAAAGGGGATTAAAGACCCCACCTTTGCCTACGCATATAGAAAAATTTATCTTTGGATACTTTTGGTTTGTCATCTTTTAGGGACTTTAGTTTAGTTGGTCATACTGTATTTGGTTGGGCATCTTTTAGATGACATTTAGTTTCAGTTTGGGAAATACTGTATTTTGGGGTTTTTCATCTTTTATGACATAGTTTCAGTTGGTTTACTTATTTTGGAGTTTTGTCCTTCCAAAAAATTTTGTTTCCTGATGTTGTTGGTCACTTCTGTGGGTTTTTGTCCATGGGGGCAGTTTTTCGACTTTATGGTTTCAGTGTCCCCAACTGAGGTCGAGTCCGCTTTTGGCTAGGATACTTTCATTTTTGTCAGTTACTTTTAAGGATTTCAGTCTGTTGATAGTTTTGCTGACCTGGGCTGTTAATCCCGGGAAAGTTTTAGGGACTTTAATCATGATTTTCTGTTAGTGAACAGTTTTTTTAATAAATTTTTTGTTTAAAAATTTTATTTTACTTTCAGGTTTCTTTGGGTTTCCCTTTCTGTTGGGGGAGTTAACTGTATCTAAAACCTCCTTTAGAAAAACCCGATGCTTTACAATTATATATTTTTAATAATATATTTTTTTTTTCAATTTTGAGTGGCGTGGGATTTGTGTGTATTTTGGTGTGTTTTTTAAGCAATTGTAAAAGGGACTTTTTAACGTTTCCTTGCTATGAAAGGGTGCTATATTAAAAAGTTTTGGTTTTTAATTTAAAAATTTAAATTTTAAAGGGGGAAAACAGGGCAGGCAACCGAAGAAAAGGGGAAAAAAACAAATTTTTACTAAACAACAAAACAAAAAAAATTTAAAAAATTTTTTCCCCCCATTTGCACTGATTCTTTTTAAATTTTAATTTTACTTTCATCATTTAAAAAGTAAAAAAATATTTTTTCCCCTCTTTTATTTGGGGCCCCTTTAAAAGATGCCCTTTCCCCCTGAAAAAATATTTTTAAAATTTATGCAGGGTTTTTTCCCTTAATTTGCATCTTTCTCCCGGATTTTTTTTTTTCCCCAAAACTAAAAAAACCCCCAAAATATGAAAAAAACTGGAGTAGTTTTCAACAAACACCGTTAAAAAAAGGGAAAAAATCGCTGATGTCATAAAGTAGCAGTTTTAAAAATTAAAAAAAAAAACGTCCAAGTGTACTTGGTAACCCCAAACATCAGATTAGGTGGCATGTCCCAAAAAGGTAACCCCAAACAGCAGTCAGTGGAGTTTAAAAGAAAAAGCCCCACCCTTGGGGATACGCCCAAACCCTTTTAAAATATAAATTTCTGACAGTATGTTTTTTCTTCTTGTGGGGTATATAACCGTCATATAATTGGGGGGGGCACAGAGGATCTTTGCGTTTTGGGGACCTTTTCAAGGGGTTATTAAAAGATAATTTAACAGCTTTTTCACCCCCTAATTTTTTTCACAAACGTTTTTAATATTTTTTTTTTGATTTTGCGTGGAAGTTACTCACTAAATTATTGTCAAAAATGGGGAAAAGGGGGGGCCCTCATGGGCCCGGATCGCCCCACCGAGTATGGGTTACCCAAGAAACATCAATCTGTATTAAAAAAATTTTGGGAAAATTTGGGCCCGAAATTTTGAAAGGGGAAGAAACCCCGCAAGGTTTTATCCCAAAATTTTGTCCGCAGTTTCAGAGGGGGGGATGTGTATTTAAAAGGTTTTACTATATACATATAATGCCCAAAATTTGCCCACCCATGGCGGCCCCTGTTTGTAATGGATGGAATAAATTTTTAGCAACTTATTGGGAAACTTTACCCAAAAGGGTCATCCCTGCCCCAAAATTTTAAACAAAAACTGTCCAGTGTTTCAGAGGGGTGTCATTTTTTGGATTTTCCCATACTTTTTTTTAGGCAAAATTTGCCCCGCACCTGGAAACCATGTTTTTTTTTACGGATCGAAAAAATTTTAGCAACTTTTGTAAAGCTTCACCCAAGGATCACCCCTGCAAATATATTCCAATTCTTTCCAGTGGTTTCAGAGGAGATGTCATTTAAAGATTTCACAATATACATATAAGACAAAATTTGCCCCCCCCCTGGTGGCCATGTTTTTTTCCCCATCGGAAAATTTTAGCAATTTTTTGAAGCTTCACCCAAGGGGTCATCCCTGCCAAATTTAATAAAATTCTTTCAAGCGGTTTCAGAGATGTCATTTAGAGATTTCACTATACATACATATTAGCAAAATTTAGCCCCGCCCATGTCGGCCATGTTTTTTATGGATCAGAATAATTTTAGCAATCTTGGTAGAGAGTTACCCAAGGAACATCTGTACCAAAATATTTGAAATCTGCCAATAGTTTTGAAGCAGATCATTTATAAAGTGTTCAAAAATATATTCTATTTCTGTTACCATCGTAACCAGAGTTCCACATGGATCAAGTTTATTATAGCAACTTTTGTGACGGTTCACCCAAGGAACATCCCTGCCAAGTTATTCTGCTCAGCAGTTTCAGTGGATATATTGTTTAAAATACATTGTTGACGACGGACGATCACAAAAACTCACCTTGAGCACTTCGTGCTAAGGTGAGCTAAAAACGCTGTTCGAATTTCTGCATGAGTGTTTCAGAAAACTATTTGTACGAGAACTATTTATAAAGATAAAAATTCGGTGTAGCCGAAAGCATTAAACACTGTTCCATTCCACGTAGACAGTAGCGGTCTTGTGCGTAAGTGAAATCACTTGAAAAATGGATCTAATAAAAGGTTTTAGTCTACCATATTGTGCGTTACCACAAAAGTCATGTGATTGAAATTACCTGTCATGATTACAAAGGGGTGGTTTTGAGTGATGATGGAAAACAACTTCCAGAATGGATTAAATAACAAACGGTGGGAAAACGTCCTATGATTATAATAAAATTCCCAGGCCATACATAAATGTGGGACACATAACCCCGCAAAACAAAGAATGCACAAATTCACTGTTAAAATTTTAAAAAGAGTTTGCAGTGGGATCCCCTGGACCTAAACCCAAAAGTCTAGATCGGCCCTGTGCCCCTGGTGTGTTAGAGCGTCTTCGTCAAATGCGGGAGGTCGTGGGTTCTTTCCAAGCCGCGACATCCCAATGTCGTAAAAAAATTTCTGTTATAGCTCCTTGCTTGGTTACTCAGCATGTTGCAGGACTGGTTTGCTTGGTGTTGGGATAATGTGACTGGGTGTGGTATCATGCCACATGTCGACTACTGAATGATACTGCAGTGTGGCAGCACTATATCTGTTTTCAAGGAGACATTGTCTTCAAATGGCTGAAAGAATGTCGATGGGACGTTAACCCAACAAACAAACATAAAGAAATGTTAAGTTTTAAAAACATTTGTAGTAGGCTAAATGATTCTTAAAAAAAAGGGGAAAGGTGCTTTCTAATGTCGTCATGCATCCTGGGTCTTGTATATATATTTAGACGATCAAAGCAAAACCCAAAGATTTGGGGGCTGAGAAAGGGGCGGGGGTTTATCACAGCAAGTGCATGTATCAAAATGGAAACTTTGTCCGACAAGAACTTTTTTTCACGGAAATGACTTTGGTATTCTACCGGGAGTAAATGTCATGCATATTTCTCAGCTCATTTTTAATCGGCCATTTGAAGTTACCCTGTAGGCTGCTTGTTAAAAAATTTTGGTTTATTGCTAGTTTTGAAAATTCATAATAAAAACTGTCGTTTATTTAAGCATTACACGCAATACCAATCCCATTGAAGATTCTTTCTAACTAAATTTGTAAAAATGATAATTTGATAATTATGCAGACTTGGATTCAGCTTTTTTTAAACATTATTTTATTATATGATTTTTTTTATTTTTATTTATTTGTTTATTTATTTATTTAGGAAAAAAGGAATGTTGATGCGGCATAAAAGCATAAAAAAGCTGATGATATATATAATAAATTTGAGATAGCATAAAGAATAATAAATGGATAAAAGAATTCGTGTACATTGTCGGAGGCGTGTTATACACAATATATGGATTTAGACGCTTCTTAAAACATACATTACTGATAATTTGCTCATTCCTTTGGGTTTTTTTTTGTTTGTTTTTTTAAATTATTGATCTACTCATCTAGACCTATATATTAATACGATAAATAATATAAAGTTAGTGGGTAGGTAATTGTCCAAGATAAAGGTATTTATCATCAATGATCATGCTTAAAGGTATGCACCTGCCCTTTTGCAAATACTCTCGAATGTATAAAATAAAATAAAGTTGAAAACAAATAAAAATAAAAAGAAATTCAATTTAATCAAACAACAACAACAACATACACGACCACACACACACACAACACACACACACACGCGCGCGCGCGAAAGCTAACCTGTTCAAAAAGTATTTGATACGGTTAAAGTTCTAAGTTCAGGAATCATTTTTTGTCAGAATATGATTGAGATTTTTTGCCCATTTGGCAAATTTAAATGGGATTTTTATATATTAGCTTTTTTAAGAACAACACAAACATGAAAAATACTTGAAATCAATCGCTAGCTATTTAATTTGTGACAGAATGAATAAGGAAGATGTCTTTTGCTCGTCTTACATATCCAGATGCTATGAAGTGTCAAACTTTTGTATAAATGTATATTTATATATTTTCACTTTAGACATTTCTCAATTTTCTGCAAAACACAATGTTGAGGTCTTTCATGATAATGACTAATCATCTATGTAAGATTATCTCATTTTCTTTCTTATTGAAAAAATAGCTTACCTCGATGCATTACCCAACCACTTCTCTACTCATTACGATCATAAATAATATGGTACAAAGTCAGCCTTAATTCCAATTAATCTTTATTTGCCTTTGTTAATTTAAACATCCACTTTTTAAAACCATTTCTGAAACTTTTTTATTTTTTTTATGGCGTTAAACCTAAATTATCAGTGCTTTTCCTTCAGTCAGTTTTTTCGTTCGTTGCAAGTGGACTAATTGTACGGCAGCACGAAAAAAAAACAACCCAAATCTACCCAAACCTTACCCAAGTCTTCCCAGATTAATGTTTGGTGTGGCCCTTTGATGAGTTTGGGGATTCGGTTGAATAAAAATTTTTTAAGTAAAGTCATTTTTCGGAAGATG
>CM037792.1:17696033-17746033 GCA_021229015.1 Solen grandis | reverse complement strand
TTTTTAATAAAGGTAGAGGAAAAAATAAAGGAGTTATTAACATTTGTCTGACTTAATATATATTTGCTATTTCATGTATGAAATGACCATGAAAATAGCGTACTGAGTCAAACTTTAAATTCTGTAAAACAAATCAAATCAAAAATAAAAAATTCTCTCCATGGCGTTGTTCGAAAACACATTTTGTTTGAAATATATTTGGATTAAAAGGGGAAAAAAATCTTTAAGTCTGTCTTTAGGTCAGCGACGACTAAATAGGTCGGGGCTTTCCATTGGTCAAGCAAATAAGTACAGGGCTAATCCGTGGCTAATGTTTACATAATTGGATTTTCTGATTGGTTATTAATAAAATAAAAATGGGAGTATTGTTTAATTTTCAAAATTAGAATATTCTCAACACTAAAAAACATAAATAATCTGCTTATCTAACATTGTGTAATTTTTGTGAGTACAAATTGAGAATGTGCTATTTTTTGACATTTGGAGGGTCCAAATATGGGGGTTACCATGTTTGGCAGTCTGTATCTCAAGATTTCGGTGGTCATGCTTTACTTTGTTGGTGATTTTTAGAAAGCACTTTCAAATCAGGGGTAGCTTAATGCTCAATGAGATATAGGGAAGTAGCTATAAGCATAGACCTTATAATGTATGTCTATGGAAAACTATTTAGTAGTCTCTGACTTAAACCTTTCTCCTCCTGTGTCACGTAAGATATACACGGAGCGTAATTTTGGCTTATACACACATATTTATCCCTCCAATACAGAAGAGAGTTCATATGACGAATTCTATCGTATAATGGGCATTATACATTCAACAGGAAAATGTAGAAAAGGAAAATGCATATGTAGATTTTATAAAACGAAAATTTATGTTTAAACTTAATTTATTTTACGTCGATTGAAATACAAATTAATGCGATTTATACCAGTCACTTTCTACGGTGTTCGACCAGTACTTTTCACCTGGGAAATTCATGTAAAATCCTTGTCTCCTACGCCGTTCGAACCTACAACCTTCCGATATGCAGACGGGTATGTTAACACCTTGTGTTATTTAATGATTCATATATTCAAGTATTTTGTAAGTTCTAAGTCTAAATGGTATACTTTAAAAATGTATAGTACGAAACAAGAAGATGATTTTGACGGTAAGATAAAGGTTGTCGTCCGTTTTCTTTTTAATAGCACAAAACATTCTATTCATTTCAAACAAATGGCATAAAAGACCAACCAGTGGAAAACGTATCATTGTATTTATTTTTAAGTCAACTACTACCATATGTCATCTTAATCATATATAGCCTAACCATTAATAATCTGAAACTTTTTAAATCGTCTGTAAAACGAATACATAAAATTTAATATGTGCTGAAAATAAGCCGAATGATCGTGCCAGTGTCTAGGCGACACATGTTATTGGTTAATGCAAAGAAGATAATTTTACTAAATGACAAAATTAGATATTTAAAGACGAGAAACCATAAATTAATAGACGAACAAAAAAAACAATGAGTGAGCTAATACTGTGACAATAATTTAGGGGAAGTAAATCATTATAGTTTGTACTATCTGAGGAAATAAAGACTCATTTATTTTTTAAACTGTTAAATCAGATCCTATTTCAATATTAAATTACTTACTTCAATTTCGTTACTAGACCACTTTGTTTTTCGTACATAATTCTTATGATCTTATTTTGTATAAAATGTTATTATATTATTGATCCTTTTATGCGCTTGATCATATCATGTACATTTCTTGAAATTAAAATCTATGAAATTAAAAAACGGGTTTTAAACACTAAAACAAGTAAATGCAAATCATTATATACCTTCGCATCATCCATTTTGAAATTGAATAGAAAAGTGGAAGAAAATTCCGTTTGGTTTCCGAAACTAAATTCCAGCTCTAGCTCTAATGCCTTCCTTTATACAATATGCCTTAAATAAGGGTGCAATTTGAGTATTCACAGTTCCATTATAAGTATATAGATTATACACATTCAAAGTAATTTTAAAGTTGTTCTATATATACTCCTTTTGAATTCATTATTTAAAGTCAAATGAGGACCAGAATGAATTCTTTACCTTTAGAATATCGTAACTAAAGTAAATTCAATACGCCTATTCATGTGAAAATCAGTATGTCATTGCAATATGTTATTGAATATTATTTTGAGGACAAAACCATGATTGTTAATTTATGGATTTTTTCCATACTCGTTGCAATACGACTCCGAGGACAGAAAGAATATATTTATATTCACCAGTACCAAAATACGCTTTGAATACTTAAAGCAAACATAACTAAAATGTTAAGAGATACAACCGATTGTTTAAGTTCACTAACACGCTGTCTTATTATCCCAGTTATAAAACAAACCCACAACTAAGACTACCCCAGCAGTATTACCAGTTTATTACTCAGTATTGATACCATCCCTCTATAAGACTATCCTGATATCAATACTACCTCACTACTCAGAAATAATACCACTCCGCTACTAGACTATTCTGGTATTCATATTACCTCACTACTTAGTATTAATACCACGGACCACTTAATTATACCGGGTACATATGTTATCTTAACCCTTTCCCTCATAGAGGAAACCATGAAAAGACCTATGCGAACAACATAAAACCAGATCAGCCTGCGAGTAACTCGCAGGCTGATCAGGTTTTATGCTGTTCGCTGCTCCTCAGTGGTCTGGAAATGAGGATTTTGTAATTAAATTTGTTAAGGTTTAACTGTGGTTTTCTGCAGATTAGGCTTTATGTGGTACCTATTGGTGCGTCAAAATAAGTCTATATGAGGGAAAGGATTAATATTATTATGATCGCATGTCTAAAATCCTATAATGTATGTGATCATATGATAAATATGGTTTTAAGATGCCAATACTCATACAGAGTATATGTTCTTATTATGTTTATGACATAATTATGTATATTTTATCCAGTCTATGATCATATTATATGTATATGATCTAATTTAAAATATGATCTTATTATGTTTATAATCATGTTATGTATATGTTTTTATATCTTAAATCGTATCATGCTTGTTTGTTGGGTTTAACGTCCCACCGACAGTATTTCAGTCATTTGGAGACGATGTCTACTTGAGACAGATATAGTGCTGCCAAACTGCAATATTACGCCGTAGACATGTGGCATGATACCACACCCAGTCACAGTATCCTGACACCGGGCCAACCAGTCCTGCAACTACCCTTATATGTAATCGTATTATGTACAAATGATCTTATTATGTAATTGATCTTAGTATGGGTATTTTCTTATGTTTATGTAGGTGTACGTGCCGGGTGTTGAGTAAATTATACACTAAGCGTAATATTGACTGACACGCTGTCGATATCGTTGTTGGAGATAAATGATTGCAAACACAGTAGTTCGAAGTTGAATGGAGCGAATTCTATCGTATAATGGGCGTAATGCATTCAACATAGCGCTTGTTTGTTTGGAGGTAAATGCCTAAATCATGTGGTTACTTTTTATAATCGACAAACAACTAATAAGGAAATTTTACTGCAGCAGTTTTTGGGACACGACCTGTATAGAAACTTGAATATAATTGAATATGTTCATTTAAATAGAAGCGTGCGAATTACACAGGTGTAATTTTCACAATTACCGTTCTTTCAGAATTTTCCAGCAACTGGAAAGACAAGTAAAATTTTTCAGTCACATGAAAACCAGACAATAAGGTATTTAACAATATTTATAAGGCATAGTAAGTTTAAGAATTAATTCTTGCATGTAATAAACATTATTTGGAGAAGAATTGGTCCAGTAAGCGGATCATCGAGTCAGGTTTCAAATCGGTAGACTAGAGCAAAAGTAGCGAAAAAAAAATAAAATGAAAAATAAATAGATATAATAATATATGAGAGCCTTGAAACATTCTTTTTTAAGTTGAACTGTCATCGGTAGATATTGGAAGCCAAGGATAACAAGGGGAACTACTCCGTCCCCCTCGAAAAACTCCGCCGAAGTAGTTATCTCCCTTACAGTTGTCGATTATCACTAAATCGGCTGCTCTAGGCCGGATTTATATAGTTCCGTCAAGAATAACATTCAATATAGTTTCACGAGAATAACATTCAGGAAAAAAAATAATATCAATTAATATAAATATTGAGAGTAGACCAATATGGATTGCAACACCGGTGCGAAGGTGACCATGTGGGATAAGTGGTGTCGGTGGTTCGGTGGTTAAAGTAGGGTAGTGTGACGTCACCGGTGCACGGAGTTTGCCTTTTCGATGATAAAGTGAAACAACTTGGATATTCTTCATTTGGAAGATAGGTTTTAGGCGAGAATGAGTCAATAAACAAAATCAATTTTAAAACTTAAACATTTTATAAAGGCTAATACAGTCAAGATTGCAGGAGGTGCTCTTGTTTTTAGGGCATTCAGTTGTAATTATTTTAATATAAGACCAGTGGATTGCACAGAATCTAGTAATACTGGCGGTGGACCGGTCCTTGAATGGGGTCCGTTGTCAGACAAGTCAGATAGTAGGACCTACGATACCGGTGGCTCTAGGCATGACTGTATTTAGTATCAACACAACAATTTTACTGACAGTGATCATTATACTTTCTTTTGAATATGATTTTCACAATGTTCGGTTTAAGTATAATTAAAGGAGAAATATGTAAAAAAAAAATGTTTATATAGCCTCAGGTGTCGTAGCTGCTTCTTTGATCTAAAAAAAACGAGAGAGATTATTAGGGCCGATTATTGAGGGAAAAGATGAAGCTTGTCGTGAAACTGTATCCTTGTTATGTTCATCCGTCCGTAGTAATGAAGAAATATGCATTTATCCATTATATTTTATTATGCGAATCTTAAATGATAAAAAGAATAATTTAATAACATTTGATTTTGATGTATTCATTATTGAGAAAAAAATGAGACGCTTTATTCGAAAGAGGAAAGCACCTGGTAAACTAGTTGCTCATAACGAGCCGCCTCCACGGAATAGGCAGAAACCACCTAGGGCACCCACATCGCCGTCTAGGGCACCTGTACCACCACATAGGGCACCCACATCGCCGTCTAGGGCACCTGCATCACCACATAGGGCACCCACACGGCAATCGAGGGCACTTGCTGTCGCTACACTACCGCCTAGGCCGCATTCACTCCACCTAGGGCACCGACAACCCCATCTAGGACACCCTCACCACTGCCTAGGGAACTTGTACCACCAACAGCGGACATTGGGAACCTGTTTGGGTTCGAATCCTGTCATCGGCCCAAACACTTTTTTTTTTTAATTTTTATATAAGTGATATGTATTGGTTCACGAATTTTCATAACTAAATAGATCGTATATATGCTGTCTCGACCACAGCTGACACCTTGTGTGTGCAAAATAAATAAATAAATAAATAAATAAATAAATAAATAAATAAATTATGATATAATAATCATTATTAATCCAAATTGTATTATTATCTACAGCTGATAGTCAGCCAAAACAAAATAAGATATGTCGTTGCCCTTTCAGCAATAGTCAACTTAAGAGACATTTACGGAGTATGAATTTGAAGAGGCGAGGCGTGTAGGATGTTGAACAGGTTCAACATGCTATAAAGGTATATCAAAGTAGACCACCTTCCTACTTCCTGTGAATTTCTTAGTAAAGGAGCATTAAGTTTGTCACATATAAAACAAATGAAATGCGATATATTTTTATAAAACTTTGATTAGCTTTTGTATTCTAAAAAAGCAAAATGGTATCTTGCAATGCTCCGATTTCAATGTTGTGGAATTCAACACCCACAACATAGCTTTACAAGACATGAATTTGCGAAATACTCATTCTAATTCAAAGACATGCCATCATATTTCTGAAAGTAATTGTCAGCATCAGGAAAAGTGGTCTGATTATAGGTCAATGGTTATAGGTCGGGATCGTGAGGGGATGTTTTGTCCCTTGTTATTTATCAAAATGTTCCCAGAGGACATCCTCCACCCGATCACAACTTTTATCAGTGCAAGCAAAAAAACAACAACGACCCTAGTTACCACCACAACCAACACCACCCCAACTCCGCAAAACAGTAATTTTACGGTATATCCGTGACGAACCGTGGAGGGGAAAGGGGCTGAACCCCAGTGGAAACCAATGTGCACTACGTTTAGGTCCACGACATACCACGGACGCCAGTACGTTCCCTCCCGGCACGTCACGTTCTGTTGGGTTCCATCACGTTTCTCACGTTACATAAATAAGGCCTCCCAATGTCCAATATGAAAATATTTTGTGTTTGTGTCAGCAAGAAAGGGGTCAGCAGTCCAGGAACTCAAGATTCATGAGAACCGGAAGACAGAAGGCAGCAGCTGGGACAAATCTCAACATCTTTCACCATACAGATATCAACGCCCTCTTCGGGTTGATCCTGCTCCTACTGGTGGTGGTTGCGCAGCGCGGGTATGGAAGGGGGAGGGGGCTTTCTTCGGTTGCATAGTTTAGCCTTTTTTCTTCAAAGCTCGATCATCTCTCTTCATATTTAAGATGCATTAAGTAATGTGTCGTCGAATGAAGCTCCCCTGCATCTGGTTGGCCCGGCCATTAACCGCGATAAAATATAATGGACAAACACGTACTTGAACGTAGGTCATTTGAACGTAGTTCACCGTGGTCTCATTATGGTAAACTAGATTAAAGTTCGTACAGGTTCTAAACTAACCAAAAGGAAATATGAAGACAGTTTTACGAACAATTTCGCTATGTTAACTAGGGTCGCGATACGTCTAACTTCAGGCAACTTCGATTAACTACATGTGAACTATATTCAAAATATGCACAGGGTCATAAGGCTACGATAAACGACCGCGGCTGCAACTGCCAAGGCTTAAACACGGCCATTGTGCTTTTGGATCTTTATGAGACAACAAAATTCTCTCTTTTTTCCCCTCTTTAACCATACTTACAGTACTGTGAAAGTACTCCAAACATAGTGAAACCTACGAAAGACTGGTGGGGACTTCACATCTCAAACTTCCAAGTGTGAAATATGAAGTCTGAAGTATGAAGTGTGAAGTCTGAGGTGTGAAGTCTGAAGTTTGAAGTGAGAAGTGTGAAGTTTGAAGTGTGAAGTGTGAAATCTGAAACGTGAAGTTGAATTACGTCATCGTTACGTCACACAGTTTTTTAAGACTGGAGGCCGACGACAAAAGCAGCCTGAAAGATTTACATTCTCACATAAAAATGGACATTTTGGTACGTATAATTTGCAATAATTCGATCGTGTTCGGAAGTATTTCATTACTAAACTTAGTTTTGTTTTTATTTTCCTATTTGTTTTTAATGTAATTGTACCTTTCCAGTGAAAACATATGTTAAAATATTTATTTGTCGTTTGAGAATGCATGGTTAAGTCAAATAGCATTATATTCTTCAAAACTATTTCTGGAAATCTTTGAATTGAATTGCAATCCGTTGTCACGGAGTAAGGGTAACCTTTATTTGTGCTTTGAACAAAAAAATGCAGGTCTTCCAGGATGGGTTTAATTTGGACTGATTTAACTTTGATTGTTTCCAACTTTTTCATTATTTTCTTATAGTAAGTAAACCGTTACTTGTTCCATGAATAATTTTCCTTTCAGGGTATCTTATTCTGCATGGTCATACTTATCTGCCAAATTCTGTTGCGTACCCTGTGCGTGAAGAGGGCGTCAACAACTTGCAACTTGATTTAATTAAATATTATTTTAATTTGGGTAACAAATACAAATAAATTTTGGCTGCTCTTCTCTTTATTCATGGCAAAAAAATAAGTTACAGACATCTTAAAAGATTATTACTGAAATTGAATTTGTATAGAAAGGTTCCCGAATCACCGATTGGCCTAATTATAGGTGCTATTTTGAAAGAACTCTCCGGGAGTGGTAGTTTCATTGGTCACAAATCAATATGGAAGCGATTAAAAAGTTGTCATGGTTTACATGTCCATAGATCAACAGTATTACGGTTGATGTGGATAGCAGACCCCGAGAGCATGGAAAGACGGAAGGTTAGACGCTTGCTTCGTCGTAAATATAGATGCCCCGGACCGGACTTCGTGTGGCATGTCGATAGGTACGATAAAATTAAACGTTTTGGATTTGCTATTCATGGTGCAGTTGATGGGTTTAGTAGGAAGATTCTTTGGCTTGAAGTTGGTCAAAGTAACAATGATCCAAAGATAATATCTCGGTATTTTTTTACAAACTGTAAAAAGGCAAGGTTCCCACGATAGTGAGAAGCGATTTGGGAACTGAAAATACTACTATTCGACAATTGCAAATATATTTCCGTTCTACTCACAATGATGATCATTCTGCAGAAAAAAAGTTTCATCTTAGGAAAAAGTACATCGAATCAAAGAATAGAATCTATGTGGAGCTTGTTAAGGCGTCAATGCCTTGACTTTTGGATAACATTTTTAAAAGATCTACAAGAAACAAATGATTTAATGACGGGGATATTTTTCATAGGCAGTGTCTTATGTACTATAAGATCAGAATTAGTAAAGTTTGTAAATGAGTGGAATGTACATGACATATCAGGCGATAAATCGGATGGACCAAAGGGAAAGCCAGATATAATGTATACACTTCCGCAACTGTATAACGCTGAGAACTATAGTCATGTCGTAAACGAAGACGTAGTAAATGTCTGCATGCAGATGTATTCCAAATTAGGAAACCCAGGAGGATGCCTTCCAGATTTCTACAGATTATTCCAGCTTCTTTGTCCAACTGTGCCATCATCAGCAGAGAAAGCATTTGATTTATACATTGAACTCTTAAATCGACTCTCGGTATTATTTTAATTGACTATCTACCGATGTAATTATATTCCTTCTGACCTCTTTGCCCGACCTACATGCTGACAAGTAATCGTTGAGATGCTTTATTCTGTATTTTTTTTCCATACATAATGGTTCTAATCATCGATTCGACAGATATTTTCTCATTACTTTCGTGTTTATACAAATAGATTTTAGAACTTGTATAATATTTATCTGAAAGGTTCATGTTAAATGAAACACGTTGACTCTTGAATAGTTCGGGGCTATTATCAAGATTTTCTTTGTCATCTTTTTCTGGAATATGAAAAAATATTTTAGATCTAATTTTAATTTCAGTTTCACGACATAATTGAAATAAAGAAGTTATTTGCATTTTTTTTCTTTAATCGGAATGCTAACAGATAGATGATAAGACAGCAGTCTATGGGAAAATTATTTAAATTTCAAATGTTCTCATCTGTGAACTTACAGCTTTACACCAGTAATGTAGGTCGAACTGCCATTTTATTCTGCAAATTAAAATTGTTCCTACAGTGTATCTTAGTTGGAATACGCGCTAGACCTGTTCTATAGTTGGTCTTCAACTATCTTGAACCTGTCTTTAACTATACAGGTAATTTTAACTAGAATCAGGAATATTCAATAGGAAAAGGTTTGTCATGTCTGTTTTATAATACCAAAGATTACAATGTAAAGCCTAGTACAATGTTAAATTTATTTGATTCATTTGCTAGTTCAACTTTACAATACAACGCTGAAGTCTGGGGTAATACAAAGTCAAAAAGTATAGAGACGTTACATTTAAAATGTTGTAAGTTAAAAGTTCAACTTGCTCAGCGTCCGTGTACGGGGATGTGGGCAGATATCCAATATATATTGTTCGTTACATGAAAATTCGTAAGAATATATCTAACATCTCATAATAGCTCATATTGATAAAGACTTTGTATTTATACGTCATCATCATCATCTCTCTCTCTCTCTCTCTCTCTCTCTCTCTTATATATATATATATATATATATATACCCAAGCAAAAAAAGAAACTGTGCACTTGGGTTTTACTATTTGTTCCAGGTTATTCTAATAAAAACATTTACATATTTGGTACCAAAATCTGGGATATTCATTCCCCAACATGATGCAGTGTTTTCTGTCATAATCAAAGATAAACGCCGCTGTTGTTTCCATGTCAAACGCATTAGGGGTCAAAATTGAAATTCGCATTTTTTTCTTAAACGTCTTGATCATTTTTCTTCAGTTTCCGAAATTTCTTCAATACCGATTATATCCACCTCTCCTATGAATCAAAGTTATGATTCTCGATCGTATCGACCTTACGTAACGTCGAATGACGTAAGTTGGAACAGCATTCCATTCTTGGACAAGGGCAAGAGCAAGGTCACGAATGTTCAAAAATGCGATTATCAATTTTGACCCCTAATGCAGTTTGCAATATAAATAGTGAAGCATGGTATTTTGCAATTATTATATAATTATGTGTACCATTGCTAACAGAATGGAGGAGTATTTTGAACTAGAGAGAGAGAGAGAGAGAGAGAGAGAGAGAGGGAATGTTAGTGTATGTATGGAAGCCTGTACAAATGATCAGTGACATGATTTTGGTATTTTTGTTGCAACAATGTACTATGTACACGTTGAAATGAATAAAGATATGTTCTGTTCTGTTCAGTTCTGAAGATCGACCCGAGTTATATATGAATTCTGAATTAAGCTTAGTTTAAAATTACTTATTTCACGTCGATCGGGAAATAATTTTTTTAGTAGTAATCTCTCTTGACGGTTCCTTGGTAGTATATATATAAAGCAAAGTTTAAAAGCGATATATTGGCAGGTAACTGGAAATACTATCAAAGCCTTGTTTTATTTAATTCATGCGTGCTTATTTTTCAAGTATATTAATTTTATGATCAGTTGTTTTTGCGGACAGTCACTTTGCCAAACTTGATTTTTCTATAATAATAAAAGTAATTGTTCCTATATCCATAATTAGCAAATATAATCATAATTGCGCGAGGCTATTAAATCATAGGTAAACCTCAATATATAAACATTTATATTTAATGCCTTAGCAGTCTGATATTAGCAAATATGAGGAAAATTTTTAAAAATTTTTTTAAAATTTAAATATAAACATAAAATATCACTATAATTTCATACTCAGTCATTAAACTAGATTACTCTGACACCGGGCCCAAAACCTCCAAAGTCCGGGGAGAATGAACAAACTACTCGTCTACCGGGACCGGCACAGTGACATGTTCGCACTAATACACTACGGTATACTACTACAACATGTGAGGAACCTTCCAGCTCGCTTGTTCTACCCAGCCGTGCGTTCAGTCACACAAAACAGGACCTAATATTTGCTCCTGTACACCTGTTTCGTCGCTGTGTAATGAACGTAAGCTGGGTACCCACTAGCTAATATTAGCTTGAACGCAGGCCTGATTTTTGGCAAACTGTTTATCTTTACACTGCGCACCACTTTAAACCCGACACGTTTTAAATTCATTTACATATATCACGATGAGCACAAGTAAAGCATAGTACTCGCATTTGCCACACATCATAATTATTCAATTATTTACAAGAATTCAAGCGTGACTATTTATTGAATAAGCGCATAGTACAGACAGTAAACTAGATTTTGTCCAAAATATAGTCACCTTATACAAAAGTCGCCACAATGGCCTCAAATCGCTCATCTGAGTACCATCGCTCTCAAAGCAGCTGGCTAGTATATCATACTTAATATACATGTTTCTCAGGAACTTGACAGTTTTTCTTACCCATTTATAGCAATAGTATGAAGAAAAAAAGTGTTTAAGATATTAAAGTGTGGTCCTGCTGATTGAAAATGGACAAAAAGAAAGGTATATAATATCATTAAATTGTTCCCTCATAGAGGCTAAATTGATACCTTTCATAGCTTACACATGAAATCCGATCTGCAGAAAGCTAAAATTGAGCCCTTACCAATTTTAATTGTAAAATTCTTATCCTCAGACCACTTAAGCAAACAGCATAAAACCTGATCAGCCTGCGAGTTACTCGCTGCAAAAAACCTGATCAACCTGTAAGTTGCTCGCAGGCTGATCTGGTTTTATGTTATTAATATTGGTATTTTCATGGGGTTCTCTATGAGGGAAAGGATTAATTATGATGAAATAGATTGCAACTTATTACAAAATGTCTTCAATCATTCAGTTGATGCTGATTATCTCAAAACCCTCTAAAATCATTAAAATGTTTGTGGCTTTGTGTAAAAATAGCCTAGTATCTCACTAGTATAACAATATACCTCCTGAAGATTCAATTGTATGAAACCGGTTGAGGACTAATAAAACTTGTAAAATGGGCTTGTCATAACTTATATTTGCGATATACATATATAAAATAAGCCATGTCCCTAGTGGTCATGTTTTAGTTACAAATCAGAATAACTAGTGACATATGTAAAGCTGAACGAAAGAACATCTGTACCAATTTATTTTGAAATTGGGCCAGATACGTTTTGGAGAAGATGATTTTTATTGTTTTCATTTTATTTATTTCTGTTGCCATAGCAACCAGAGTTCTGAAACGATTATGCAATTTTTAGCAACGTTCGTGCACATTGGCCCAAGGATCATCCCTGCCAAGTTTTATCAAATTCTGTCCAGGGGTTTCAGAGGAGATGTATTTTAAAGCAAATTGTTGACGACGGACGACGCACGACGGACGAATGGTGATCACAATAGCTCATATTGACCTCTTCACAAAGGAGTGATAGCACCGAAGCATCCCCTTAATTTTAAAGTCTTGTCTTGTTTTGTTTTATATTGTAATGTTTATGAAAAACGTGGCGTTATATTACTTGGCGTGACAGTGTCATTCCTAAATAGGGGAACGGGTTTCAAAAAAAAGACGACCATTTAACCAATGGCTGACGCCGACTGCAGTTATGGCTGTTTAATTTTTATTTGTCAGTGCATGAAGACTTCAGACTTCAGACTTCATACTTCACACTTCACACTTCAGACTTCACATTTCACACTTCAAACTTCATACTTCACACTTCAAACTTCACACTTCAGACTTCACACTTCATAGCAAATATGTGTGAAGTGTGAAATCTGAATTTCACACTTCATACTTCAAAGTGTTTTAACGTTTATCTATGAAGTTTGAAGTAAGAAGTCTGAACTGTGAAGTTTGAAGTTATGAAGTCCCCACCGGTCTTTCGTAGAAACCACCGCAGTTGTCCCTACTTGATTGTAGTATTAACCGATGCGCCATGAAACTACTGTCAACTACGATAAAAAGTACGGCCAAGTAGGATCAAATACTGTCAACTACGATAAAAAGTACGGCCAAGTAGGATCAAATAATGTCAACTACGATAAAAAGTACGGCCAAGTAGGATCAAATACTGTCAACTACGATAAAAAGTACGGACAAGTAGGATCAAATACTGTCAACTTCGATAAAAAGTACGGACTAGTAGGATCAAATACTGTCAACTACGATAAAAAGTACGGACAAGTAGGATCAAATACTGTCAACTTCGATAAAAAGTACGGACTAGTAGGGTCAAATACTGTCAACTACGATAAAAAGTACGGACAAGTAGGATCAAATACTGTCAACTACGATAAAAAGTACGGCCTAGTAGGGTCAAATACTGTCAACTACGATAAAAAGTACGGACAAGTAGGATCAAATACTGACAACTACAATCAAAGTATTACGTTTAAACTACGGTCAAAGCACCATAGAGATTTTCTGGCTCACATGGGCCCTGCATCCAGGGCAATCACTGCCTGTCACGTGTGTCCGTACCCCTCCCCTAACCCCCGTCCTTTCACTGTCATCCCGTTTTGTAAAACGTTGTTGTCGTGCCCGCCTAGGACACAGTGTAAATACTCATATGGACGCAAATAAAACGACACATTTAAATGTACTTGGTTGGGTTAAACACTGAAAATTAAAATATGAGGCTTTGAATATTTTTATTTTTATCTAAAAATTTATCCGTAGTGAAAATCAGATAACCATGAACATTTGCCATAAGCCAGTAAACAAATACAATACGCGTATGTATGCCCTGGAGTGATTCACTATGCGACGAATATCACAAATTTAAAGACGTTAGCCAATCAGATCAAATATGTTGTTGTTGTTGTTTTTGATTTTGTTGTTGGTTTTGTATGTGTGTGTGTGTGTGTTTTCAAATGTCTTTACCTGAACAATCCATCCGTTGGTCAAACATATATAGTCTTTTAAGGTGTAGCAAAATATTGCTTTTGTCACAGAGTGAGATTTTTCTCTTAAATTAAGCCGATGTCTATGCCTTAAGAATTAATATAATGAAAGAAAATCTGATTTCTACTTTTAATCAAAAAAAAAAAATACGTAATATATTTTATGGAACCTTACCATATTAGCATTTTTTCCTCAAGGATGTCAAAGTATATGTATAAGTTAATTCGGACTTTAAGTCAGTAGGGGACATAGAAGTGTTGTTGCTGGGGTTAACAATCCTAAATTGTCCACAAGCTACTAAAAATAAATATTCTATAAGCATTATTATTAACATTTTGAAATAAATTGCATTTCCAGATTCGCTCGTGATAGTTGTGAAAGCATATGAACCTGTAATTAGCTGTACGTCGCTATATGACTGACTGTCGCAGCGACGGTAAACTCGAAAAATCAATCGATGTATAAATCAGTCAATTAAAGTTCAAGACAAAACAATGATATTTGAATGTGTTCGATAATAATCCTAGCTCCTTTCTTAGCCTAGGATGTGGCTTATACTTAGACCATGGAAGCAGATTATCTGATTTAAATCAACTGCACGTGATACTCTATTTTTCGTATGTATTTATAACCATGCATAGCATTGTTTTACTCTGTTTATTTCGTTTTGTATGTTATAACAAGTCACGCGTGTGAGACCCTACTGGTGAAAATCGTATGACAAAAAGAAGTAAGTGTCCCCGTGTTTGTTGTTGTTGTTGTTGTATTTGGGTTTACCGTCGCTGCGATAGTATTTCAATCATTTAGCGACGTCCAGCTATTTACAGGTGGAGGAAGACCCCGAGTACACAGAGGTACCCAGGTAGAACCACCGACCTACCGCAAGCCAGCTGGAAGGCTTCCTCACATGAAAAATCCGAAGTCCCTACCGGGATTCGAACCCACAGCGGTGAGGGGCTGAGAGATTTGTAGTCCACGACTGTAACCTCTCGGCCACGGCGCCCACCCCCTCCTCCCTCCCGTGTTTGCATCCAGACTTTCATTAATAAGAATATATAAAAATAATACCATTTTGTTTGTTGTATTTTACGCCCAACCAACAGTATTTCAGTTATTTGGAGTCTATATATACTTAAGAAAGATATAGTGCTACCACACGGCAGTATCACGCCGTAGACATGTGTCATGATACCACACCCAGCCACATTATCCTGACATCTGGCCAACCAGTCCTGCAACTACCTTTATATGCTGAGCGCCAAGCAAGGGAGCTATAACAGTACCATTTTTTATGACTTTGGTATGTCGCGGCCGGGAGTCGCGAAACCCACGACCTCCCGCTCCCGAGGCGGACGCTCTAACCACTCGGCCACCGGGGACGGTCCTCGTTGTATAATGCAAATGAGAATTATGTATTTGTGAAAGGACATAACATATTTATTTTTTAGCAACAATTACTACGATTTTCACAAACCGCCATTGTGAACTATCATGATATAATGCATCGGCTCATGTTAAGGCAGCTATGGAGTTCCATATACAACACTGTTGTATTACGACGTAGACATATGTCATAATACTACACCCAGTCATATTATCCTGACACCGGCCAACCAGTCCTGGAAAAATCCTGTAAGTACGCTGGGCGTCTAGCAGGGACCTACCAATATTACTTTTAATTAATTTTGTGTGTCGCGGTCGGGGATCGAACCCAAGACACCCTGTCACCAAGACGGACGCTCTAACCCCTCGGCCATAGTTGACGGTGAAAATCCTATGTTGTAGATATGGTTGTTGTTGATTTTTTCCTCACAATATTAACCTTTATAAGTAAACTGTCATGGCATGATTTTAAATTTCCAGTCAGCGAAATGTCGCATGTCATAGAAGAAATATCGTAAAATATTGGCAAAGAAAGGGAATCATGTGAAAAAAAAGATGAAAGAAAATGACCAAGAAACATTATTAAGTAGATAAAATGATGAAATATGATATTATTTTTTTTCTATCCCATTCAATTTCAATTCCCGACCATGCAAAGTTCCTGTATCTATAGAAAATATGCATAATATATGATAAAATAACATTTTGTAGAGAATTTTAAAAAAAAAAAAAAAAAATTGGTTAATTAAATAATTATCAATTAAAATGAAAACCTATACATGAATTGGCAAATGACATGTTTCTCCCGAAAACTCGGGCAACATTTTAATTTGTTTGTCTAATATATATATATATATATATATATATATATATATATATATATATATATATATATATATATATTAAAATATCGCTACGTCCTAAACAACGTACAGATACGTATCGTGCCTAGCCAGAGTGGCCCTTAATCGCCCCACTATTAGGCCCATGTTGATAACATACAACATATAACGTAAAATGGCAACTCTGTACATGTATACAACAATTTTTTACAACACAGAATTTGAGAATCGCGATATATCGGTAATACGTACAGATACGTATCGTGCCTAGCCAGAGTGGCCCTTAATCGCCCCAGTATTAGGCCCATGTTGATAACATACAACATATAACGTAAAATGGCAACTCTGTACATGTATACAACAATTTTTTACAACACAGAATTTGAGAATCGCGATATATCGATATATCGGTAATACCGCGCATCCCTATTAATGTGTATTCGACTTGGAGGAAGACCCCGGAGCTTTTCTTGGGAACTTACAGTAGACAAAACAAAAACGCCTTTAACTGAACACAATTTTGTTGGTGAGAAAAGGTCATAAAAGTAATATATTCTTCGTGAAAATCACTGGGATATTTAAATAGTATGACTTCACAGCTAATACTCGTACAAACCAGAAAACTAGCCAGAGCCGTATTCAATATGCAATCTAGGTTTCATTTACGGTTTTCGAAAAAAAATATAATGAAAAATGTTAAGGTAATGTTTATGAGAGAGAAATAACATCAATCATCATAAACGTTAAGATGTTATCAGAACCCCGAAGATAAAACGTTTTCTGTATGGATATTTCAAAGTAGCCTCAATTTCACTTAATAGTAATGTAACCAGATCTTGAAATGCAACCACCAAAGCGGAAAGATTTTAAAGTTTTTTGACAAAGTTTCTGTGCTAATCGTGCATAAAGCGGTCAATTTTAATATTACCATACTATATAATTTTGTTCTATATTTAACCTTCATTTAGCGGCCACTTCTGTTAAGCGGCCACGTTTTATTGTTCCGTTGACTGACCGCTTAAGACAGGTTTTACTTTTTTTTTTTTTTTTTTTTAGATAAAGCGTATGTCACAGGGTGAGAAAAATATGCAGCCTGACCGGGACTCGAACCCGTGGCCTTTCGCTTACAGGGCGAATGCTCTACCGACTGAGCTACCAGTCGCTTACATATGATTCTCTCCTATTGTAAGTTATCGGTACTGTGACACGTATATAAGTTAATGTTGTTTCAAGAATGTAATTAAATGCAAGATAATCCATACGATAAACCTGCGACAGACCGAAGAGCAATTTACAAACTAAATACATGTATAGATTTATATCCTCCTAACATTCTGACCCTCGTGTTTTCCGAGGATTTCATAGTGTCCCCCCTCCCTTCCTCTAATTTAATATTGTTGAAACTGTATCAGCCGTCAACTATATTAAGCAGTCAACCTGCATTTAGCGGTCAATTTAAAAAATACTATACTATAATATTCTTATATAAACACCATTCGATTAACGGTCACCTCTATTAAGCGGCCATTTTCTATTGTTCCCTTGACTGGCCGCCAATGACAGGTTTGACTGTATGATGTATTTATTGCAATTGACAAGCATCAATAAACTCTTGTTTGTTTCTAAATGATTTCTCCACACCGTCCCCGGTGGCCGAGTGGTTACAGCGTCCGTCTCGGGAGGGGGAGGTCGTGGGTTTCGCGATTCCCGGCCGCGACATACCAAAGTCGTACTGCTATAGCTCCCTTGCTTGGCGCTCAACATGTAACGGTAGGTGCAGGACTGGTTGTCCCGGTGTCAGGTTAATGTGACCGGGTGTAGTATCATGCCACATGTCCACGGCGTGATACTGCAGTGTTGCAACAAAATATCTGTCCCAAGTAGACATTGTCTCCAAATGACTGAAATACTATCGTTGGGACATTAAACCCAACAACAAACAAACAAATGATTTTTCTCTACCTGCATAACTGTCTGCCCGTCTTGTCATCCTCTTCGTACGCATGATTTGTCATATATCGTCGAAGGTCCTAAACAATCTCCAAGCAGAGTTGTCGTTCGTTCCTCACATAACATCTCTGCAATGGACTCGTCTTTTTATGTGTTTTTTTTTTTCTTAATACAAAATGATTTCCACGCAGAATGGACCTTTTATACTCATTTTTTTTTAAATAAAGGTATCTCGGAAATTCCATCTGCTGTGTTTACACATTTATAAATGGAAGTCATATGTGAACAATTCGCAGCTACTATGACATCAGCAAGGGGGCGGAGTTAGGACCACAAACAATGATGGCATAATATTTGACTCGTAATGTATTAAATGTTATTTTCGAGTGAATAATTATTTATAAAAGAATTATTTTGGGGGGTATCAATGTGATTTTGACAGAACTAATAGGTACGTAACAGTTTTTTTATTCTATGTATTTTATTTATGTTGCATTTCCTAATTAAATCTTAGCCCCTCACCGCTGTGGGTTCGAATCGCGGTATGGACTTCGGATTTTTCATGTGAGGAAGCCTTCCAGCTGGCTTGAGGCAAGTCGATGGTTCTACCCGCGTAATTCTGTGTACTCGGGAGACTTCCTCCACCTGTAATTAGCTGGACGTCGCTATATGATTGAAATACTATCGCAGCGACGGTAAACCCCAATACAACAACAACAACAATTAAATCTTAGAGGCGCAATTTGGACACTCGATGATATATATAGCAGGGATTTATTTAGACGAGAGTTATTTCTGTCTGTCTTTACATCTAGTTAACTGAAGCGAATCTTCGTTAGCGAGTCAGTCCCGGGTATATTACAGGCTTTCAGTCCCGGATGTTAGCCTTGCTCGGAAGTCAAGGTAAGATATATTTTACTTTTTAACTTATCGCCATACTTATCAACATTATCGTGTCATGTTTTTTTGTTTTATTATTATTATTATTATTATTATTATAATATTCTTATGACTTTTCTTCTTTTGCTTCCGTTGCTGCTTGTCTTTTTCCACCAACTTCTGTCATTTTTTCTTTTTCCTTTTTCTTTTTATCTACTCTTCATCTACTCAGTATTCTTCCTCTTGATAAACTAAATGTTTCTTCATTTTATTCACTGACACGTATCTATGCATACCGGGTATGCATAAACATTCTCAAATACAGACAGTGAGAATGTGTTTCAAATTTCAAGTTTCAAGTTTATTATCAATGCATTAACAATACAGAACAGAATACAAATGAAATATACTGAAATAGTCCATGATCATTTACAAATAGATACATGCATAAATCAACATTACAGAACATGGTGGACATATTTTTTCATAATGCCGGAAATAAATATGTAAGCATATATACGAGCAGACATGCATAAATTTAGTTTATATTTATATGTATATATTTAGGACATCTAGTAATAAACATATAACCCAATGTATTCTCTTTGTATTCGCCGTCACTTGAGCTTCCGAAAGTGATTAATAAAAGTTGTGAGAACTTGTTTCGTAATCGATTTAAAATAAATAACATTAAAGTTAACCCTATAACTTGAAAATAATGTACTGAAAATTATTATAAAAGACTTCGTTTAGGGAGGATTTTTTATAATAACAGTTATACATGTATATAGGTAACGGATATTTAGTTGTCTTAGAATGTCGTATAATACTTTAAAATCTACACGGCTTAACACGCACGGCGGATGGATGAATGGATGGATGGATTTTCAATATATAACTACTTGATGTTATACTTACAAACCTCTTATGAATACATGACTTGAATTGACTATTTGAGCTTACCGTCGCTTCGACAGTATTTCAGTCATATAGCGACATCCAGCTAATTACAGGTGGCGGAAGACCCCGAATGCACGGAGGCATCCGGGTAGAACGACTGACCTACCGTAAGCCAGCTGGAAGGCTTTATATTCATGATAATTCATCAAAAACAGAAATCAAAAAGCGTGTGGAATAGCCTCGCCCAGCTAAATCGATTCCCTTTTGATAAAAATAGTTTGGTATAAATAAAAGTTAATTTTATAACTGGCTGGAAAAAAAAATTGGTTTCTATAGTGGGGCGGCTAAGCATGAAATCGTACACTTTTGGTTAAAAGCATGAACTTTGGCAAACATATAGAACATTCCCTTCTGGTTATTTTTAGATATAGACCGAAGTCAGCAGCGTCCCGTGGTGGCCGTGTTTTTGCTCTTTATACGTATTTAGTTTTAAACCTCGTTATCTCATAATTTCCAAATCCATTTAATTTCAATATGTTGCTTTTGTGATGAGGTGCATTATAGGAATCTGTGCAATGATAAGTATAACATGTTAGTTTAGAAACTGACCATTTTGAGCATACATTGTTTAAAATAAAGAACTTCATAATCTTTTATGTAATAAAACTATATATTATATATTTTGAGTCTAGAAGTAACTTTTAAGATTTCCTAAATACCCAAAGTTCACGATTTTATGATTATACGCCCCACTATATCTACAGCAGACATGTATGTTTTTCGTAATTGAATAGATCGTTGTTGGATAAATCTGGGTGTAGACTCCTGAATTTCACCACTACATTGTTAAAATATGTATACATGTACTTTTTAAATGCATGCTCGTGTTACTTGAACCTCATTTTCTCTCTGTTGATACTGACAAACCCTGTACATTTAAACCTTGGGGAAAATAAATAAATATGTCAGATATGTATGTTAATCTACGTCTAGTTACATAGTGTGGTAAAAGAAATGTTTTCTACCATGAGTAAATGTGTCAATATCTTTGTGCAAAATAGATAGAAATTATGACAAAATATGGTTGCAATTTGTCATATGAAAAAAACAACCTAGAAATTTATTTATTTATAATACTTTAAAAATATTCACAAGTCGTCACCCCAAGGCCAAAACGTTCGACGTAACAGATTTGCCATTTAGTATGCCTATATTGCTGATTTCATAACCATGTTTGTGCACAAGTATATTGCGTTGATTTGTCTTAATTCAGTAAATATTAATTCTTGATTTTGTAATAATGTAACAAAATTCTTTGAGAACAGTCTATGTAAGACTTTCATAGGTAACTGATAATACCCTTCACTGACCGGAAAAAACAACAACAGACATTACTTCGGGTACTAGTTCCCGGCCTCTTACGAAAATATGAATACCAGCAGTTACAATCGACACAAAAACTAGCTTAAAAAGGGTGCCAGTATAGTAGTGAATTTAAAAAAAATCCCATTTGTTTCTTTTATTTCACAATATATCCTACGTATGTGGGTTGATTGGTTGATTGAATATTTCAAACAATTGTTAGTACTGTATTGCTACATGCTTAGCTGACAATGATTCACTGGTTGTATATAAATTTCAATTTCATATGATATAAAGGTTATTCTAAAAGCAAAGTTCCTTTAAAAATCAACATTTGTGTGTGCCAGATGACTTCCTTGCCCTAAAATATGTATAATTAAACACCAAGATTTTGAGTTTGCTACATATAGTTACAAAGATAAAAACACTTAAAGAATCATCAGTATTTAGTGTACAGAAACTGGACTGAACTTTGCAGTATATGCAATCCGATATACAGTTTCCTGATAGGATGTAATGACGATATATACAAAAGTGAAAAATTTTTTCTGTCTGGGTAGACATGACGTCATATACACTGCGTATATGTATGGGACATATCATCAATGTTTAGTGACGCAGAAACTGGACTGAACTTTGCAGTATATTAAATCCGTTATACAGTTTCCTGACATGGTGTACATGCCGTCATATACACTGCGAATATGTATGGCAAGCATCATCAGTGTTTAGTGACGCAGAAACTAGACTGAACTTTGCAGTATATTAAATCCGTTATTCAGTTTCCTGACTGAGTATACATGACGTCATATGCACTGGGTATATGTATGGGACACATCAGTGTTTAGTGACGCAGAAATTGGACTGAACTTTGCAGTATATTAAATCCGTTATGCAGGTGCCTGACAGGGTATGCACGACGTCATATACAATGCATATATGTATGTGACGCTTAATCAGTGTTCGGATACGCAGAAACTGGACTGAACTTTGCAGTGTATTAAATCCGTTATTCAGTTGCCTTCCAGGGTATACATGACGTCATATACACTGCGTATATGTATGGGACACATCATTAGTGTTTAGTGACGCAGAAACTAGCCTGAACTTTGCAGTGTTTTAAATTCGTTATTCAGTTTCCTGACTGGGTAGACATGACGTCATATACACTGCGTATATGTATATGACGCTTAATCAGCGTTTAGTGACGCAGAAACTGGACTGAACTTTGCAGTATATCAAATCCGTTATTCAGTTTCCTGACTGGGTAGACATGACGTCATATACACTGCGTATATGTATGGGACACATCATCTGTGTTTAGTGACGCAGAAACTGGACTGAAATTTGCAGTATATAAAATCCGTTATTCAGTTTCCTGACATGGTATACATGACGTCATATATACAAGGTATATGAATGTGACCACATCATCATTGTTAAGTGACGCAGAAACTGGACTGAACTTTACAGAATATTAAATCCGTTTTACAGTTTCCTGACAGGGTGTACATGACGTAATATACACTGCGTATATGTATGGCACGCATCATCAGTGTTTAGTGACGCAGAAACTGGACCGAACTTTGCAGTATATTAAATCCGTTATTCAGATTCCTGACAGGGTGTACATGAGTTCATATACACTGCGTATATGTATGGGACTCATAATCAGTGTTTAGTGACTCAGGCACTAGACTGAACTTTGATGTATATGTAGGAACTATTAGTGTTTAGTGACGAGAAAGGACTGAACTTTGCAGTGTATTAAATCTGTTATTCAGTTTCCTGAATGAGTATACATGGCGTAATATACACTGCATATATGTATTGGACGCATCATCAGTGTTAAGTGACGCAGAAACTGGCTTGAACATTGCAATTTATTCAATCCGTTTTACAGTTTCCTGATAGGTTGTACATGACGTAATATACACTGCGAATATGTATGGCACGCATCATCAGTGTTTAGTGACGCAGAAACTGGCCTGAACTTTGTATTATATTAAATCCGTTATACAGTTGCCTGACAGGTTGTACATGACGTTATATACACTGCGTATATATATGGCACGCATCATGACGCAGAATCTGGACTGCACTTTGTAGTATATTAAATCAGTTATTCAGTTGCCTAACGGTGCGACGTCAATACACTGCGGACGCAGAACTGACTGAACTTTGAGTATATTAATCCGTTATCAGTTCCTACTTGGTGCACTGACGTCAGATACACTGCGTATATGTATCGGACACATCAACAGAGTTAAGTAACGCAGAAACTGGATTGAACTTTGCAGTATATTAAATCCGTTATTAAGTTTCCTGAAAGGGTGTACATGAGGTTATATACACTGCGTATATGTATGGCACGCATCATCAGTGTTTAGTGACGCAGAAACTGGACCGAACTTTGCAGTATATTAAATCCGTTATTCAGTTTCATGACAGGGTTTACATGATGTAATATACACTGCATATATGTATGGCACGCATCATCAGTGTTTAGTGACGCAGAAACTGGACCGAACTTTGCAGTATATTAAATCCGTTATTCAGATTCCTGACAGGGTGTACATGAGGTAATATACACTGCGTATATGTATGGGACCATCATCAGTGTTTAGTGACCAGAAACTGACTGAACTTTGCAGTATATTAAATCCGTCATTCAGTTGCCTGACAGGGTGTAAGACTATTTATGCTGATCGGGTGACATAACTTTCCTTAGCCGGGATTACATAGTAATGTAACCTGTCAAGAAACTGTATAACTAATAATGTATTGTTATGACATCATATAAGTACGTGCAAATATATATATCTGCTTTCAGCATTAGGCAGACTTCCACCTAGAATGAGCAATAGGCTGACATATGTCTTCTCTTTTATTTTGCTGTATTTTTTCATTTTTGTTTTCACATTCTGTAAGGAAAACCTGCTAGTACTGAAAGTTCAAAAGCTTTCTAAAATTACTCCACAAATAGAAAATGTACAAATTTGAAGTTCTGCCAAATTTTTTTTTATGTCTGATAGGCCATAGGCAGACTTAAATAAGAAACCATTATTAGGCATTAGGATGTTATATCCAACCATTATTAGGCAGACGCATATATATTATTATATTCAACCATCATTTAGCAGACACGTATATATTATTATATTCAATCATCATTTAGCAGACGCATATATATTATTATATTCAATCATCATTTGGCAGACACATATATATTATTATATTCAATCATCATTTAGCAGACGCATATATATTATTAAATTCAATCATCATTTGGCAGACGCATGTATATTTTTATTATACCCTACCGCATATAAATTGATGTACATGTATTTATTTTGTTATTTTGGACCGTTTTTAGTCCCATCAGTATGCTACAGTCATATTGATTCAGTTAAAACCGCTGTTTCCAGAAGGAAAAATAAAACTCAAACACACAAAAAAAGACTTTAAACGCACTGCACGAATAATTCTGCCCCACATATGGTAGTTCCAACCTGATTTCTTAAATATCTTCAGCATTGACAGCAACAAATGCAGTACCAGGTATGATCTTTATATGGTCAAGTGGGCTCGTGTATGGTCGAGTAGCGATCGAAGCGGTTGAGTTGATCTGGACAACAGGTTGAAATAGAGTCTAGTTAATCGTGATGCGACCGGGTATAACTCAAGCAGAGGTCAAATTGATCGGGTAATGATCGGTAATTTCTTTTTATCTCGACCAAAGTTGATATCTACAATATCGTTTGCAGATCAACTCGACAGGTACCTATCTGTTACTGAAATAATCGCTTCAAAAGTTCATTGTGTAACATGACTCAATCACAGAACAGAACAGAACTTTATTATCATCCAAGTATCCAAGTACAATAATGAGACATAAGAAACCAAATACAGTTCAAAATATTTGTTCCGGTTGGGATCGATAACACGGGCGTCTTGTTCAGTACATTGAGAGGGATATTAACAACAGCCAATAATCATTTGAATTAGACCAAAGCATTTTTGTGAGAGAAAGAGGGAGAAAATGTACAGAGAGACTTAAAATATTTAGAGGTGAGGGCACAAATTGTTTGTTTCCCCTCGCCCGACCTGCCTAATAAAAACCCAAAAATCAAAGCGCTGAAGGCACTGAAGTTGTGAGTGCCTCAAGTGCATGGAAGAGGGTTTGACGAGCTGGAGATTTGCAGGGTAACTTAGTTTTAGTCAGATACCAAACAAATATTAAAATAATGAACTATAAAATATTATAGTTTTAGATTTGTTCCCTTTTGATTTAGATATGCATACGTGATATAAATCTTATAAACTGTAGACTACAGAAATAGGGAGAGTAAGAGTGGCGATGTTCTAATTGTTAAGTCTGTTGAAACAAATGGTGCGTTCATCTTTAATTTTTTGTAATGACCTTGTTAACGCAAAGTTAAAGTGGGGGTTATTGGCAATGCTTAAAAACTTGACCGTTTATTAAATTTACTTTGATAAACAAAAACAACAACAACAAAAAAAAAACACACACACAAAAAAATGCGACAATACTGTTCTCTTAGCGCTATCAGCGCTTTGATTTGTACTCAGTATCTTATATAACCGAGCGACGGCACAGGTTCTATTTATACAAGGTGCCTACAAGGCATCTTCGGATAGCAAGTTTACAGGTATCGGCAATCCATTGTGCTAAAAAAAAAAAAAAAAAAAAAAAAAATTGGTGGTATCTGAGCGGGAGACGGGATACAAAGTTTCCAAAACGGTTACATTAATCAATTTAATTCTGGTTGAACTTTCTGATTATCTCATGAATTTCTTAAAATATATGGATCTTTACTTCATAATACATGTAGTGAGTTTAGGTTTATGTATACGTCTTTTGTCTTGTAAAAAGCTACAACATAGAAAATGTCTCTCATCGCCGACTTTGTCTGTAATACAGAGAGGACATTTCCTATACTCTCTACCCGTCTCTATCGGTAAATTATGATTGTCTTTTCGAAATTTAAAAATACGCATTGCTCCTCTTCTCCTTTGTTTGAGTTTTGTTGTTAAATTGTTTGTTTGTTGTTTATGGGTTTAATGTCCAGCCCACGGTATTTCATTTGGAGAGAATATCTACTTGAGACACCTATATTGCTGCCACACTGTGGTATCACGCCGTAGACATGTGACATAATACCACACCCAGCCACATTATCCTGACACCGGGCCAACCAGTCTTGGAACTACCCTAATATATTCAGTGAGCAAGGGAGCTATACCAGTACCATTTATACAACTTTTGTATGAAAGCAAGGTTATGGCATTGTGCGAATATTTGACCCCCTTTTTATTAAATTTGATAAACAAAGAATTGCGACAATAATTTTCTCTTAGCACTATCAGCGCTTTGATTTGAACTTCCGAGCGACGGCACAGTTTCTATTTAAATCAGTGGCTCCTTCGCAACTTCGGCTAGCAATATACAGGTATCAGCCATTCCATAGAGCATCAAATAACCCCTGGAGGTACCTGAAGGGTCTGAGAGTCTATGGCCATTTTATGGTGCTACAAAAAACAACAACAAAAAAACAACAACAAAAAAAAAAAAAACAAAAAAAACAACAACAAAAACTGGAGGTATCTGAGATAGCTTGATGTGATTATTAGTATGTTACACGGATTTCTATCGGAATTCATGCTTTCCATATGGACCATTGTAACACAAATAAATAACCAAAACCTGCACATCTATCATCCAGATTCACACACGAGCCACCTTTGCACCGAAAGAAAGAAACTATACTCCTCTGAATGAAATGAAAGTTACGCAACATCAGAAGGGAAATAGTTCTTTTGTGCTTTTATACCACATACAATTACTGTGTCCTGTAAATATTTATTTTCTTTACTCAAAATTGAGTTTTCAACACTTTGGCTTAATCTCAGCAAATCTGTGTGGTAGAATTCTGTTCAGTCGTTCGATCATTCATACAAAATTAAAAAAGTTTTACGGTTTTAAATGTAGAGAAACAGACCCTCAGAATGTGGGTACTTTAATTGTGAGTGACTACGTCAAACACAACTAAAAGTATACTTCGAGATAATGATATTGTTCAGTAAAATCAAGGATTTGAGTTCCAAGTTTAAAATTTTGATTATTCCATAGGGCTCTTACTCCGATTTATTTTTCATTTTTATTTTAAGATGTCATCTGCAACATTATTCATAGAAGATGTCCAGACATTTTTGGAAATATTCAGCAGCAATAGTGTCATCCGCATAAAGCGAGATCAAAGGTTAAAGCCAGTGTGAAAAGTTTTCTGAGTTATCAAGCTTTATGCAGATTGCACCACGTTCCATTTAAATACACGTGCAAGTCATTTAAGAACAGAGAAAATATTACTGGTGACAGTTTTTTACCTTGTCTTAAACCATTTATGTTTTTTTTTTCCGTTGAGCTATTGGGATATGTTTTAATATATCTATATGACCTTGATCTTATTTAAATGTTAATGTGTTTATGGACGAGAAACATGTTCTATGTTTAAGTTCAAAGAAATAAAATATATGTTATGTTCTGTTATAGCGCGATAATTGTTAACATCTGTTGAAATAAATCAGTCCATGGTATAATTAAGTGTTAAAGTGCTTATCCTTTATGTTAAAAAAAAGGTGATTTACATGATTTGTAGTAGTTATACTGTTAGTCTAGCTGTGGATCGCATTGATTCAATCCACATATTTTCCTTTATACATTATGAATCTATTGAGGGGCATCAAACAACCAAGGTAGATAACTCTTGATTGAATTAAGTACAAATAATGATCCCTTTTTAACTAAGAAATTTGGGTTAAAGTTTTGCATGCAAGCTACTATCCGGCTTTTATCTAAGTAACCATTCATGGTATTTACATGAAAGTTTATGAATATATTGAGGGGCATCAAACAACAAGGTAGATAACTCTTGACTGAATTTGATACAAATTATGACGCCTTTTCATCTTGGAAATTTTGGTTTAAGTTTTGCATGCAAGGTACGTTCATGCTTTAATGGCAGTAGCCAGGCAAGGGATTGATTTGAAACATCTTTAATATGTTTTGGGGGTAACATACTTTTAAGGTAGATAACTCTTGATGGAATATTACAAATTATGGCCCCTGTTGTTACTTACATATTTTAGTTTTGCATGCAAAGTTCTTTCGTGGTTTTACCGGACGAGCTGACTTGAAACATCTTAGATATGTTTAGTGGTATCATACTATTTAGATAGATACTCTGGATGGAATATCTTACAAATTATGGCTCTTTTCTAATTGATGTTTTTTCTATGTCACTAGGCATGGGATAAATTTTAGACTTCATAAACATATTTAGGGGTACCAGACTATCTATATTTTTGACTTACAGGGTAAGTGAAGGGCGAGAAATGAAACAGATGCCATTTGATTCAAAGGTATACGGTACGTTGATTTGATCGAAAAATTGCCGCATTAAAAAAAAATAAAAAAATATATATATATATATAATAAGAAGGTAGATAACTTTTTCTAGTAAAATCGTACAGTATGTCCTTTCAATTGCCGTAACTCCTTTGATTGTAGATAGATTTTCATAAAATTGGTCTTATTTTGTGTGGAAGAGATGAAAATAGACATACACTTGGACATAAAACACCCCCTTGCCCGAGGAATCGCCCTAATAATGTTCGCGAAATCAAGAACACGTTTGGTCGGAAGAGATCTGACCGACAGAATCTCGCCAATTTCTCCCGTGTAAAACTATAGAAAAACTTGAGCCACAATATCAATGTTGAATTGTATAGACAGATACTGGTGAAAGAAACAAATATACCTGAAATGCACTTTTCCTGACTTGAAATTCACTGTCACGAAAACAAAACTACATCAGCAATATCACCGAGACGCTCCATAGAAACTTTAGAGAATCCGCAGTTTAAACGTAGCTAATCATCTGTCAAGGTCGTGTCGGATGAATTTTTAAAAAGACAGAAGAAAGGCTGCATAAGATGAAATATGAAATAACAAGTAACGAACTTATTTTGGTTCGTTTGTTTCTTTAATTGGTATCTGTCCATACAATTCAGTGATGTTATTGTAGCTTTAGTGTTTCTTTATTTTTACACGGGAGAGATTGGCGAGATTCCGTCGATCAGATTTCTTCCGACCAAACGCGTTTTCGACTTCGCGAACTGTTGTAGCGAGATTCCTTTGGCAAGGGGGTGTTTTTTGTACCTGATTGTCTTTATTCATCTCTTCCACTCAAAATAAGACCAATTTTATGAAAATCCACCAAATTTCAAAGGAGTTACGGCGATTGAAACAACATGATATACCTTTTCAGTGGAAGAAGTTACCTACCTTCTTATTATATATAAGGTCAGTGATTTTTTTTTTGTTTGTTTAATGGGCAGCAACGTACCGGGTACCTTTGATTTGATTTACCAACAAACATTTTGAATAGTTGAGCTTGCCGTCCTATTATGCTAAAATTCTATGACTTTCATTGGATTGCTTCAATATTTTGACAGTTGCTTTAGTGGATGGACCTTTACATTATGCAATTTTGATCTTGTATTTTGATCTACTTTTTATGAAAAGATAATAACCTGTATATACATAGTATAATGGTTATGATAGTAAGTAAGTAAATAAATAAGTTAAGTCTTTATTAAAAGTTGACAGAGAAAGTTATTGTTGTTTGGCAGTTACAGTTCTTGGACACTGCACTTTTCCTAATCACAATTTGTTTGCATTTAAAGTTTGAAGTCAATACCTTGCATAATTTTCGATTAATGTTCCTGACAATAAAAAAGTATTCAACAAAAGGAGATAATTAAAAAATGGGACCAAGTAGAGTTACAGTTCTTGGACACTGCATTATTCCTAGTCACTATCTGTCTACGTTTTAAGTTTCAAGACAATACTTTGTGTAATTTTAAGTTATGTTCCTGAAAAAAGAAAAAAAATAAACAAAGGGAGATATTAAAAATGGACCAGTAGACTTACAGATCTTGGACACTGCATCTCTAATCGCCATCTGTCTATATTTTAAGTTTCAACTCAATACCTTGAACCACAGCAAATCAGATTTAAAGTGGCATCTGAAACCGCCAGCCAATTGACCAACCACACGGTGACTCCTATATTCCACCCCCCACCCATCCCCCACTCCGCCCAAACTTCCTTTGGTTAAAGTGGCATCTGGACATGTCTAATGATTCCAAAACCTTAGGCAGACATACACACATGTTTTATGATATGCATTATAGAAAAAAGGCAGACTTAATTTTTATTTAAATATGAATCTAGGCCTTTCTTCATTGTACAAGACATTATGGATCAACTTGATATACTCAATATACCAAATTAACCTTAGGCAGAAATACAGACATGTTTTATGATATGCATATGAACAAGACGGCCAAGATGGCCCTGCATGAATTGCTCACCTAAGAAATTTTGCTTTCATTGCCTTTTACAACATAGTCATACTGAATACAAAATCCATACAGAAGAACAGCAATATAATTTTAATGTCACGCAAATTTTTTACATGTGGTCCAAAAAGACAAGTTAACCCAAGCATGGGGCCAATTTTGACCCCAGGAAAATGGTTTGAAAACTTGGTTCAGGTCCACTAGGCCAGGTTACATACCAAATATCTAAACCCATGGTCATGTGGTTTCTGACAAGGATATCTTTAAAAAGTCTTTCACAATTTATGTAAGTCTATGTTAAACCAAGTGACCCTTGGGGTGAAGCCAATTTTGAACCTAGAGCCATGATTTGAACAAACTTGGTAAATGTCCATAAGGCAATGTTATACACCAAATATCTTAACTCCAGGCCTAGTGGTTTCTGATAAGAAGATTTTTCTACATTTTCCTATTTAAGCCCATGAAAAATCAAGTGACCCCTGGGGCGGGGCCAATTTTGACCCCAATGTCATGATTGAACCTTCTTGGTAGATGTCCATAAGGCAATGTTACACACCAAATATCTAAACTGGCCTTGTAGTTTCTGAGAAGAAGATTTTTTTCAGATATTCCCATTTATATGCCTTTGTAAAATCAAGTGACCCCTGGGGTGAGTCCAATTTTGCCCCCAGGGCCATGATTTGAACAAAGCTGGTCGATGTCTATAAGGCAATGATACACAACAAATATATAAACTCCAGGGGCCGTATTCATAAAGCTCCTTAGTTTTTAAGGAAAATAATTCCTTAACTGGAATAAATATCCTAAGGTGTTTTATATATAAGACTAACGGAAATTCTTAATTACTAAGGGAAATCTATGTGATTTTAAGGAAAATCTTAGAACATAAGGGATTTTTTTTCCTAAGGAGCTTTATGAATACGGCCCCAGGCCTTGTTTTTTTCTGAGAAGAATATTTTTATAGTTTTTTCCTTTATAAGCCTATGTAAAATCAAGTGACCCCTGGGGCGGGGCCAATTTTGACCCCAGGGCCATGATTTGAACAAACTTGGTAGAGATTCACTAGACATTCTACACACCAAATATCTAAACTCCAGGCCTTGTGGTTTCTGGGAAGATTTTTCTAGTTTTTTCCTATATAAGCCTATGTAAAATCAAGTGACCCCTGGTGCGGGGGCAATTTTGACCCCAGGGTCATGATTTGACCAAACTTGGTAGAGGTGCACTAGACAATGCTACACACCAAATATCTAAGCTCTATAGACCTTGCAGTTTTGCAGAAGAAGATTTTCCAAGTTTGCATTTTTAAGTCTATTTTTAACTCCTGTGCCCTACTTTTTCAACCAATCAAAATAAGTTGAACAGCCTTGATAGAGGGCATCGTAAGGATGATTCATTCCTGTAAAGTTTGGTCATAATCCATTCAGCAGTTTAGGAGGAGATGTTGTTTAAAGGAAGTTGTTGACGCCGGACGCATGCACGCACGCACGGACGCCGGACAAAAGACTTAATTTGTATTTAAATATGAACCTAGGACTTTCTTCATTGAAAAAGACATTATGGATCTACTTGTTATACTCAATGTACAAAATCAACCTCAGGCAGACATACATACATTATTATTATATATATTATAGGAAAAAGGCAGATTTTATTTACTTTTAAACATGAATCTAAACTTTCTTCATTGTACATGGCATACTTTGGCATTCATTATGGATGTACATGTATATGAAATCGTAACTCGCTTTTCTAATTTCTCACTTGCTTTTAGCGAGAATGCGAGCTTAAATTCGAACCCTGATATCGAAAAAGTTATTTCTTTTAAACAAATTGTTTGAAATTGGAAGTAGATCCACTGCTGGAAGACATAGTTGCATTGTACATAATACTTGCCAATGCTTTTCTAAGCGCAGGCCAGCCAAACATTTCAGATATCAATATGAGCTCAGGCCAACAAAGATGTATGTCTAAATAATGAACGTCACGCAAAAACATCTCTTCGATCTAAATACTGTTCGTAGTTTCGTAATTCAGTCCCAGATTCACCAGGCGACTTACGGAGCTCACACTCCCCCAACTCCGCCCAACTGGCTTGATAATACGAATTTCTGGGTGACTGAAATTGCCTAGATTGGATAAATGGAAATCCCTATCGCCATTAATTAATAAACAGTCACCCAGACCGACCCTTGCTGAGAGAGCATCCGCTGTCACTTATCTCCGCTGTCATTATGGTAATGGAACTGTGTCTGCTTTAATCTGAATCAGGCAAACGCCTTTAGTATTGCTGAATATACATTTTATTTTCATTTTTTTAATAGCTCACTTTGAGCACGTTGTGCTCTGGTGAACTAAAAACTGTTCTGATCCTCTCCCCTAAACCATATATATTATTGCTCCTCATGATGAGACAGATTGGATTGCATTACTTTGGTGTCCCCCGAGGTTACACGGGTCAGGTCCCACCCCTCAATTTTACTTATGACCTTATATCTCAAAAACTGTTCAGATCCCCACCCATAAATCATATACAGTCTTGTTCCTCATGATGAGAAAGATTGAATGGTACTCCTTTGGAGTCCCCAGGGAGTCACAAAGGGGGTCTGGCCTTACCCTGTCAATTTTACTCCTGACCATTATTTCAAATACTATTGAGATCCCTATATATTCTTGTTCCTCATGATCAGATGGATGCTAATAGATAAAACATTTAATTATACCTCATATTTTCCAAGTCTTTTTTCTTTTCTTTTAACTTCTCTCTGTGTGTGTGTGTGTGTGTGTGTGTGTGTAACAAACATACTAGATGTATGATTGTCCATGGAGAAACTCGTTTGGGAGATTTAGTAACAGTTCACTGTTATCATTATTACTTGTTGAAATTGGATATTGTATCTTCAAAAAGTATGTCAATATATCAAATTGTAGAAGAACCTTGTTACCATGTATAATGCTATCTTTTTATCAGTCTAATTAAACATGATATGGATGTTTGCCACTATTACAGTGGTTATATTTGGGTTAGTTCAGTCTATAATTAGATGATTTCATTTTCAATTTAAAACAAATAAATTGCCTTATGATTTCCCAATTTTCATTATAGCTCTAATTAAGAAAGTCACTAGTAGTGAAAAAAATGCTGCATTATATGAACACCTACATTTGCCCCAATAATTATGAAATTGCCCAAATAATTATGAAAATTGTTCACAATGTTTGTATGTATATCTAGGATGAGTTTGAAACTAGGTGATGTTGGGTCAAAACAAAAAGTAGGTCAACAGATCATACTTTAAAATAATATGTGAATACTTTAGAAGTTACATGTCTGTGCGTTTTTCTTTATTCATCTATGTTAAAAAATTGACCCCTGGGGTGGAGCAAATTGTGACCCCAGGGCCATGATTTGAACAAACTTGGTAGATGTCTTTGAAAGAATGTTACACACCAAATATCTAAACTCCAGGCCTTGTGCTTTCAGACAAGAAGATGTTTCTAGTTTATTTCCTATATTAGCCTATGTTAAATCAAGTGACCTCTGGGGCGGGGCAAATTTTAACCCCAGGGTCATGATTTGAACAAACTTGGTTAAAGTCTACAAGGCCATGTTACATACCAAATAATTAACCTCTAGCCTTGTGGTTTCTGACAAGAAGATTTTTCTAGTTTTTCATATATAAGTCCATGTAAAATAAAGTGACCCTGGGGCGGCGGGGCAAATTCTGACCCCAGGTCATGATTCGAACAAACTTGGTAGAGGTCTACTAGACAAAGCCACACACCAATATCTTAGCTGTAGGCCTTGTGGTTTCAGAGAAGATTTTTAAGATTTCACTTTTAAAATCTATTTTTAGTTCCTGTGACCTAATTATGCAACAGACTGGTACCATTTGAACATTTTATAGGGGACTACCTTAGGAACATCCTTGCCAAGTCTACTCACTTTCCCATCAGTAATTTAAGAGAAGAAAATGTTTTAAGTAAGAGCTGGATCCAGGAGTTCAGGGGGTGGGGGCGTAATACTAAAATATGTAGGCAGTGACAATGCAAGTGGCTTACCGCTTTGCTCAAGCCGTGAAAAGGGTGGTTCTGGTGGTTCAGGGGAACTCCCCTATGATTTTTTTTTAATTTAAAGCAGTTAAATATTGCCTTCTTGTGAGTTTTGGGGGGTTTTGTGTCTATATTTATGTATGATCAGGGAATTTTAGAGAGGGCGGATGTCGGGTGCAACCCCCTTTGAATCCCCTAGAGGTTTTTGGTACACATGTATATATCCCAATAAACTGAAGGTCAAGTTTGGTATTGGGCAAAATCCGTAATTTTTGACACAGTAACGTTCAACAAAGAATTTAAAAATCACCGATCCCAATAAACTGAAGGTCAAGTTTGGTATTGTACGTGCAAAGGTTAAAAAATAAATAAATTGCTGGACCCATCAATAAGATAAAATCCTTTTAATGACTTTGCCATAACATTACAGTATACTGCCTGAAAATCAGAATCGCTTGCGGTATTCATCATATAAAACTCATCAACATGTAATATATTTTGTTTTATTTAAATACTTTACCATGTATTTTTCTATGATTTATTGTTTGCATAATGGGAAAGCTCTGAGATTATCACATCACTTGTTACACTTTATTTCACAATTTTCACCACGGAGACTACTGCTTTTGCATAGTAGTTTTGGTGAATTTGTACATTTAAATAGTGCAGAAAACACTGAAGATCTTCCATAGAAAATGCATATGAATACATGTACATAGATGTATAAATACATTTTCAAGGGTAGGGGTCTAAATTATGAATAAAGTTATGAATCTACCAGCCAAAAAGACAGTTGCGATCTCAGAGGAATTCTCTCAAACTTGTAGTACCAAAATATCGGACTGTGACATATGGGGATAGATGTTTCGCATATGCCGCACCAAAACACTGGAACTCTCTTCCTGTCGGAATTAGACATTTAAACACAATGGATTCTTTCAAAAGGGCATTAAAGACACACCTTTGCCTACAAGCATATAGAAATTGATCTTTGGATACTTTTGGTTTGTCATCTTTTAGATGACATCAGTTTCAGTTGGTCACTACTGTATTTGGTTGTCATCTTTTAGATGACATCAGTTTCAGTTGGTCACTACTGTATTTGGTTTGTCATCTTTTAGATGACATCAGTTTCAGTTGGTCACTACTGTATTTTGGAGTTAGTCCTTCAACTGTTAGCTGACCTGACTGTTAGTTGGTCACTACTAGTGATTTCTGTCCATGGACAGTTATTCTGTTACAGTGTCATGGCTAGGATACTTGCATTTTAGTCAGTTACTACTAAGGATTTCAGTCTGTTGATAGTTAGCTGACCTGACTGTTAATCGGTAACTGTTCAGGGACTTCTAATCATGATTTACTGTTAGTGAATCAGTTATTTTAATCATTTTTAGTTTATTTCATTTTACTGCAGTTACTTGGTTCCTTGCTGTTGGGGGAGTTAACTGTATCTAATTCCTCCATCAGAAACCTGATGCTTTATCAATTATATATTTTTATATAATATATTTTTATATTACAATGTGAGTGAGCGTGGTGATTTGTGTGTATGTGTGTGTGTTTTTGAATGCAATTGTAAAGCACTTTTGAACGTACCTTGCTATGAAAAGAGTGCTATATAAATGTGGTATAATAATAATAATTATAAGGAGAGAAAAACAGACAGGCAACCGAAGAAAATACAATTTCTACTAAACAACAACAACAAAAAATATATTAAATATATTCCACCATTATGCACTGATTCTTATAATTTAATTGACTTTCATCATTTAAAAAGTAAAAACTATTTTTTCCCCTCTTTATATGGGGCCCTTAATAGATGCCTTCCCGCTGAAAAAATATTTAAATTCATGCAGTTTTTCCTTAATTTGCATCTTACTCCAGGATTTTTCTTTCCCAATACTAAAAAAACCCAAAATATGAAACACTGGAGCTAGTTGTTCAACAAACACCGTTAAAAAAGGAAAAGATCGCTGATGTCATAATGTAGCAGTTTTAAAATTAAAAAAGTAACGTCCAAGTGTACTTGGTAATCCAAACACTCAGATTAGGTGGCATGTCAAAGAGGTAACCCCAAGCAGCAGTCAGCTGGAGTTCAAAAGAATGCCACACATTGGCATACGCCAACCTTTGAACTATAATGCTGCAGTATGTTTGTTTCTTCTTGTGTGTATATAACCGTCATATAATTGGAGGGAGCACAGAGAGATCTATGCGTTTGGTGACACTTGTGCAAGGATTCATTAAAAGATAATCAACAGCTTCTCACCCCATAATTTATACACAAACGTGTAATACGCTTTTTCTTGATTTTGCGTGGAAGTTACTCACTAAATTATTGTCAAAATGGAACAGGGGGGCCATCATGGCCCTGGATCGCTCACCTGAGTATAGGGTTACCCAAGAAACATCAATCTGTATTAAAAAATTTTGAAAGCTGGCCAGAAGTTTTGAAGGAGATGATCCCTGCAAGGTTTTATCAAATTCTGTCCAGCAGTTTCAGAGGAGATAAATTAGCCCCACCCATGGCGGCCATGTTTTAATGGATCGAAATAATTTTAGCAACTTTTGTGAAGCTTCACCCAAGGATCACCCCTGCCAAATATATTCCAATTCTTTCCAGTGGTTTCAGAGGAGATGTCGTTTAAAGATTTCACAATATACATATAAGACAAATTAGCCCCACCCCTGGTGGCCATGTTATTTTCCCGATCGGAATAATTTTAGCAACTTTTGAAGCTTCACCCAAGGATCATCCCTGCCAAATTTAATCAAATTCTTTCCAGCGGTTTCAGAGATGTCATTTAGAGATTTCACTATTCATACATATTAGCCAAATTAGCCCCGCCCATGTCGGCCATGTTTTTTATGGATCGGAATAATTTTAGCAATCTTGGTAGAGAGTTACCCAAGGAACATCTGTACCAAAATATTTTGAAATCTGCCAATAGTTTTGAAGCAGATCATTTATAAAGTGTTCAAAAATAATTCTATCTGTTACCATGGTAACCAGAGTTCCACATGGAGCAAGTTTATAGCAACTTTTGTGACGGTTCACCCAAAGAACATCCCTGCCAAGTTAAATCAAATTCTGCTCAGCAGTTTCAGTGGAGATGTTGTTTAAAATACATTGTTGACGACGGACGATCACAAAAACTCACCTTGAGCACCTTGTGCTAAGGTGAGCTAAAAACACTGTTCGAATATCTGCATGAGTGTTTCAGAAAACTATTTGTACGAGAACTATTTATAAAGATAAAAATTCGGTGTAGCCGAAAGCATTAAACACTGTTCCATTCCACGTAGACAGTGGCAGGTCTTGTGCGTAAGTGAAATACTTGAAAAATGGATCTGAATCAAAGGTTTTAGTCTACCATATTGTCGCGTTACCACAAAAGTCATGTGATTGAAATTCCCTGTCATGATTACTAAGGGGTGGTTTGAGATGATGATGGAAAACAACTTCCAGAATGGATTAAATAAACAAACTGGTAGGAAACGTCCTATGATTATAATAAAATTCCCAGGCCATACATAAATGTAGACACATAACCCCGCAAAACAAAGAATGCACTAATTCACTGTTATAAATTAAAAGAGTTTGCAGTGGGATCCCCTGGACCTAAATTTAAGTCCTAGATCCGGCCCTGTGTCCCTGGTGTGTTAGAGCGTCTGCGTCAAATGCGGGAGGTCGTGGGTTCCATCCCCAGCCGCGACATACCAATGTCGTAAAAAAATATACTGTTATAGCTCCCTTGCTTGGTACTCAGCATATTGCAGGACTAGTTGGCTTGGTGTTGGGATAATGTGACTGGGTGTGGTATCATGCCACATGTCTACTGCATGATACTGCAGTGTGGCAGCACTATATCTGTCTCAAGGAGACATTGTCTTCAAATGGCTGAAAGAATGTCGATGGGACGTTAAACCCAACAAACAAACATAAAGAAATGTTAAGTTTAAAATCATTTGTAGTAGGCTAAATGATTCTTAAAAAATGGGCAACGGTGACTTTCTAATGCTCGTCATGCATCCTGGGTCTTGTATATATATGAGACGATCAAAGCAAAACCCAAAGATTTGGGGACTGAGAAAGGGGCGAGGTTTATCACAGCAAGTGCATGTATCAAAATGGAAACTTTGTCCGACAAGAACTTTTTTTCACGGAAATGACTTAGGTATTCTACCTGGGAGTAAATGTCATGCATATTTCTCAGCTATTTATAATCGGCCATGTTGAAGTTACCGTGTAGGACTGCTTGTAATAAATTTTGGTTTATTGCTAGTTTTGAAAATTCATAATAAAAACTGTCTGTTTATTTAAGCTACGTACACGCAATACCAATCCATTGAAGATTCTTTCTAACTAAATTTGTAAAAATGATAATTATGATAATTATGCAGACTTGGATTCAGCTTTTTTTTAATCATTATTTTATTATATTGATTTTATTTATATTTGCATTTATTTGTTTATTTTTGTTATTTAGGAGAAGAGGAATGTTGATGCGGCATAAAAGCATAAAAAAGCTGATGATATATATAATAAATTTGAGATAGCATAAAGAATAATAAATGGATAAAAGAATTCGTGTACATTGTCGGAGGCGTGTTATACACAATATATGGATTTAGACGCTTCTTAAAACATACATTACTGATAATTTGCTCATTCCTTTGGGTTTTTTTTTTTTGTTTTTTTAAATTATTGATCTACTCATCTAGACCTATATATTAATACGATAAATAATATAAAGTTAGTGGGTAGGTAATTGTCCAAGATAAAGGTATTTATCATCAATGATCATGCTTAAAGGTATGCACCTGCCCTTTTGCAAATACTCTCGATTGTATAAAATAAAATAAAGTTGAAAAAAAATAAAAATAAAAAGAAATTCAATTTAATTCAAACAACAACAACAAACATACACGCACACACACACACACACACACACACACACACACACGCGCGCGCGCGAAAGCTAACCTGTTCAAAAAGTATTTGATACGGTTAAAGTTCTAAGTTCAGGAATCATTTTTTGTCCAGAATATGATTGAGATTTTTTGCCCATTTGGCAAATTTAAATGGGATTTTTATATATTAGCTTTTTTAAGAACAACACAAACATGAAAAATACTTGAAATCAATCGCTAGCTATTTAATTTGTGACAGAATGAATAAGGAAGATGTCTTTTGCTCGTCTTACATATCCAGATGCTATGAAGTGTCAAACTTTTGTATAAATGTATATTTATATATTTTCACATAGACATTTCTCAATTTTCTGCAAAACACAATGTTGAGGTCTTTCATGATAATGACTAATCATCTATGTAAGATTCATTTTCTTTCTTATTGAAAAAATATGCTTACCTCGATGCATTACCCAACCCACTTCTCTACTCATTACGATCATAAATAATATGGTACAAAGTCAGCCTTAATTCCAATTAATCTTTATTTGCCTTTGTTAATTTTAAACATCCACTTTTTAAACCATTTCTGAAACTTTTTTTATTTTTTTTTATGGCGTTAAACCTAAATTATCAGTGCTTTTCCTTCAGTCAGTTTTTTCGTTCGTTTGCAAGTGACTAATTGTACGGCAGCACGAAAAAAACAACAACACCAAATCTACCCAAACCTTACCCAAGTCTTCCCAGATTAATGGTGTCTGTGTGTAGGCCTTAGATGAGTTGAGGCATTCGGTTGAATAAATTTACAATGTACAAGTCATTTATCGGAAGACTGGACTGAGACATGTTTTCCGCTTCGTCATATTTAGAAATCAAAGATGGCAGATTGCGTGGTTTAAATAAATAATCAACATTATTTATTTCCCTCAAGAAGTAGTAGAAGCAGTAGACAATAGTACTTCTCACAAATTAATTAGAATTAATCAAAATGCCAAATCAAATACCTGCACAAAATCGGCTTTGAGTTGTAACTTCTTGTTGAATAGCCAACTGATACAGCTACTGTAAATGCACGGCTTGACACCGGCTCGTGTGTATTACATAACACACACACACACACACACACACACACACACACTAATTCAAAGGATGCTGTGAAGGCGAAATAGAATGGGACAAAGCCGTCAATAGCAAATAACTCAAAACAACATATCTTTAAACCAAATGAATTCTTACACATATATTAAAACACAAATCTAACTCAAACAGCGCTTTCCATACGAGAGTGCTGTCATGCTGAAGAAAGAGTACCAGAGTTCCTACAATTTTTTTCCTGTTTGTGAAATATATATTTCAAGAATATTGAGACATGGAAGACAAAAAATTGATTTTTTTTAAGTACTATGTTAAAGATTTTGAATTAAAAGGTAAGAAAAACCGTAAAAAAAAACCAACAAAAAACATGTATCCGTCTTGTATGTAAAATTCACCTTTGAAAAACGTCTGCCGATGTAGGGTGTTATATAATTTCTCACTTATGTTCCATAAAACTTTCAAATGGTACAATGCTTTTTCTGTTCATATTTTATTCAATATTGCTTTTATTTTACAAAGAAAATCATTAAATGAAATAAAATAGTTATAAAATATATTGTTGTTTTTTCCCCACTGGAGTAGAATTATTTTAGTCCAAAACACAGGCAGCCCGATTTCCGTCTATTGCTTATTTATATATACATATAGTCTGCCGTATGCGTAAAGCAGGTATATATATATATATATATATATATATATATATATAGTTGTTAAAACAATTCCCAGATACCCACTCTTCAGAATGCACCTCCATCATACTAAAAACATTTTTTTCCGAACCCCATCCCTAGCACTCATGTGACATTCAGATTTTGCCCCGCGGTGGAAAAAATATTGATCTGGGCCTGTATGTACCGGTATAGTTGTAGGTATATATTGAAGGTTTGTTTTTGAATAACTGAGATTGTTTAACTTGAATATAAGTTATTCATTATTTAATGTGAAACCTATTTGTTAATTTAATGCAAATAAAAATGTATGTCATTAAGCAAAAAATAATGTAATTTTGTTGTTTATTTAATAATCATACATCAAATATTTGGGTAGTTTCAACTGCTGTATCACGTAATGACATTTTCCAATAGCTCAATTTGGTCTGTATGAACGAATATTCTCAACGTCAAAGTTTTTTTTTTCTCATTCTTTTCATCTCATCTCCTTCCTTTTTTTCTCGGATGTATAAGACATACTAACAGTCAAACCTATGTAATCCCCACTCTTTCTTGTACTTTGTGATGTTTACTTATTTGGTTATGCTGCTTTCATGGCATGACTTCTTCGACACATATCTCTCTACCTACCAACTCAAGATAACTGCAAAAAGAGAAAATATTTTGAGGATGCCCTTGTCATAAAACATCACCACTGGCAGAACTGAGCAAACTAATATATATATGGTCAGAACTCAAATACATCATTATCACTGCTCTTTTAATCACAGAAGCATTAGAAAAATATCAAAGACAGAAAGAAGGAGAAAAAACAACGTCTAGATATTTTCGCCTCTGGTTGTGTTATGTTTAACTTCCGTCTTGCCGATAAGCAACCTTATCGATACTGCCATTAAAATATACGAGCCGATGAAATTCATTGTTACAAATTAATTATGCTATCCCACAATTCTAATTATCGTCCTATATATTTTAAAGGCCAGATATATTTTTTAACCTCATAAATATTTTTTTTTGAAATTATTTTAACAATATATTTTTAGAAAATCAATATAATTATCTTTTTCTTTATAGCATAATTATTTTTAATTAATTTTTAATTGAGCGAATATTTTTATACAAAAACACTCCACACGCCATACACGATGATCGGTGTATCTGAGTTTGCTACATTTTCGTGTTTTTGTCATGCTTGGATCGTTTATTGTGATAAACTAAATTTGACATCTGAAAGACATCTGTTGGGCGCTTGAAACACGTGAATTGACATTAAATGCCACAAAAACAAAAAAGCTTGCTCTTTCTGCACGAGAAATACTATATAAGTTAAAGTAAACAGCGGAAAACACGTGATTGTCATTAAAAGCTAAAAAAAAAAAAAAATTAAAATAAAAAAAAAGAACTACTGTATAGGTTACGGTAAAAAGTATGAAACAGGTGAATTGACATTAAAAACTAACGAAAAACTAACGAAAAACTATAGATTGCTCTTTCTACACAAGAACTTTGTAGAAAGCTTAACTCTTCTATTTATTTAAGTTTAAATCGGTAATAAGACACTCCTAGTTCCGTTACGCTCCACCCAGTTATTCTTATTATCATCTAACCTATATGTACACTTATATTAAAAATGCCAATTGGATTTTGCTAAACAAAGTTGTTTGCCTTGCCCTAGCTGTGCTTCTACATTAAAAAGTCAAAATTTCATCGTGAATTTGCGGAAATGAGCCATAATTCTTCTTACTCCCAGCAGAGTGATGAATATGCGTGCAAAATATTTGCTCAATTTGTAATACCGAAAATGGTATTAAAAATGAAATTGAAAAAAAACAACAAAAACAGGACAAATATACATTCTAGTTTTAAAGTGGTCATAGTTAAATCATTAGGCAAAGAGGTGTACTAACAGCTTTAGTATAAAAAGGAATAGAGGATCAGATTTCTAAAGTTTGCATATGCTTGTTTAAACATATTCTATTTCACTGTCAACTTCAATAACATAACCATAATGCGCATAAACATATCTTTGCAATAATTTCATTCATAAAGTTTACAAATAGGTGATTACAGGCATACGTGCACAATGCAGTTATTTTCTATATACACAAATAAGTAAAATTAAAACAAGACATGAGAATTTTCTAAAACTGTCCATGATTATAGAGAATGGACATAAGAAACAAATGTATGAAAAAAGTGGTCACCGTTCCACATTTTGAGTTATCTGTCCCTTAAAAGTGTGTCTTTGCTCAGTTCGGTCATTTTCAAGGGCAGATAACTCAAAATCAAGCCCATTAATACCTTATTTTACTTTACATTACTGTTTGTTGTTACATTTCCAGTCATTATGCTAAGTGTAGAACAATTCTGTTCAATAGAATTTTCATTATGCTTCAGCAAATAAACATACAGCTTTAAAATAAAAAAGAACATACATATTTTTTTTATATATTCGTGTATGCGACTATAGTATGAAATCGTTTGCATAGAATTTCTAAAACTTTTACACAGTGACAGAGAATACAGTACCAAACATTTAATTGAAATTAGATGAAGTGTTGCTAGCTCATAATATTGAGTTATCTGCCCTCAAAAAGGACCGAAAAAAAATGCTAAGGTAAACTCACTTTCAGGGGAAGATAATTTAAAATGTAGAGTGGTGACCCCCATTTTTCCCATAATTAGCAAAATTAGTTTTTCTCTAAAATCATGCAAAGTTTTAAATAATTCTCATGGCTAGTTTTAATTTTCCTTCTTTGTCTATGTAGAAAATAACTGCATTGTGCACGTATGCCTTTAAAAGGGATCACATGGTGGAGATTGCTTTTTTAGGGACACGGACTCAAAGAACCGACTCATACGTAAGGAATACATCCATTTTCAGGTATAGGTGGTATAATGTATTCATATCCCTATTAAGAAATGCGGAAAGGGAGATAACTTTGAAAAATGACGAACAAGGTAGTGAGTTTTGATAGGATGATACTCTCCTTTGGTCACTTAATCATATGCCAAGTTTCAAACTAAAACGTTCAGTAGAATGGGAAATATTGTACTAGCATTCATTTTCATGTCCACACATGTAGTTTATTCAGGACAATTGCACAAATAAGGATCTTGACTACTTCACATTTCTCATTTACCAAATAGGCACTACTGTGTGAAATTTCAACAAAATTCTTAATGTAGTATTGAAGATATTGAACTTGCACACACATCTAAAGGGGAATTTCAGGAAAATGAATGACATTTTTTTCATCATTGTACCGAGGTGATTGACAAAAATCGAACAACTTACTTAATTACAACGTAGCTCAGAAAGGAGTCTTAATTATACAATGAGTCAAGTAGACAAATTTTAAGTAGACAGGCAACAATATGAATGGCAATACCTGTGTATATTATAGTTTATTTTGTTTCAGCATTACAAGAGAGAAGTTTAAAAGGATATAGAAAGAAAAGCATGTTATTTTGACAAATTATATTTTTCTATAAAATGTTATATTACATTTATATGGTTCAATTAAAAAAAAGTGTAGCTTATACAAATGATTTAATACAACCAATTTACTTAACAGGCAAATACACTGCAAAGAAATATGGTATAAAATCACGCGAATGGTAATACAGTATTGGAACAAATTTAATATTTTTAATTTGATGTGAATATTTGAATATTCGTTTGCAACGTCATCAGAAAATTCGAATATCAAATAAGGTATTTGTTGCCATTCTTATATTTATTGTTATATAGGATTTGTTGACATGTTTGTTTCCTCGAGTTGACAACTCGTTCATTCGAGTTGATAAGTCGTTCGGTCGAATAAATCCACCGAGATAATTAGTCGTTAAGTAATTATATTGTTCTTTCGGGATGATAAGATGTTCTCTCGAGTAAATAACTTGTCCTTTAGACATATGAGTATTAACCTGTTTCCTCGAGTTATTAAACCATTCTCTCGAGATAAGAAGTCGTTCCCTTGAGATGATTTCGTTCCCTCGAGATAATAAGTCAATTCCTAGACATGAAAGTAGTATTGCATGTCACATTCGTTCCACCGTAAATAATTTTTCTTTTCCATTTAAAGATTTTGAAGTTATACAGTTATAACATTGGCACATTTTAAACAAGTGTCTGAATGATAAAACATTAAGCAACATAAAGAATGAATGCATTTTTTAGGAAACCAGACATTTTTGTTTCATGTTCACAACATAGGACTAAATGATACTGCAATGACAAATGCCATCGATACTTTGCACATTTATAAAAATATTATAAACGAACATACCGTATTATAACAAGGAAAACTAGAATACCGCTGGCTGATATTGACAAACGAGAGAATTTTCCGACTTCTTATCTGGTTGGATTTTATGTTTCTTTCAAGATATTGCATTAATTAGATACATGTAAAGGCATTTCTTAAATGATTCAACACGTATTCTTTCAGGGTTGGTTTTTTTATACAGACCGTTAATTGACGACCACAGAATGGCTCTAAAGGTGATGGTAAAATAAAACGGACAAGATGGGATGCACATTTACATACAGACGCAGAGTCTTCTTCGCTGCTTTCGTAACTCTTCTTATTTTAGCTGCAGCAGTCTCACATTATTTAGAACTCAGGTACGAAATTCTTCTTTTACTCCATCGCGTATAAATAGACAGAGGCCGTTCCCTGACAATTTTGATAAATAACCGGCAATAACTATTTACTATTGTTCAAAACAACAGGTTCTGAGATTCAACGAAAGGGAATCAGATTGCTTCCTTTAATCAAGATTTCAGCAGTTTCGACTTCGATTCAAACATAAAAACCTCGATTTTTCGACAGCTGCTATGAAATCGTTTTTAGCATTTCAAACGAATATGTCCTCCTGAACAGGATTGTACGAGTTGTAGCAAGTGCCCTTGTGAAACGACTGGCCATATATATATATGGTCAATACAATACATATATACATATATATATACATATATATATATATATATATATATATATATATATATATATATATATATATATGTATGTATGTATAGTCAAATGTTTATCTATTTACCTTGCAGAAGAAAAATAACTTTAGCCTTTTTATGGATATCATCTACTACATGTGTATTATTCTACCGTTTATTGTTGTCTTTACTCAATTGCATGTGTTCATTTTCATCCTTTTATTTCAGCGGAAATATCCATACGAAAATGTTTTCTGAGTTGGCAAATTTTCAACAGACAGAGAAATTTTCAGAGACATTCAGAAACGTAAAAAGTGATGTCTTAAACATCAAACATGACGTCGCAGATATTGGAACGTCATACCTTGAAGAATGGTCTCCTTACATGGACATAATTTCAGATAAAGAAGCGCTGTTTGTACCACCTTTATCAGATATCCGGAGAACGGTTTCCATCAACAGTTCTCGTCTTGAATTTATAGGTAAAAATGAGATACTTAGTAACTTTGTAAATATGGGCATATAGGACAAAGCTTTAAAGGCACAAACATGCCGGTATCAATCCTTATAGTGATGATGTGAAGACAGAGACATCGAGCTAGACAAACTGTTTGTAATTATTGCCTTTTAGACATGACAAGATTACATTAAAGGATTTGGTTCACTAAATGGTGAAAATGGAATAAACTCAATATAATCTGGAAAAATACAAGCAACGCCATACTGAGATTAAAAAAAAATGTTTTCATTTTCATTAAACATTTTTTGTCACCATGGTAACAAGGTTTTATTTTTCTTGCGTCCTTCCGATGCTTTCCGGGCTATAATTTTGTTAATGGTGGTCAGATTTTAATCCTGGTTAAATTTCAATTATATTTAGAGTATGCCGCCTTATCTAACATATATTATCTGCAAGATTTACTCGCATGAATTATCCACTTGACACTGCCTGGATTCGACCCAACAGCCTTGAGAGCATGAGTGGTATTTAGTCATTAACACCACCTGCTCGGCTGCATGGGCTTCTGCTTCTGGTGTATCGCACTTGCTCATCATGTAAGTGTAGTTCAAGGGTTGGCCCATCGTTGGGTGCACATGGCTGCCTAATTCATTTTTCTTTATCTCTCAGCTATGTATGGAGGGTAACCGAATAAGTCACTCGTGGGTTTCCGATGGTGGCACCTTCAGGGCTTTCCCCAGGATTTTCAGAAGGGATGTTGCAAATGTGCGGTGGGGTGGGTACGGGAGGGGTGTCCCCTCCCTTTGCTCGCGTAGCGAAAAAAATTAAACAAGAGACAAAAAAAGGTTAAATATTTTAGCGTTTAAATGTATTAATATTTGTTTTTAATGAATATATTAATATAAAATATCAATATAACAATCAATATATATATACAATATATACATAAACTTTGAAACTTTGTCTTTGAAAACATTTTTCATTCCAGAAAGCAAAAAAAAAAAAAAAATGTTAATAAAATGTTCATGTAATTTTATTTACTTAAAAAAAATTTCCCCCCCCAAAAAAAAAAAGATGAAAGAATGATGATCTATGCATATAAAATTTCTATAAAAATATGCATATATTTATATTTCAAATATTTTTAATAGTTTCATTACAAGCATTTTCATTTGTTTCATTACAAACATATTCAATACAAGAAAACAATATATTTATACACAATTTCCAAAAAAAAAAATTTTTTTTTAATTGTTTCAAAAAAGTAATAGCATCAAGAGAATATGTTTTTCCCTTATTTAACTCTTTAACAAAATGTTCATGTATACAGTTAAAAGATTAACTTGGAAAACATATTTATCCCCCCCCCCCAAATAAAAGATGAAAGAATGATGATCTAAGCATATGCCTTAAACCTTAGAGAGCAGAGTAAAATTTCTTCTATAAAAATGTATTCAAATATGCATATAAATTTACTTAAATATTTGTTTCATTACATATATCATCTTAAATTACATTTTTTTTTTCCTTTTTTTTTTAGAAATGTTGTTCATTAATGTTGGCTTATTAGTGTTCTTCTATGTCTGTTCATTCATTTTATTTACACAAGGAGACGTCTCTTCTTTTTCTCTGCCCACAGAGAAACTGCCTGTTCATATGGAAAAGCCAGAGTTGGAGGTCCCTCCAGAGAGATCATCAGAAGTGACTGGAGGTTCTCAGCCGTCAGGCTGTTTCTTCGGTCAGTCTTGATTCTCTTCAGGGCTGAGAACCCCCTTTCACAATCTGAAGAAAATAAAGATTTTATAAGGATCTGGCATTTCACTTGATCTTATATTGTTATAACTATTCATTAGGGATTAAGAATCTCTTCTAAGACTGGTTTAAAATGCTTCTCTTATAATGGCATCATTAATAATTTCTGAAATTTGTTTTTACTTATCTGGCATTCATGAACATTTTATTTAGTATTGTTTCACACTGATTTGCAATGCATACCTGCAGTTGATGCTGGAATCAGCAAGCCAATTGCTGACAGCTTGGCCAGGTTTGGACAGCTCAGTGCCAAGGGTCCAGCAACTCCTTCCATGATCCTGGAAGCAGAACGGTCGCACAGGTTCTGCTGGCTTGTGATGGTGTTCTTTACCAGGACGAACTCTGAAACAGTCTCGTCAGAAGTAGAGAGTTCGGTCTTGAACCTGTCAGCCAGCATCTGAAACATTTTGTCAAATAGTTAATAATAGTCAATAATAGTGTGGCCCTTGGGGATAAGCATAATTAATCATTCATAAGAGGCTCTAAGTATTAAATGAGCATCAAATGTATTAAAAGAAGAAGAGATACTTTTGTTTGCAATGTAGCTATTTCCCTGAACTGTATTAACATATTTCAATTATATCTGTAGCCTTGCTCAAATTGTGATCAATCTTTTATTTTTGGTATCGATAATGGTACCTCTTTTTTCCGGGGAGGGGGGGGGGTATGATATCACAATGAACAGCGCTATGTCTGTCTCACGTGGACATAATGACTGAAATACTGTTTTAGAGCTGTATCCCACGCAAAGGCATTTACAAAATGATGTATGTACATTTTGTTTACTAGCTATAATTGATTATATAAGTTAAATTGAAGACATTTATGTGTTTTTCACTCAATCTACGAGAGTGATATAAAAAAAATACCATTAAACCACAAAGAATTTCAGAATTTAACCGGCTCTCAAAATTATGTTTACACAAAGGGATTTTTACATGGATTTTCACTATCTTAAAGAGAACAGTGTCTTATATTCAGTATGCATATGCACATTTCAACCTTCAAAATATATTTAAATGGATCCTCTCTACTTGTGTCATACTATCAATGAAGTAATTAGAGTCCACATTTTTTTCTTTTTTGTTAATCATTACTATTTCGATCAGGTAAAGATAGTGCAGTTTATCACTCGAGCAACGTAGTAGTATAGTGTTTATTTTGTCTTATT
>CM037792.1:17645933-17695933 GCA_021229015.1 Solen grandis | reverse complement strand
AATAAACATTTTCAAGAGTTTAAAAGAACAAGAGGGCCATAGAGACACTGGATCGCTCACCTTAGTATAGGGTTACCCAAGGAACATCTGTACTAAAGCATTTTGAAATCTGGCCTGTAGTTTTGAAGGAGATGATTTTTAATGTTTTCATATTTTTTTTCTTTCTGTTGCAATGGCAACCAGAGTTCTACATGGATCAAGTTTATTTTAGCAACTTTTGCGAAGGCTCAAGCAAGGATCATCCTTGCCATGTTTAGTCAAATTCTGTCCAGTGGTTTCAGAGATGTCATTTAAAGCAAATTGTTGATGACAGACAACGCACGACAAAAGCTCACCTTGAGTACATGGTGCTCAGGTGAGCTAAAAAATTCTAGGTTCTTAAGATAACAAGTCAAAAAGTGACACTTCATCAACACTTAAGATGCACTGGAAAGCCTTTGTGTGCAATCTGATTATGGTCTGCACTGTTCGCTATTCAGTCAACAAATTTACAGCATGCATCTCATTAACAACTAATGGTGAAGCCTAAAATGAAAAAAAATAACAGTCATGTCCAATTAACCCTTTCCCTCATATAGACTCATTTTGACGCACTCAATAGGTACCACATAAAGCCTGATCTGCAGAAAACCAGTTAAACCTTACCAAATTTAATTATAAAGTCCTCATTTCCAGACCACTGAGGAGCAGCGAACAGCATAAAACCTGATCAGCCTGCGAGTTACTCGCAGGCTGATCTGGTTTTATGCTGTTCGCATCTATATATAGGTCTTTTCATGGTTTCCTCTATGAGGGAAAGGGTTAAGAAATTTAGCAAGGTAAGGGTAAATTATGGCTTGACAGATTCTGAGATAGTTTATGGAGATAATAATTGTCCAGCCTAAACTGTTCATGCTCATTTGGGCTAAAAATGCTACACAAAACAATTGTTATTTTGAAATGATATTAAGTCTGCCATACAAAAAAATTGCATAAAACTGGAGCACCATCGATACTGCTTAAGGAGCAATATTTCAGTCAATAATTAGCTTTTAATTTCACAAAATAATGCACCTGCCAATTTTTTTTATTTTTTTTTGGCACTATAAGTTAAAGCTCTGCCTTTTCCATTGATAGCTCAACTGCTCACAAACATCATAAAAAAAACAAACATATCTTTTGTGTAGATCAGGTCAACCATTGTCTATCAATTCAATGACTATTACATAGCATACAAGTCAACCTGAATATATCTGGAAAAATATAGTTGCCATGCATGTGACCATGATCTAGTATATGACCTTGGGCTGAGGTACAACAATGAAATATATAGTTCTGGATTAAGATCGGGGTATAATATTTATTTTTCTTTTAAAGTATTGGGGCTTGAATGACCCCTGGGGGGTTAACAGTATTTAAGTTTAACCAGCCAAACTCCAATAAAAAACCTTTATGTACAAATAGCTAGGATACAGGGTTTAAATGTATGCATGTACACTATAGCACTGGAAGCTTTTAAACTACACTACGATTTTGTGTACATAAAACCTAAAATGCTTACACATCCAAGTTTCACATAGTTATCTAAATTATTATCAAATATTTAGTTTTCAATATATATAGGGAAAATTTCTGCATATCTAAACAGTTCAATGGGAAAATCCAGGCAGCTGTTCCTTTCTCCAACAACTTTTTAAAAAAAAATGTATGCTTTGACAAGATCCTAGCCACATGTTTATTTACATTTAAAGATTGCGTTCCTCTCAATCAGACTCCAAAACATTTCTCCCTTAGAAGACACCAATATCCACTGTACATCCAGCTAACAAAACAACAAAGTTTACAATCTCATTTTCAGGATCTGTAGCAGAAAAACGAATATTTTTTTCACAAAGTCTCTTTTGATTTTCGCGATCTTTTTCCATTTGCTGTATCAGCCAAATACTTGCGGCGGTTTTGCAAACTTTCCCCAAGCCGTTTCCAGAGCTCTTTCTTACACTGCAACAATTCTGGTACAACTGCAAATGCTTCATAGAAAGCCATTCTTTCCCTCTCTGACATTTCGCCTAATGTTGGAGCATGCTGCCAAATCCCAGCCTTCATCGCGGCATCCCTCAACAAGTTGCGGAAATATAACTGAGCAGGTGTGGGTTTGCCGCGTCTCTCCTTTTTGTCTAGCATTTCATCTACAGTATATTGAGATCCATCATACAGCCTATTGCTAATAACACAAACGGCAGGTTTTTCGTAGCCATACATTGCTGAAACATCAAAGCCGTTTAATTCGTTGTTGTCCAAAGCATATTCTATCACCATACCAGATGGAACGCCATGGTCTGAAACAAACAAAAATAAGCTTGATAAAAGCACTAAATATATGACCAATAGAGTCGTGCATTTTTTCCCCTGGCTCTAATTATTTCAAATTTAGATAATTCTAACAAAGATTACATGAAATATGTTTACTAAAATATGTATATATATCATAATTATCCAGTGATTTAAAGATCAATATAGCTTGTCGGGGTAGTACCTTAGCGATTCTATATCCACAAGCCAGTAAATATAGTCTATATTATTCTTATATTGCATACAATGAGCGGACTCATCTACTTGAGCTTCAGTTATCACAGACAGTATTTCAGTCATTTATGGACTTCACCTTGATGACACTTCCCCACTGTCACCACAAACAGTGACATTATCCTGGCACTGGGTTAACCTGTCCTAAAACTACACTCATGAGTACCAAGCATGGGATAAACCTGTGTATACCAGAATTATTTTTAACAAATATGGGGATCAAACCTGAGATTTCAACCTCAACATTACGGGGATATGCTCAATCCACATGGCCTCCGGTAGTCACATGATTCCTGGAGGACTGGACCAGAAACAGCACTCATAGTATCGCCATATTCGAGAAATCGTTTAGGTAACCAATGTTTTTTCAATTATCTTGTAAACAAGCATGATATTTAAATCAGGTTTTAAGTTTTATTTAGTATATGTTTTTTGTGTGTATAATAGTTCTTTACCGAGAGTCAATTCATTTTCAATTGAGAAATAACATGAAAATAGCTTTTAATACAAGACTCTGTTGAGAAAATGTTTTTATTTACCAATATTTTGATTCATTTCATTTACACTATCTGTTTACAGTGGTGCTGTTTTACGTGCTAGTGAAAAACATTGAATTTTTTTTTTAAAAATACATATTAAAGAACACACACATGCAAACCATTCCGTCTATATGAAACTGCAGGGATTGGAATTTATATATATATAAAAAAAAAAATCTGATATAACAACATGGACTTTCCTTGAAAAGTCAAGGAGATTCAAAACAAGTCAGTCATTAGAATTCCTTGGTACAATGATTAAAACACGAATCTGCAGGTTGATTCTTCATCACAAAACTTACCAATCAGACTTGTCCTTTTTTTGTTCCAGAAAAAATCCGCAATTTTTATTTTTGCAAGTGTCTTCTCTGATTGGCTAAAATTGGTGTCACATGACACTGGTTTCAAGCCTGAAAGCAAGCACAGGTTTTACTATCTCAAATTTAGGAAGTGCAAGAAAGGACAAGTAATAAAAGTTTTAGGACTTTTACACCCATGTCTGGTTCTAACTGAGTGACCATAGCGGACATTTGGGCTTCTTTACCTGTAATAAGCTGGATAACAAGCCAACAAATACTGTCGCAGCAGGGAAAAAGGATAATAAAAATGCATAGAGAGAATAAACAAAAGACCCCTATGGACCTGTTTCGCTCCTTGGCAAACAGAGCAGCGAGTCTTTCCTGTTTACTCCTGTAATGTTGTAGATTCTACACAGTCTCTGAATAGCTAAGAAAAATCTAATTTTTCATATAACATTATAAATTTGTAGTAACAATAAGTCTATACATTTGCACATGACCTATGTATTTGATGACAGAAAAAAAAAAAAACACAACAAAAAGTACACATTTGCAACCTTGAATTAGCAGCATAACTCCCAACACATTGCCACAGAACCCTGATATCTGTGTATATTGGATATACATGTAGCCTTCCTCATGTCAATCAAGAAGCTAAACTCAATATTGTGGATAAAAGGGTATAAGCTTGAAAAAACTTGAAAAGATATCTATCAAGCACAATTAATAATGTAGAGTAATAATACATGTGGAGTAGTAATACAGGCTTTGAATTTTGCCAGATTTCGCACTTGCCATTTTTTTTAAACAGAATTTTTTTTTTTAACTCGCTAAATGAAAAATCAACTCTCATTTTTAAAGTTACAAATTCTTTATTTGGAAAGAGTCAAGTGTCAGTTTTAACAACACAGTGCAAAACTATGAACCATAGCATGCAGTGACAACCAGATAAGGATTAAATATTAGTTTCGAGTCCCAGATGGCAGAGTGGTGGGTCTTTTTCTGTCTCTCTCCAGACATCCACCATTTTGTAAATACAGGTTTTGGATCATAGTTCTTTAACTCAACATAAGGTACTCTCTTTTCCACTCACAAAAAAGCAGTAACTCGCACTTCTAAATTTTCATCTGCATTTAGCGAGTATGCAAACTTAAATTTAAACCCTGGAATACAAATAAAAGTATAATTTCTCAGCATAAGCACAATCATCTAAGCTTTATGGCTTATATTTAAGTGGGTAAACACATCCAGTGAGCTAAACTTTGTACAATTTCTGGTTTATCAACAATGATAATAACTAACAGTACAGGGCTTTTTTCCTTCTTTTTCAGGGGGCTGTTCATAGGTGCCTTCCCCTCTTAAAATTCATGCAGTTTTCCACAAATTTGCATCTTCCTCCAGGATTTTTCTTTCTCCCAATGAAAGAAAATGGTAATATTTTTCCCAAAATATGATACTAAGGCCCCTTTCCCAACATCTGAAAAAAAGGCTTGCAGTATCCATCATCCCATAATGGTGATGTTAATTTGGAGATTGAACACAATCAAAATCAGTTTTTGCATTATCAAATGGTTGAACAATTAATGTGCCCACCTCTTGACAATGCTTGTGTACCCCAACTTCCTCCAGATCGTCTGAAAGAGGTCCACTAACTGCTAGACGAAACTTCACAGACATTCCTAGACAGGCATACACTTACAGGAGTTTTATTACGATTTTGAATGAACGGTTTCTATACATCTAATGTAGTCTCAGGACATTAAAACATAATAACGATTAACGTCAACCCACTAGGTATTCTAATGGGCAAAGTGCGGGATATTCTAACAGGTTTTACAGGCTATGCAATTTATTCTGATTTTATATGGGTTTTTGTATATAATAAAATGCATGATATTGTCATGCTATTTAAATTTATCAATAATTCAAAATACATAATAAGGCAGGAAAAATTTCAATTGCCTCCTATTATGAAAGTCACATTAATTTATACTCAAAATAACTTGGGAAGCCTAAGAACCAAGACATATGAATCAGTATACGTTCTGACTTTCACAGAGTATGAAATGGTTACATGTTCATACTTCTAAACATTCATGTCTTGCACACACACAAAAAAAAAAGATACATGAAAATACACCATATCAATTTCTGCTAATCGTAATTCTGCTACTTGATATATACAAACATTTGTGTCCCATTTAATTTGCCAAAGTACACCACAATTCCAAACAATACTTTTCTTTCATATACTTGATATTCAGTCGACTAGTGCTCTTTTTTCTGGACCAAATTTTATTTTACTGGACAAATGCAATAATTTCAATTGAGTATTGGTCCAGATAACATTTATTTTCTGGTGGTCTGGCACAACTAGATGTTATGTCTGGTACTTGCTATGAATGGCCGCGTTAAAACATCGAAGAATTGTGTCATTTATTGTTGTAAACTGAGAAGAGCAGACACTGGCAAAGAGAGATATCAAATAACCAGATGTTTCTCAAAGAAACTATAAGAGCATTGCCTCAGAAAGGGTTGTTCAAACCAAAATATCCCCACTCTCGTGACTTGGCCTTGCCTGGAGATATATCTATTCAAGGTATTGTTGACGGCATCCTTCCAGTCTGACTTGGCTATTACAGAAGTATTCCAAATGTTGTCTTTGAAAGGAAACAATTTACTAAAAACTTCGAAACTGGCGGACAAACACTTTTTCAGCAAAAAGGTGAAATAATCAATTATCCAATTTCACATGTAAGCATTATCAATCAACATTCAGTCATAATTGACTGGTGATTTTTCTCCTCCTTAACTAAGAGTGGAACCAAAAAACGTACCCTTCACCATTACCATCTGTTCTTCGCAATATTATGGCACGGTGTAACGTGTTCATCCTCAATCCTGGCAAACGTAACACAATTATGGCTATTTACTCGAGTTTTCACGCTAAATTAGCTCAAATTTATTGATCAGACGTAGTTGTTCATATTTTTGATGAAGCGTTCAACAGACCACATCTCAATTAGGTTCGTCTTCTTATGTTGACTTGTCGACCACTGTATGAGTTGTTCTCTAAGCGCGCGGATATGAATGAAATCATCGCATTTCTTTATAACATATACTTTCGGTTTGAAAAAATATATGCAACTCTGATAAACAGATATGTTGGTGAATCAAAAAGCATTAGGATGCAAACCGTCATATCTTGGGAATTGGATATTACCTTTAAAACAATCAAAATCATGTGAAATTGACTGGTAATTGGTACCTGAACCATTCAAACAGTTTTGTTTATTGGGAAATCAACAAACCAATTCAATTCAGCAATTTCTAAGCTTTAATGAAAATAAAACAATAAGTATTTAGTAAAAATTTACAATATCAAGAAGATAAAAAGCACAATTTTATGAAAACTGACACAGATTTCAAAATTATCAACAGTAAAGATCAACCCATTCAAAATTTTGACGAAAAAATAATTTTAACACCCTTTACCTAAATTTTCTGCATACTGCATGATCCGACTGCGTATTGTAGGCTAATTCTCCATCATACATCATCGTGACACACAAGTAGTGGATAACAGTCATGGTAATATCCTTCTCAACCCATGCTATCCACTACCATTAAATACCCTGGGCAAATAACGCGGGGGAAAAACTTGTAGAGGTGTGTCACAAAGCTGCCCATATGATTGGCTGCTGCATTTTTTGTGCAAATAAGGCAATCCAATTCCATTAGCTGATGGGAAATCGTTATTATCGGCACATTACGAAGATTTTACAATGTGTAATTGCCCTGGGCATTTTAGTTTACTAAATAAGGCAGGTGGTTATTAACCCTTTCCCCATATAGACTCTTTTTGACGCCCTCAATGGGTATCACATAAAGCCTGATCTGCAGAAAACCACAGTTAAACCTTACCAAATTTAATTACAAAATCCTCATTTCCAGACCACTGAGGAGCAGCGAACAGCATAAAACCTGATCAGCCTGCGAGTTACTCGCAGGCTGATCTGGTTTTATGCTGTTCGCATAGGTCTTTTCATGGTGTCCTCTATGAGGGAAAGGGTTAAAGGAAAGGATCATTTAGCAGGATACAAGATTACTTGATGGTCCAATCAAGCTATATATTCAAGTTTGTTAAAGGCAAACAGTAACATGTAACAAGGCAAAAAATGTTTCTGTCTCTTTCCTGTAATATGAAGCGAGAAAAATGGATTGGTGTTAAAGATTTTTCCTTTTTTTTAGGAGCATGGTGTTTGTGTGTAATCCATTCAGTAAATAAGGAAAATATAAAATTAAAATGTCTTTAATTAGTTACAGATCATGATTCTCATGAACCAGGAGTAAGATCAAATGACTTAAATCACATCAGTATGTCTCAGCTTTGACATTACTGTTTCCATTTTGGACAATTAGGCTATCAGAAATATCTAGCCATATTCATTTATAAATAAGATTACATGTAACAATGCTGGTTGGATTACAGGAAAAAGGCATTTTTTAAGCCTGAATTGTTCTTATATGTGTGGGTTTTTAAACGCAATCTAGCGGTACAAGTCCCCCCACCCACCGAAAAAAAAAAAAGATTTAAAAATGTCACCCATACACTCTTAAAACGTTTAAATATAACTAGTGCTAAGATTTCATTATAAATGCAATACATAGCTATACACTTGCAACAGTTTGAGTGAACACTAATGAAATAAAGTTACATGTCACTTTACGGTAAATATGTCCATCACACCATTTCAAACTATATAATCAAATAAAACAATACATTGGGTTTATCATTGTTTTTTATATCTTGGTCATAAAACAGTATCAAATTTCTATACTATTTCTAAATATGGGACATGTTTTGTGGGGTATAAGAGTACATAAATATAATTATGCATATCAATCAGGTTTTTTTTTCCATTGTTCAAATTTGCAAAACCATCAATATATATTACCATAATGGTAATCAGGATCACAAAAAAAAAAAAAAAAAGTTCTTTTGTTTCCACAAACATCTCCCCAAAATATAGGGTCAGTAAGTTGCAATTTCTTTTTCATTAATGGAAAACGTTTAGCAACTCTGATAACCCCAAATGCTAGAAAAAAAGTTCAGGGTTGTCAGGTTAGCAAACAAAAAGGGGAAACAAAAAACTTTTTTTTTCTTTTTTTTTTTTAATGTCTCATGCAAATGTATTTTACATCAGTTGTTTTCTAGATAACAACTATCAGGTATCATGTATTTATCACTCCTTTCATCATTGTAATCCCAAAATCACATAATAATTCAATCAAAATAATAAGCAACCTGCAACTAACATACTGTGAACAATTCATTGAAGTACTTTCATTAACCCTTTCCCTCATATAGACTCATTTTGACGCACTCAATAGGTACCACATAAAGCCTGATCTGCAGAAACCCAAACTCAAACCTTACCAAATTTAATTGTAAAATCCTCATTTCCAGACCACTGAGGAGCAGCAAACAGCATAAAACCTGATCAGCCTGCGAGTTACTCGCAGGCTGATCTGGTTTTATGCTGTTCGCATAGGTATTTTCATGGTATCCTCTATGAGGGAAAGGGTTAATAAGAGGTCAACCTGGATGCCAAAGAAATGTGTGTAACACCTAACATTATCCAAACCTGTTCTTGTACGACAAAACAGCTGTTATTAGGACTATATCCAATATAAAAATACACATTTTTTAGCATTAAATAGAGTGTGTTTTGACTATGAAATGCAGAAATGCTTTTCTCCTGCAGTTTTGAGGAGATTATCCATTTCCCTCACATTGGGACTTTAACATTCATGAAGAAAGAGTCACCAACAGTTACTGAAAAATGAAAATGCAGATCTTTTTCTCTGACTGTGGGGAAGCCAGGATGACCAATGAATTTGAAACTTGGGGTACATTACTGTTTTTCTTTAACTTTGTACAAATTCATATAAAGTCCCTATTTTGGGGGGTAAAAAAAAACCTCTACATGGGGTAAATGGACATGCTGTTTGTTTCTTTATTTGTTGGGTTTAACGTCTCACAGACAGTATTTCAGCCATTTGGAGATGATGTATACTTGAGACAGATATAGCGCTGCCACACTGCAGTATCACACCGTAGACATGTGGCATGATACCACACCCAGTAACATTATCCTGAAACCAGTCCTGCAACAATCCTTATATGATGAGCGCCAAGCAAGGGAGCTATAATCATACCATTTATTACGACTTTGGTATGTAGTGGCAGGGGATCTAACCCACGGGCATGCTGTAATTTAGGGGCAATGCTAATGTATATCAGGGGTAAAAACACCATTTTTTTTGTTTTTTGAGAAATAAAAATCCTGAGCTAAAAACTATTTTGGGAAAAACTGCATTAATTTAAGGAATTTTATTTCAAGGTGGGGGTGCCTATTTAAAGCCCCTTATATTTTATTTAAGAGGGAAAATGCCTATGTAAGGCCCCTGATAAAAAAGGGAACAAATCCCTGAAATGTAACTTGCTTCTTCTTCTGTGTATTCATTGGAACTTCAAATTTCAAGTGGCAAAATATTTACTTTCTGGCATTAAGAATATAGTCAAATATATAAAATCAAATGAATAAAGTTTTGAATGTAACCTCTGATAACACTCATTTCTTTTTTTAAACTTCATCACTTCACAAAATCTATTGAAACCAGTCAGTCGTCAGAAGGCTCGTTTTTCAATCTTTTAAATTTCCTTCAAAGTGCCACAAAATGTTGCTGGCAATTTTTCCAGTACAGATGAATTTTTGTCAGTCAAGAGGAATGGAATTACAATGCTGTGCAAGTTGCTTATGTTAGGACAAGTCTGCAATGAGAGGAACTCCTGTGCATCTAGTTGCTCTTTGCCTCCCTTTGCCTTTCATTTTGTTTCATTCTCATTTTGCCCATTATTTTCAATCATTATCTCAATGAGCAACTGACTGAAACTAATACTCCATGATGTGCATACATAAAGGTTTCATCTTTAATGCAAGATTTATTTAAAAAAAAAAAAAAAAAAAAAAATTAAAGGCTTGAATTCACAGAAAATCCTATCATGCTAGGTTCCATATTTCCAAAGAAAACAAACATAGTGTTGCTTAACTATTTTAAACTCATACTGTTTCAAATATGGTATTACTTCTGCAAACTTACTTCGTAATTTTCACTGAGAACTGAAAGAAAACTCAGTCCCTGACTTTTTTTTTTGTTGCTGATCATTGACAACTTCATTGACCCCCTTTTCAAAAAAAAAATTTTTTTTTTATTCAAGGGGACTAATTTAAATAAATATGACATCTAACACATTTTTAGAATGTACATCAATTAAAACTAGTGGTATCATTATTCAAGATCAGTTGATTCTTACAAGTTACCTTGAAGGTTCTACAAAGAAGGGTAAGTAAAAATGAAACCCTGAAAGGGATCTGGCCATAGCACGACCACCGACAACAGTTCCTCTATTGCAGACTGTCGACCTAGTCCCACCTGGCATCTATCAAGGGGAGGGAATGTGTGCTGAACATGTACATATTCATCATATACAGAAAGAACCTCACAATGACCCCTGACCTATCCTGCCTTTTGGCTATGTGTAGATGAACATTATACAAATTAATGATTCAAAGTGTGCCATAACCTATAAGTGTGCTGGCCCATGGTCAAGCGTTTAATGCACCTGACTGCGGATCCAAAGATTGTAGGTTTGAACCCCATTTGGTGCAAATAATTTTCAAGACATTCCCAGATGCAAAGTACTGGTCCAGCAAAGGAAATGTCAATAAGGAAAAAGAGTTAAACTCGTCAATTAAATCTACTTTCATTGTGTTTGTTTTCTTTTTGTTGATTTACTTCCAGTAATTCAGTCATATGGAGTTGGTCTACATGAGGCCCCAATGCAGAATTTCATTACAAATAAGAAGCATGATATGACACCAATTCATATTATCCTGACACTGAACCAACCCTTACTTGAACTACCCTTAAACTACCCTATATTCATAAACTAAGTACCAAGCAGGCAGATATCAGTAACAATTTTTCACCAATTTGCTTATGTCGTAGCTGACGATCAAATTTGTAAGCGGTAGCAGGAAGTTTCATTTGGTGAAAGTTGATTAAACTGGCATTTTTTTAATCAAATTCATTTCATCAAGAGTCAATCAGTGACTTCTTCATCTTTAATTGGCAGTAACAGGTTATTGGTCATTCAGTATTACATGCCTTGTGTTAGAGTAGCCAAGGATTCAACCCATGACCTCCTGGCTGCAATGCCTACACTCAAACTAGGCCACCAGGACCGGTGCTTATCAATCAGTCATCAATCACATAGCAGTTGGCAAAAGTGAACCAACCCCTAACTCTTTCAAATGACTGTAATTTTGAAGTTGGTGGACTGTGCAAGGTAGCAGTTTTATACCATATCAAACATGCCGGGCTCTCTGAAACTTATAGCCATTCCTAAATGCCTACTTTGGATTCTATTTACTATAAAGCATATTAGAGACTTTTCCAATTTCTTAAGACTAGCAAAAGACTGCTTGTTCAAGAACTTTGTAGTGCATAGGATATTCTGTTACAATGCTAGCAGTCTCCACTGTGTGTATTTGACTCTTTTCAAATGTAAGGCAATTTTTCAGTTTTAGGTAAACAACATGTTCAGCAGTGCATTCCGTACCCTTTTCTATGTCAGCTGGAGCAAGGTCAAGAAATGGTGGACAGAAAATGCACTTACTGTATCCGGGGTCTCCTGCCTGCATGTCCGCCTGGGATCCTGTTGCGCCTGTGGGGTCATACCCCATCTGGCCAGAGCCCCAGTTATCCTGTGAACCTCCTGGGTTCATGGGTCTACCGGGCTCCACCCCAGTTATTTCTAACTCCATTTCAGACTCTGATATAGATTCCACTTTAACATTGATATTAGGATCCACCTCAGTGTTAGAAGTCTCTGAAGCACTGGCCGAGGACTGAGGTGTTCTTGGTTGAGAGTTGTTACCAGAGTCTTGTGATGTTTCAGAGGCTATCAGATTAGAGAGATCAGAGTCTAGGCTTAAGCCTTCAGGTGGAACAGCATCATTAGCATCTGTGTTCGGAATGTCTGTTCTGTCACCTTCTGTTCCTGGTGCCTCAGATTTAACTACTGATGAACATTCTAAAGTCTGAGATGGCGATGATGATGATGTCTGACTAGATATATTAGGGGCACCTGTATTGATATCGTCCGACTGAACTGGGGCGCTAGAATCTCCAGCACTATGGTTGGAGTCCTCTTCGTCTGGTTCTATCTTAATCACTTGATTGTTACCAAGCGGGAGTTTCATAGGAGCTGCATTTGGACTTGAATTCGGAGGTGATTGCTGTTCAAAGTTTAGTGATGTGCGACGTGGGGGTCGCGTCATCGGGTACGGAGAATGTCTCATGCCAGGGGATCGTATACCTGTCCCCAAGGGTGCCCGGGTCAAGGCAACTGGATGAGGTTGTCGTGGCGATGAGAATCTAGGAGAGCGAATCATGGCAGGCCTTGGACCGCCAGGCCCGACGTACCTGGAGGGAGTGGTAGGCAGGTTCCGGAGAGCCTCCTGTCTCTCCTTCTCTTGCTTCTTCTTATGGTGTCCTACAACAGTTGTAACAATACTTGACTGTCTTAACCTTAAATCTCATGAATATTCATGTTGACATTTTAAACTGTATATATATTTATAACAGTATAAACATTCATTTACTGAACTTAAAAATGGTACATGACACAATGAATTTTTCTTTGCCAAACAGACTGTGTAGAATCTGAACTGAATATTGTATGAGCAAACTATCAGATGACTCCTGGAAGGAGCTGTTTGATCTGGGTCTGCTAGGAGCTGTCTTATCTGGTCTGTTTGCCTATGTGTTTTAGTCAGTCTTCAGGAGGTAAAGAGTTAATGTCCGACAATGATAATACTTGACATGACTTACTTTTGAGACAAAAGCCCAGAAACTGTGACTTGATGTCCTCGTGGTCGTCCAGGAAAAATTTCCCTGAGTCGGATCCCAGGTGACTCAGTGTCCCGTCAGATACGCTGGCAGTCAGGATCACGGACTCCTCATCTGTTGTGGATGCCAACTGCTCTACCTATAATTTAATAAAATAGATGTACTTACTTAGGCTTAGGCGTAAAAAAAAAAAAAAAAAAAAAGACTTGTTTTTGGTTACAGGCTGGGGAAAAAATGGGTCAGTCAGTCGGCTTTTTTTTTTATTTTTTTTATTTATTTTTTTTTATTTCAGTTGGTCGCTTTTTTTTTTTCATTTTTTTTTAGATCTTATGTGGAAAATGTAAAATGCTACATTGCAATTTACCTTTTACTGTATTTTGCAATTTCAGACAGCTTAGCAGAATAAAAATCTTTCCAGTTTGTACTAAACATCAGTCCCTACAGCTCAAATGAGAACTCGGTTGCCAGTTCACGTACACAGTATATTACTTAAAAACATATACTAGGTGCAGATGAAAAATCAATAGAAATGGCGGAGTCAGTCACCTGTATCAAATTTATCCAATCAATACACGTTTTTAAGCTTCCTAATTATGAATAAATGCGGAATACTCAGATAATATTGCTTACAGTCTGTTTACATTTTATTACCTGCAGGGAGAAACTATCGTTTTCTAGTGAAAGTAGAGATGATTGTGCAAGTAATGTGTGATGGACTGAATAATGTCTATTATGAGATTATCTGAAACAGTGATATTTTGGGCGATATCATGATATTCTCGCATATTTTTCATTAAAATCGCACCAGAAATCATCAAAATGGGATAAAAGTTTGCATCTGTCTTAGTGATTGAAAAATATAAATAGAAAAGGTGTCCTATTTAGCTCGGCTGCCTTTGATCTGCGCACTGCCTGCCTTTGTTGGCAAAGTTTCTATTTTCGCCTTTACAGCATCCTTTGATTTTGCTGATGGGTCCAAATGTGTGTGTATGCGTGGGTGTATATGTGTGTCATGTGATACACATGAGCCAGTGTCAAGCCATGTAACTATCAGTTGGCTATTCAACCTCAACTCACAGCCAATTTTATGCAGGTATTTGGTTTGGCATTTTAATTAATTCTACTTAATATATGTGGGAAGTATTATTGTCTACTGCGTCTACTACTTCTTGAGGAAAATAAACAATGATGATTATTTATATACCGAGGGCCACGAATCTCGCGGTAATAACACTTTAATGACGAATAAATTATGAAAAACAACTTATCAAATCTAATTCTCTTCAAAAACTGTGACTTTCATCTAATTTCTTCAAAATGACACATTTGTACAACAAAGACATCACTCAATAACAGTTTAATTAGGTCACCAATTGTCATACTGTGGCAACCATTTGTAATCAGGGGAGGCTATTAAACTCGCAGTAGACTGGTATACAAGGCCAATTTTAATTGAAAATAACTAGATTAGATAGTAATGATGGAAAAATTAGTGGTTTCACAGTCTAATCAATTTGCATAAAATATAGAACTTCTAACCTCAGTTTGACAGTTCAAAATTTTGACAGACGACGGATGTCAATGTGAAGGATTTAGGTTATTTTACGAATGTGTGAGTGAAATTAATGCTGTTTTTAGATAAAATGTTAAAATTATATTATTTCAATATTTAATTACCCAAATTGGTGGCATATTGTTGGAAAATATTTCTTTTGTTAACGTGAAGAATTTGGGTCACGATTGTTTATGTTTACAAAGGCTAGGGGCACTTTTCTAAATACCGCGAGTTTAGTGATACCGCGAGATTAATGGCCCCGAGTATACCATCTTTGATTTCAAAATATGACGAAACGGAAAACATGTCCTAACGTTAGTCCAGTCATCCAATAAATGACTTGTACATTGAAAGTTTATTCAACCCAATACCAACACTCATCACATCTACAGATTAGTTATTTGCAGACGACAGAAAAACTGACTTTAGGAAAATAATGTAAAAATCACTGATAGATTAGTTTTGCAGCAATAAAAAACATTCAAAAAGTTTCAGAAATGTTTTAAAATGTGGATGTTTAAAATAAGCATAAATAAATACAGACTATTTTGAATTCAGGTTGACTTTGTACTCATAATATTTATGATTGTAATGAATAAGGAGGTGGGTGGGGTAATTGCATTTAGATAAGCATATTTTTCAATAAAGAATTATCAGATCAATAAACAAGAGGCCCATGATGGCCCTAAATCGCTCACCTGAGATAAATAGGTTGACCCAAGGAACATCTGTACCAATTTATTTTAAAATCTGGCCAGTAGTTTTGAAGAAGATATTTCAAGTTTTCATATTTTTTTTTCTTTTTGTTGCCATGGCAAACAGAGTTCTATATGGATGAAGTTTATTTTAGGAACTTTTGTGAAGGTTGACCTATGGATCATTCCTGCCAAATTTAATCAAATTCTGTCCAGTGGTTTCAGAGGAAATGTTGATTAAAGTTTTCCCAATATACATATAAGGCAAATAAGCCCCGCCCCTGGCGGCCATGTTTTTTACGGATCGGAAAAATTTCAGCAACTTCGGTAGAGGTTGACCCAAGGAACATCTATACCAATTTATTTTAAAATCTGGCCAGTAGTTTTGAAGAAGATGATTTTTAAAGTTTTCATTTTTTTTTCATTTTGTTGCCATGGCAACCAGAGTTCTACATGGATCAAGTTTATTTTAGCAACTTTTGTGAAGGTTGACCCAAGGATCATCCCTGCCAACTTTAATCAAATTCTGTCCAGTGGTTTCAGAGGAGATGTTGTTAAAAGGTTTCTCTATATACATATAAGGCAAATAAGCCCCACCCCTGGCAGCCATGTTTTTTTACGGATCGGAATAATTTTAGCAACTTTGGTAGAGGTTGACCCAAGGAACATCTGTACTAATTTATTTTGAAATCTGGCCAGTAGTTTTGAAGGAGATGATTTTTAAAGTTTTCAAATTATTTTTCTTTTTGTAGCCATGGCAACCAAAGTTCTTCATGGATCAAGTTTATTTTAGCAACTTTTGTAGAGCCTCACCCAAGGAACATTCCTGCCAAGTTTCATTAAATTCTGTCCAGCGGTTTCAGAGGAGATGTCGTTTAAAGCAAATTGTTGACGACGGACGACGCACGACGGACGCCGGGCGATCACAAAAGCTCACCTTGAGCACTTTGTGCTCAGGTGAGCTAAAAAGGGTCAGGGGGTTAAACAATGGGTCTGTCGGGTAACCAGAAACAAACCTTGATTTTTACACCTTATAATGTGTTGTTTTTTTGTCCTTTGTTTTTGTTGTTTTTTTATCTGTTTTTTAATCTGGCAAATAAGTATGAAATTTACATGCACTTCAATGCAGGGGTAGCAAGTGATTTTGCAAATTTTTCCTTCTACATCATGTCCATATGATTCATCACAAATAAATACAGAACATAATTTAAAACTTCACTGACCCATACCGACTTTGCTACAACCTGAGAAACAGTCCATGATATAACTGGTCGTCCCAGAGCCCAAGATTACCAGATTTTTGTTGCTTTTAATCAACAGTCTATCTCAGTACAGACTGGTGTTTCATTGACAGAAACAGAACAACGGATGATGTGGCAAACTCACCAGCTGCTGTATCTGACTCTTCAGGACGGCCTTCAGGATGACCTTGTAGCCCGGGATGTCCTTGATCACCTCTAGGTCAGGTGTAGCAGCCATAGCTGCTGACCTTGAGAAATAACGCTATCCTGATCTGTTCTAGTCCTCCTGGTTTCACTTCCTTCTTCCAATTTAAGAATCCTTACGAGGCTCTGCCTGGGTCAAATTCCCACTCCACTGTTCCGCTGTACTATTGTAGATGGTCTCTTTATATTATGGATGTGTCATTCACTTCTTGGTTGCTATTATTTCTAAATTAAACCCTGGAAATATAAGAAATATTTCTCATTATACAAGAAAATGAAATGTCATCGTCAGAGCTTAAAATCATCCTAGCTGGGGTCATATCTTTATTCCCAAATCCCAAAACAGAAACATTTATAATAATAAAAACACAATTTACTAATTATAATCTGTACATTGTATGAGGCAAAAAGTTTCATAACTCTGAGCAAAGTTTACCTTCATGTCATTTTCAGGACCGAGCGACCAACCATAACAATGCAACAAATCTGATGGAGGGAGTGAAATACTCCCTAAAAATACACAAAAGTATTATAAACTCAGCTCTGAGTCATGAAATTCTTCCTACAATGGTTATCACTTCAGTTGTACAATCACAGGTATAGAAACTACTTTGAGGGGCTTGGGTGTTTAGCTGTTTTGTGCAAAATGTGTAAATTGATTCTGCAGGATTTGAATATAAGCTTGCATACTCGCTAAATGCAAACTTGTGGAAATTTAGAAATGCAAGTAATAATTTCATGTACTTGCAGTCAATGCGAATGTCCGTCGGTCAGTCGGACATGTCCGGTATATTTCTATTTTGACCGACGAAAGCGTCTGTTATTGTTGGACACAATGTCCGATGAAAAAATCCATACAAAACCGTTTCATTGTCGGAAAATTACTTTCACTTTCTTCGAAAAAAAAAATTTCTTTTCTACTATTAGCGATTATGTAATAATTATCGGCTGTTTGAGATGGCCAAGCAGTTACGATTTCGAATTGGTTCCCCGCAATTTATATACTAATATCTTTCGTAATGGAAACCATACGGAAAACTCTGTCTTTATCGATCAACAATCAAGAACATGGCAGACGATGCATTCACGAAAGATTGCATTTTTCTTCTTATTCGCTTTCCATTATCAATTATCAAGGTCATACTCGTTTTAATTGATTATCAGGTTCAATTTTTATCATTTCAATATTCATTATCATAAATGATTAAATCTATATTCTGTTGTCAATGAGTTTAGATATTCTGATGGTGCTATGCCGGGTCAAAAATTGCCTGCTAGTTCTAGCAACGAACCAAAGAAGAGAGCTTCTGACAATAGCAAACGCTTTCAGGGATAGTTTTTCGGCTGATTTTCTCATTATGGTCACACAACTTACAGATATTTAGTTTTTGCTTAGCATCTTATGATCTTATCTGTGAAAAAATAATTTCTTCTTGGGATGGGGTAGGGTTTATTCCTCTATATATGCACTTATTTTGCAGGTCTCACAATTTTACATGTTTGTGAGTTTTGAACAGCTGATTAGGACGGTGTATATGTAAAACAGAGAAAACCTAAAAATATCCAAGAATGTTTGAACATTCATTATATTAAGTGATAAATTAATGCACAGGGTTCATTCTAGAAATGAAATCAGTGTGGTCAAAGGGCCCACTGTAGGCAAAAAAGTGGGGACATTTCCAAAAACACAGGGGTCAATACAAAATATATCTTAACAAACAAAAAGTGACTTATAAGTGTTCTGAACAACATCATGTTTTGATTATGACAAACAATCACTATCATTAGCTATTAAAAGCCTTCCGTGCTTCTTCTCTTTCCAGTATTTAAGGGCATTTTGAAGTCAAATTTATATACGACTGTAGAAAATCCGGGTTTCAATTACCGTTTCATTTATTCAGCTTTCAGTTCACCCCCATGATTTCTACTTTCTGCATACCTGGTTGCCATATTTGAACGAAAGTGCATTGATCCTTCTTAGGGAATTTTGTTTATTATTCAGATTTTATTTTGCATATGTACGTCACAATACAGTATACTTTTAACGTTATCGTATTTGAACCAAGAAAACTTTTCAAGCTAAATGTTGCTTACTTTCGTGTGACGAACTAACAGTAACTTTATCTGACATATCCGTTCAACTATCGGCTGGGGGCATCTTTTATCATTATTTCCCACTGATTTATTATCATTTTCATCACTACTTGTCTTTTGTTGCTTCGACCATAGTCGAAAAGTGTCTTTCGCTTTCGTTTTTCAGCCATCTTTGCAAATTACGAATTGGAAAAGAAACGCAGATTTTGTTGGTCGTAATATGCTAACATGATGAAAATATCGCTATCACAGCCAATCAGAGATGCTTTAATAAAAGCGGTTATAATTTTGATAGTGCACTTGATTATGCGATATTATATGATCAGAATAATGTTCCCGTCGTCGAAGCTTTTTTTCTCGGCAGACAGTGCGCCCGATCGGCGCATTACCAGCATTTTTTTTGCGCCAAACAATATTTCTATGCGCCAAATATGCAAAGGCGCGTTCTAGAATGAACCCTGAATGCAAAATAATTGCAATAAAGAGACTGAAATCAAGATATCAAAAAGTCCTTACTAAATACTGTTTAAAACATTGCAACAGGTAAAAATATGTCGCAACAAATAAAATTGCTGCGACAGGTAAACAAAAAATTTTTTTGTTTACCTGTCGCAATGTCCTGTGAAGAAGGAAAAGTTTTCGCATAGTCTGTACTTACTAATTTTTTTATTTTTTTTTTTGCGAGTGGGAGTTCAGAGAGAGACCGGAAAGACAACCCACTCTGCTATATCTTTATGGGGGCCCAAAAATAAAATTTAATGCTAAGCTTATTGTTACTGCATGCTATGGTTCATAGTTTTGCATTTTTAAAAAAAAAAAAAAAAAAAAGACACTTGACTCTTTACAAAATAAAATTTGAAACTTCAAAATTGCAAGTTGATTTTTGAAGAGGGTTATTTGCAACACTTTTCTATGGCAGCACACATCTTTAATCGGAAAACAATTAGGGGCTATATTTAGACATCTAAATTTATAGATTTCCCTGTTTTATTACTATGCAGAGAAATAGTTCCAAACTATAAAAATACTGGCTCGAATTTCCAGTGACAGATATTTAACAATATACCAATGATATTTCCTCTCTATGCAACATTAGTTATGTCCCATTTCGTCAACACCCATTTCGTCTACTATATAAAATTTGGTTTGCAGACGAAAAAATCCCATTTCATCTACAGGATATTTCACACCTTTCCTGACAGATTCCAAGTTCATCTACCATAAGAAATGCCATAGGATATGTCACTTATTGTATATAGTATTAAAGAGACCCTGTTGACAACTAACAGAGAAGGGTCAGATATGCATTGGGATTGCAAGATGTTTCAAACGTACTGATTAACACCTCCTAATTGAATATTTACTTTTTTAATCACAAACGTACACCCCACATCCTAAAATAAATGCTATTGCTAATCAAAAAACCTGAACTGACTGGTGTGAACTGCCTTCATCTGTGCTACTTATCACCTTTAATATAATTAAAAAAGAAATAAGGGTGAAAAATTGACAATATGCATCAAATAATATCAATATTATGCCACCTTTTGTTTGGAAGGGTAATAAGTAATTTGTATCAAATATTTCTTTCTATTTCTTGAACTTATGATCATAAATATTTCATAGCATGTGTATCAGGTTTGTACACAAATTTTGATTTGTAGACAAAGTGAGATTTTTCAAATTTTTGACTATAGACGAAATGGGATTTTGATTTTTAGACGAAATGGGTGTAGACGAAATGGGACGTCCCTGCAACAGTTGGCCCATTAGTGCAGTGGGTAAAATATGCTGTTAGCAATCTGACAATTTTTAAACGGGGGTGTGGGTTCCTGCCCCAACTGGGTGACAAATTTTACAGCATGCCCACTGCCTTTCAATAATTGGGGTACATGTACCCACTGGTTTGAAAAAATTAGGGTACAGACAAAAAAATCAGGGTACAAAATATACTTTACATAAACTTTTATTTATTTCACATATGTATGATCTACTGATGTTACAAAAGTTGTTTTTGTAATAATTAAAGTATCATTTAATATGTTTAGGGGTATCATACTTCAATGGCAGATAACTTTTGATCGAATATGTTACAAATTATTGCCCCTTTTTTAACTTAAAAATTTTGGTTAAAGTTTTGCATGCAAGTTACTTTCATGCTAATATCTCAGTATCCAGGCATGGGATTGATTTGAAACATCTTTTATATGTTTAGGGGTATCATACTTTCATGGTAGATAACTCTTGATGGAATATGTTACAAATTATTGCTTCTTTTTAACTTAGAAATTTTGATTAAAGTTAGGCATGCAAGTTGCTTTCATGCTAATATCTCAGTATCCAGGCATGGGATTGATTTGAAACATCTTTAATATGTTTAGGGGTATCATACTATAAAGGAATATAACACTTGATGGAATATAATAAAAATTATGACCCTCTTTTAACTTAGAATTTTGGTTAAATTTTTGCATTCAAGCTACTATCCAGCTTATTTGACTTAAATACATTAGTAATAATTCAAACAACGTCGAACGTAAACATAAAACAACTAAGAAATTCCGTATCCGAACATTAGCAATATCCGAATTCCATGTCATTTACATAGATGCGGAAAACCGTCTTTTTTACAATTCATAATGTTTCTAACAAGATTAATTAACCTGGATGTAACGTAGGTATTTAGATTGTTGTTTTGGTCTGTTTGAATTCAACTTACTTTCTTTCGATTTGAAAAAATCGAGGATAGATTCCTTTCTTTTGGGCCGTTCAGACGACATATCGTATGGGTTTTGCGTACGTTTTCGGTTCAATTACCGTGATGCGTGAGCCGTCCAAAAAGTGTCAAGCGTTAGTTTATCAACAAAATCTGGCAGATTTGCAATGAAAACCCGTTTTATCAGCAATATTTTCGTTTAATAAGCTTATTTTTTTGCCAAAAAATTCTGCGTACATGTACAGAGATTCAGATTGGATCGGCCCTTCGGTCCAGGGCCGATAAAAGCTACAAATGACCGGAAAAAATAAGCTCAGTACGCCCATCGGGCCGATAAAAATACAGTTAATCAGACAATGTGACCGACAAATTTCTGTACTGGACGGTGAAATTTCGACAATTAACCCTTTACTTCATCTAGAGACTCATTCTGACGCATATATTTGTTACTTCATACAGACGCATTTTGACTCAAATACCCGTAACTTCATGGAGACTCAAATTGATGCTGTCGGTTTATACCAGCATAAGTTCCTTATCGGCAAAAAAGACTAAATAGCATTGTTGCTGTTGAAACTTTAATCATGTTAAAAATCTGTGTGTTCTGAAAATAATTACGTTAGAAATGATTTTTGATACTTGGGGTCGCCGGTTTGTATGCGTGTTCATAGGACTCGTACGTTCTGAGAATTTCGACCACCGGAAAGATCGATATTTTCCACAGTTTTTACGTATACGTATGTTTCTTTTTCATAATTACATGATTCTTTAAAATCAAATACATATATCAATCAATCAAATCAGGAATATGACTAAATAAATAGAATGATGCATGTCAGGTTTTCGTTTTTTTCTTCATGCTATTCAAGTTTTATCTAGTGGAAAATAACCTATGCAAATTTATTCTTCTCGTGCTTTTTTTTTTTAAACAATAGCGTCTGTCTATAAAAAGAACCAATAGAATTGTCAGCTACCATAAATCACGTGCCACAAGATGTGGTCATTTGATTGTCTAAACAAGTGTCGTTAAAACCGGAAATTGGCGAGTCTTCTAAGAAATAAACAAGCCGTTATGAAATGTCGGCAAGAAATTGTCAATGATGATTGAAAACAAAGATTATATAAGGAATCAAAGGATTTCGGTTTATTATTGGGGGGAATAAAATATATATACTTGTAACTGATTTGTCAGCACTTTCAAATTAGACCGTATTTATAAGAACACGACTGTCGCAGAATGGAAAATCATTCTGACGAGTCTGATTTTTCAGATTTTGTTTGATTAGATAGAAAGTCATATAAATTACAATTCTATTTTATTCTTTATGAACAATCAAAATTTTCTTATATGTCCAATCTTTCTCTCACTCATCATCTTCAAAATCCCAGAAATATGAATGATCTCACATTTCCATTTAAAGTTAAATGATTTATTATTACATGCTGTTTTCTTGAGTCAATAAAATTGAAAAGATATATATACATGTATATATTTGCTTTTATTTGTAAGATTTTTTATGCTTAAGGGTTGGGTGGGTTCTCTTTTGTGACACTAATTTCATGCTGAAGAAATGCATCCCTCCAAATACTAACTTGAATAACAATTATTTATTTCATTCCTAAACGAGTTAACAAGGTATCAAAAGATAGTCATAACAACATATTTACCTAGGAAATTATTTAACTGACTGAAGTTCTGAAACAATATTGCATGATATATTTCAAAGCAAAAAAACTATGAATAAATAAAGTAAACTTGAAAGTGTCATTAATGTCTTATAAATCATTTTGCTATAACAAATTTGTCCGAAGTTTTCCTTGTAATTTAGGACAAATGACTTAAAAAAAACTGACCATTTAGGACAACTGTCCTAAGGAAAGTGGGTCCAATCTGAATCACTGCATGTACCCATCAATGTTAAAAAATCTGCGTGCACATATTTTTTTTTGCGTGATTCACGCAAAGTTTTGCGTGAATGGGCACCCTGATATTACAATCTTTTTTTCATTATTTTTGCAATACATATATTTTTGTTACATAAATGTACCTTATTATGTACATGTGTATATAAAATGAAGTGTAAAAAAGAATAAAATAAATATCCTGGTGTTGTTTTAGATTTGCTTCCACATGTTCATATAATCTTATAAACTGTAGGCAATAGAAATGGGGAGAGTAAGAGTGGCAATATGCTTATTATTAGCAGTCCATTGAGACAAATGGGTGCGTTCATCTTTTCAAGCAAGGTTACGTAGGGTTATTGCCATTGCAAGCTGCTATGGAAAATATAGTAGAGCTACCCAGATCATTTAGATCCTTTGAAGAACCAGTGTGTATTTTTCATTTTTGGGGGAAATGGGTCCAGGCCCATAGGAGGGAGGAAAAATTGTGCGAACGTGCTAATAGGGGAATTTTTCTACTAGGCATTTTGTTGTATTTTACTCATATTTGATGAAGTTTTATTGCATAAAAGAATAATAAGAACAATGATATAACATGTTTGCAGTGTTATAGAGAATAATACATTTAGCTACAGTAAGTCCATGCACACAATACGGTACACAGGTATTTGACACAATCCACAATAATTGTCCAAATATGCTATATAACGTATACAAGAGAAAAGGTATATAACGTAAACAAAACAGGCATGTTGATCAATCAACTCAAACCGCCGTAAAAGTTGACCAGATCGATTTCTCCTTCTTGCTATCGTAAAGAAAAATGATTTTTCTACCAAATATAAGTTTTCACTTGAAAGAAATCCGCCAAAAACTTAGAGTATGGCTCTATATATTGTCAAAATAACTCCAATTTAGACCGATGTCGTTTTCGACGGCCACCAGCCAGGTTAGCTAAGAGGCCAATCCTGGTCAATTTTCACATTAACATCAAATTACCAACCTAAAAGTCAATTGCTATCGATAGACACGGTTGATTTCTTTTCCTCCGAGAGGCCTTACGCGCAAAATAAATCCACTAAAGCATGAAATCAGTTGGAGATTACAGCAACGCGTCCGTTTCGAAAGTACGAACCGCCATATTCAAGGAAAATGACGATACGTAATGCAACTATCTCATTGGTCAGAAATAAACCGGGTCAACATCCGAGTCAGTGTTTTTTTTCACTTTTGGGGGAATGGGGTCCGGGCCCATTTGAGGGGGGAAAAAAGCGCGCGAACTAGCTAAAAGGGGATTTTTTTTACTCTATACATCATTAAGGCAGTATATTTTAAATTATTTTTTCATCTCTATTTAAATGATAAAACTGACTCTAAGTTAACACCAACACAAGCACTAGTATGCTTTAACTGTTTTAATAAAATTCAATTTTATTGTGATGCCCTCTGTTAACACAGAATCATTAAAGATAGTTTGCATCATTAAAAACTGTTAAAAAATAAACTACAATATAATACTGAAGTGGGTGGGGGTAATGCATTAATTCATTAAGACAGGCTTGTTTTTAGATCTATCTATAAACTTTTATACATTAAATTATGCACTTCATATATTATCATTTGTTGAATTGTGGCTTTTGGTGGCTTAAATTGATGTAGGAAAACAAAACTTGCAAAAAAAAAAGAAGAAAAAAAAAAAGAAAAGATGTATAAAAGTGTATAGATATATCTTAACGAAGTCCTGTCTTCATTAATTAATGCATTACCCCACCCACTTCACTATTATATTGTAATATTTTTTTAAAGACAGTCTTTAAAATGTGTTTTCTTTAATAAATAACATGTTTGATAACATTATTGAAGCTTTTTAAAACATTTTAACAAGTTTTATCAGTGCATGCTTTTTTCCATTATTTAAAAATAGATTCAACCATAACTGTAAAAAGCAGCTTTTCACATGCTAATCAAGAAAAAAAAACAAGTTACATAATTATAAAAAATGACATTTCTCCAACACCTGGCCCATACCTTTACCAGTTTACTTTATTTTTTGCCATTTTAGACAATCTGCCCTGTTTACTAGGTACTGTCTGCATATAACAATCTGTCGTATAATGCAGACGATACCTAGTAAACAGGGCAGACGAAATATATTCAGCTGATATTTTATTGTGCAACATTTGTTGATTTAATGAGAGAAACTCATCATTTTGCACCCCAAAATGAACCCTAAGTGGGGGAATTTTCAGCATAATAGGGGGAAAAATATATACTTCTGGCAGGGGGGAATGCCGCCGAATTTCGCCGAATATTTTAGCCAAAAAAAACACTGCGAGTTCACCAGAATGACCTAATCAGCCAATCAATGGGCAGAGAAATATTCAGTGCGGATTCAAACTAAACGGCCTGACAGAGTAACAAATAATGTTGGCCGTGTTTAATCCGATATATGAGAATTATTTGGCATTTCTTTCAGTACAAAGCCTCTCGAAAGAGAAATCAACCGTGTCTATCGATAGCAATTGACTTTTAGGTTGGTAATTTGATGTTAATGTGAAAATTGACCAGGATAGGCCTCTTAGCTAAGCTGGCTGGTGGCCGTCGAAAACGACATCGGTCTAAATTGGGAGTTATTTTGACAATATATAGAGCCATATTCTACGTTTTTGGCGGATTTCCTTCAAGTGAAAACTTATATTTGGTAGAAAAATCATTTTACTTTACGATAGCAAGAAGGAAAAATCGATCTGGTCAACTTTTACGGCGGTTTGAGTTGATTGATCAGCATGCCTGTTTTGTTTACGTTATATACCTTTTCTCTTGTATATGTTATATAGCATATTTGGACAATTATTGTGGATTGTTTCAAATACCTGTGATACGGTATGTAAACCCATAATCTTGGAGGGGGGGGGGTGAAAAAAATGGGGGGGGTGAAAAAATGGGGGGGGAATATATATTCCAGGCAGAGGGGAATGTCGCCTATATTCTCCGTATATATTTTAACCAAAAACAACACTGAGAACATATATCCTTCGCATGCCATGGCCACAAAGAGTGCGTATTTGTTAAGGGACGATGTTTGCAATTATTCTGCTTCAAGTTTCCGTTACTTCCCTGTTTCCATTCAAGACCAGATGTAATGAGGATAAAGAATCAAGATATTGCGAGCTATCCCTTGAGTATTAGATTACCAGAAGCGGTGCTAGATTCCAACTTTCATTCCTAAGACAGAGTTCACTTTCCTATTGGTCGCAGTTTATTTACTTACCTTAAAGCTCAAAGAAAGATGTGCCATTTTAAATGCTCATAATGTGCGCTGCTTCGTTTTGAAGGGCATTTTCTAACAAAATTTTAAACCTTCCGCAACTGAAAAAGCGTCCATCTTGGTTGTTGTTGTAGCTATGTGCGCATTATCAGCGTGCGCATGTTTCGAATTCGGGGCTCCATAGGGGTAAAGATGAATAATAAATTAATATGATACACACGAGGTTGTTTTGAAACAGACATGCTATAAACCATTGATATCTCTAACAATAATGATGAAATAAAATCTAAAAAAGACAAAAATGTAGACTAGATCTAAAACCAAATTGAGCCTTGATGATATAGGTCTTGTCTTAGTTCACTTAATATATTATCATAGACCCAAAACTTAAAATAGGCGCTACTTTGTTTTAGCAAAGACCTATACAACATGTTTCATAGGTCTTTGGTTTCAGGTCTTTGCTAAAATGAATAAACAGATCTTAATGAAGACATAAGCTATTTTATAACCTGTTAAAATGATCATGTACAAAAAAAAAGATGTAAAAATAGCTAATCATATGCTCAAATTTATCATGAAAAATCTTAACGCTGACAAAAATAAATAAATAAGTAAAAATACCAGCGGGCTTGATTTTTCTCAGGTAAGTGATTATTACTACTCGGGCAACTTATCTTTCAATATGTTCTATCCGATTTTTTTTTTATTATTATTGTTTGAGGAAATCTAAGTAGCCTTCCAAGAACAAAAAAAAAAATGAAAAAAAAATGAAAAAAAAATAAAACGAATAAATTAACCCTTTCCCTCATATAGACTCATTTTGACGCACTCAATAGGTACCACATAAAGCCTGATCTGCAGAAAGCTAAACTCAAACCTTACCAAATTTAATTGTAAAATCCTCATTACCAGACCACTGAGGAGCAGCGAACAGCATAAAACCTGATCAGCCTGCGAGTTACTCGCAGGCTGATCTGGTTTTATGCTGTTCGCATAGGTCTTTTCATGGTATCCTCCATGAGGGAAAGGGTTAATACAAATATGTTGCTTATTTCTGCTAACAACTTAATAAAAAGGAGAAGAAAAGAAGGTGGTAGGGCGGAAAAAAGTTATTTTCTACTTAACCTTTAAACATGGATTCTAAACATGTATATAGAATCCCTGCTTTAAATTACCATATTTCTTTTAGAGGATGTAACAAAAGAAAACGCTTCGCAACCGTGATAATCAGAATGCTAGAGAAAAAGTTTATAGGGGCCTGGGCCGGTTTGTTAAAATTGGCCCAGGATCGGTTGGATTAGCGGGAAAAAATAGCCTTCTTTTCGTCCGCCTAATTAAAAATGAAAATATGTGAACAACTGCATGATTTCAAGTATCAAGTTTTGTGGTCAAAACGCAAAACGTTTCAGTTTGCAAATTCGGAAACAGTGAAAACCTACAGCATTAGTTTCCCTTTAATTGTTATTAGATGTACCGGAATATTACAAAAGGTTATTCATTTTCGGGAGTGTGTGTGTCTGTGTGCGATCCCTTAAAAGAGAGAGAGAGAGAGATGTACGTATGAAAATAACTATAGTTTTGGGTTGTTGTTGTTTTTCTCTCCTTTTTATTTCGTTAGAGGGAACTTTTTTTTTTTTGAGACTTGAGCATGTAACATTCGTATATGTTTGACAATGTGATATCTATATTTTTGTCTCCGTGAAAAAAAAAAATGGAGGAGCGCGCACACGGGTCATGAAGCTAGCACAGATGCGGGGTCATGGATAAACAGTCTAATATAGCATGCGTAGGTTGATGAATGGAGAGTAACGGAACGGATTGACTTAGGGTATCCGACGAAGGCGTAGGTTAAAATAAACGCACATTGTCAAATTGCATGTGCTTGACCAAAGTATTTTTCGAATTCGGTTGAACATACACACATACAGAACTACAGAACTGTAAAGTCAATGACTTGCTTAACTTTTTACTGTATTGATATAGCTTCGGACTTAACACTGGTACACACGTGACAAAGGCGTGCGTAACATCCGTAAAGCCATACGCACGTACGTATAAAAGATTCCAGAAGAAATTTGAAATTTGGGCCTCTGAGATCATCTTTAAACTCACCAGCGAGGCTTTGTAAATTCATAATTCCAAGGAAAATTCCCGGATCCCCGAATGAGGGACACGACCTCCCACTCTGTGCGAATGTCTGTATTTCAAGACCGACTAATGGTTTTTTTTTTTTTTGTAATCACCGCCAGAGACGGGAACAAACTGCTAACTGTATTACTTCATTACTGCATTGTGCCTTATCAGTTACTTTTATTTATGTATTATATTTTCTTTCCTTTTCCATTTTATTTATTTATTTTCAAAGGTATATTGAAATTTTAATATTACTAAGTTCTCTAGTTGGATTCGAACTCGCAAGCTAGTTTTGCAGCGTACGTGTTGCATAAAAGATTGCAGGTAACACCATGTAAAACACGGATGTGTTTATTAGGGGTAAATAACATAACATTACACAGCTATAGACTAAAGTAAAAAAAAAATGCACAAGCAATACTATTATATCGCTCAAGGCTTAGATCCATTGCCTTCAAGTTTCAGTATATATATTATCTAACTTTATGGAATCACACCCGAATGGTCACTATGAAAAACTGGAAAAAAAATATTGTGTTGTATGCCCATACGTACACCTCTATGCAAACACAATGTATTGTCCCGTTTCAACGTTTCATTTTTTTTATCTAAAGGTATCATTTTTAGAAAAAAAAATACGAAAAATATTTTGCTACTGATTATAATTGATCATAAACAAATAATGGCATTCGGCAAACAAGCTCTGGTTGTTTCAACTAAAAATACCTGAAACGTGTAAACGTATAATAAATTCTTACCATACAAAACCCATTTTACATACTGTTTTTTTTGTTGTTGTTGTTTTTATTTATTATTGTTTTATATTCAAAATACGCCCTATATCGCTTAACTCTTCATAACTGAGAGACATATTTCAAAATTTACCTGAATTTACGAAGTAGATCTGTTTTGGTTGATCTTGCCGAATTAAAGACTTTTACCTGTGGTTTTGATTTTTTAATCCTTCAATATACCAGGTATCATATGTGTTATTAAATTTTGCATAATTTATCCAATAAATACCTAATTACAAATTACAAATTTATTTTTTTCTAAACCTGATCCGAGTGATTCAGATACATGGGTAAAAGTTTTCAGGAATTTTCCTGATTTTCGTAATTTTCAGATTGCCAGATGACTTCTTATTCTATATATAAAACTATATAAAACATGCTAAAATCAAAACTTTAATGTGTGTGTGTGTTTTTTAAACCTCCAACTTTTACCCATGTAGATATAATGACCAAAAGTAGAAAAAAAGAAAAAGTTTGACAGCTACTGTGATTCGAACCGACAAACACAAGTCTCATGACACTTGATAGTAATTTTTGCCTATCTATGGATGTGTGTGACTACCTTAAACAGAACTCAGTTTTGCTCCCCGGATACCCTTAAGAATGCATCTCCATTACCTTACATTAGAAACATTTTTTTTCAGGGGGAGCATGTCCCCGTACCCCCCTAGTACCGACATCACAATCAGATTGTGTGCCCCCCCCCCCCCCCCCCGTTGAAAAATACTGGATCCGGCAGTAAACGGGAGAAAAAATAAGACCACGTGTATCTATTCACCTACATTTGCTGCATATTTATGTGTAAGTATCACATAACACCTCCGATATCTACACATGGTATAAAATTTATTTCTTTATATACACAAAAACAGAGATCCGATAACCCGATATAGGTCTTTGATCTATATAAATTTGACCGTAAAGACGGTCGCAAATTAATCAAATATGAATCCAGGAAATAATCGGTCCGTACTGTACTTGTCTAACACCCTTTGTTTAAACGGTATGTATAATTATTTGACCGAAATCTGGCGGGAAATCGAGTTTCATTCGACTATTACTATTTCCCCCCCTAAGGCGCCTCTAAAATGTACACGCGGCGGCTGTGGGTTTGCTTTGATTAAATGGACGGAGTAAACTACGCCATGTTTTGATGCATCGGATGCAGTAACCGGCGTTATTTTACGAAATCGATTTCTAGGTATATAAACGTCTTAAATATTAATTTCGAATATTTATAATGTGATTGTAATGTAAAGATAACTAAGGAGGAAGCAGATTATGACGCGTTGTTTCTGCAAAATCTTTACACAAAGCACATCCATTTGCAAGGGATAGTACTAAATGGGATCCTCTTTTCTAAAAACAAGATCTGATTTCAGAGAAAATACATATCTAACTGGCAAATTCAGTGAAGGAATTAAGTTGCCATGTACGATAATGGATTTCCATTCCCAAAGAAACAAGAATGATTTTAGGAAAACAATTTGATATAGATCTAAAAGAACATTTGTTTTTAAATATTGTTTATTGAAGTTAATTGATTTGTCAATTATTTTTATAAATAAGCTCCCTTGCAGGTAGATTTTCTCAGCATGTAACCATGTAACTGTATAGTACAAGTACTAACCCATCTGTATCTCTTAAGTTGAGCTGATCTGTACAGTATATTTATAATATTGACCTTTCAACTGTACAGTTAAGCAAATTTACACTCGTGGTTCGAGTCTGCAGCATACAAGACACTCTTATGGCCCCATCTTGACTGTCTAGGACTCGTATTAACCAACTTGAATCAGTACAGCTCAGGGCTGCTCGATAGGCCCTGCATGAAAATGGCCAAATGTCCAGTGTCACAGATATACATGTATAACTTCCTACAGTGGAGGCGCGCATCTTGTAGTGCTGGGTATCGCCAGCAAAAAAATGTCACAATGTATCATGATATTGTAGGCCCAATACAATACAGTATCATGATACTTGATAGTATATAAATAATATAGTTCTAGCATGGCCAACCAATAGTTTTCTGCTGTAAATTAGATTTCTGTGTCCATGTTGCTATGTTGATAAGACACATGGACAAATGATAGAAAAATGGTTTACACCAAAAACTGTCATCCATTAAAGTATTGTTTGAGAATCGATTCTTGAGGTTAGAATCACGATTAGGTATCGTCAGCAAAAAAATGGCAATATATTGATGCATCCATGAAATCGACCCAGCTCTATCGTCTTGATTGACCTTTGGCACGTTTATCAGTTGACGACTTGTAAATTTTTGTACCATAACCTCCTTTATAGTCAGGTTGCCATTCAAACAACATTATCCGGAACACAAGATCGTCCAGAAAACCCCTCTCACAACCATAGGACCCTCTAATTTTCCCAAGAATCTTTTTCCACTGGAATGCGCCTTACCCCCAAGATATTGTCACCATGCCTGACCCAGGGTTCAGTCTAACAGTTAGATTGAACATATATCTCTATGATTAAACCTGCTCTGTTTTTAACCAGTTTTTAACCAACATTTCTTCAGACTTTATTCATATTAATATTCTTATCATTTGATATGCCTCAAGTCTAAGTGGACTAAATGGAAGATGTCTTATATAGAAAAACTCCCCATATGTCTGAAATACTGCTGTTGGGTCGTTAAATCCAATCAAACATTGCTATTTACAAAATTAGATCTTTCTAGATTAAATGTCATTTATCATTTTATACAAAGCGTCAGTGAAATGCAAATGACACATCTATTTTACTTCAATACTCAGGGATGTAAAGTTCCTAAAATCATCCCTCGACCATCCCAAAATCCCAAATATGAGATGACAAAATCAAAAAGAAAATGCAAAGAAATGTTCTGGTTTTTCACTTGCCCTAAACTTTGTTCACTCGCAATAGCAAGCAGGCATAGCCACATGATTATTACCACTGAATCCTGTAATTCTGTTTATTTCAGTACGGACAGAAACTTATGAACCAAACAGTGGTGGTTACAAGCCAACCAGTACACTAAGCCATGGCTGCTACACCCGACCTAGAGGTGATCAAGGACATCCCGGGCTACAAGGTCATCCTGAAGGCCGTCCTGAAGAGTCAGATACAGAAGCTGGTGAGTTTGCCACATCATCCGTTGTTCTGTTTTGTCAATGAAACACCAGTCTGTACTGAGATACACTGTTGATTAAAAACAACAAAAATCTGGTAATCTTGGGCTCTGGGACTACCAGTTATATCATGGACTGTTGCTCAGGTTGTAGCAAAGTCGGTATGGGCCAGTGAAGTTTTAAATTATGTTCTGTATTTATTTGTGATAAATCATATGGACATGATGTAGAAGGAAAAATTTGCAAAATCACTTGCTACCCCTGCATTGAAGTACATGTAAAATTCATATCTATTTGCCAGATTTAAAACAGATAAAAACAGCAAAGAAAAAAAAAAAAAATTATAAGGCGTAAAAATAAAGGTTTGTTTCTGGTTACCCGACCGACCCATTATTTTACCCCCGACCCTTTTTTATTTTTTCGAGGCTAAGACAAAAAAAAAATGAAAAAAATATCCATCTCGATCTACGGGGTTGTATGGGTTGTGAGTTGTCTTCGTTTAAACAGGTTACTAATGATAACTTTGGAGATGGCTGTTTTGAGATTACGGATTAGTTTCCAATTTCAACTAACTTTCGTAAATAATCAAAAGATAAACTACGTCTGAAACGTTATGAACAAGTCTTTTTAAGATGGGTCTTAACCATTGTTAATTTGGAGTGTGACCTTGGTCTTCTTTTCAGTCAGTGAAACACCAGTCTACTGAGACAGACCACTGATTAACAGTCATTCTATAGTCTTACCTGGCAGGCTTATAATACAGTTCAGGGCTTTCCCCAGGATTTTCAGAAGGCATGTTGCAAATGTGCGGTGAGGTGGGTATGGGAGGGGTGTCCCCTCCCGTGCTCGCGCAGCGAAAAAAAATTAAACAAGAGACAAAAAAAGGTTAAATATTTTAGCGTTTTAATGTACTAATATTTGTTTTTAATGAATATATTAATGGAAAATATCAATATAACAATCAATATATATATATACAATATATACATAAACTTTGAAACTTTGTCTTTGAAAACATTTTTTCATTCCAGAAAGCAAAACATTTTTTTTTCTGTTTCATAAAAAACAGCATCAAGAGAAAATGTTAACAAAATGTTCATGTAATCAGTTTGATTTACTTGAAAAACAAATTTATCCCCCCAAAAAGATGAAAGAATGATGATCTATGCATATAAAATTTCTATAAAAATATGCATATATTTATATTTCAAATATTTTTAAGTTTCATTACAAGCATTTTCATTTGTTTCATTACAAACATTTTTAATACAAGTAAACAATATATTTATACACAATATATACAAAAACATGTCTTTTTCATTCCAGAAAGCAAAATATGAAAACATTTTTTTTCTAATTTGTTTCATAAAAACTCAATAGCATCAAGAGAATATTTTTTTCCTTATTTAACTCTTTAACAAAATGTTCATGTATACAGTGCAGTTAAAAGATTAACTTGAAAAACATATTTATCCCCCCAAAAAAGATGAAAGAATGATGATCTATGCATATGCCTTAAACCTTAGAGAGCAGAGTAAAATTTCTTCTATAAAAATGTATTCAAATATGCATATAAATTTACTTAAATATTTGTTTCATTACATATATCATCTTAAAATACATTAATTCCACAGAGAAACTGCCTGTTCATATGGAAAAGCCCGAGTTGGAGGTCCATCCAGAGAGATCATCAGAAGTGACTGGAGGTTCTCAGTCGTCAGGCTGTTTCTTCGGTCAGTCTTGATTCTCTTCTGGGCTGAGAACCCCCTTTCACAATCTGAAGAAAATAAAGATTTTATAAGGATCTGGCATTTTACTTGATCTTATATTGTTATAACTATTCATTAAGGATTAATAATCTCTTCTAAGACTGGTTTAAAATGCTTATAATGGCATCTTTAATAATTTCTGAAATTTGTTTTTACTTATCTGGCATTCATGAAAATTTTGTTTAGTATTTTTTCACACTGATTTGCAATGCATACCTGCAATTGATGCTGGAATCAGCAAGCCAATTGCTGACAGCTTGGCCAGGTTTGGACAGCTCAGTGCCAAGGGTCCAGCAACTTCTTCCATGATCCTGGAAGCAGAACGGTTACACAGGTTCTGCTGGCTTGTGATGGTGTTCTTTACTAGGACAAACTCTGAAACAGTCTCGTCAGAAGTAGAGAGTTCGGTCTTGAACCTGTCAGCCAGCATCTGAAACATTTTGTCAAATAGTTAATAATAGGGTGGCCCTTGGGGATAAGCATAATTAATCATTCATAAGAAGCTCTAAGTATTAAATGTGCTTACTAAAAAATACCATTAATCTTTCTCATCATGTGGAACAAGAATATATATAGTTAAGGATGTATGAAATAGATAAAAATTAAAATGATTAAAAAAAAAGTTGGCCTCCAATTGGATTTGAACCCACGACCTCTCGTACGAGATTAATTAATTAATACATTATGAAAATCAAAGACAGAAACAGTTGAAAAAAAAAACTCTGGATATATCACCATTTTACATAGACTATCACTTTTAAAAATAATTAAAATTTAATAGACCTATATAGTGATCTTCCATTTGATCTAGTCCATGAACTTTGTTCCATTTTTTTTTATTTGTTCATATATAGAAGTAGATCTACAGGAACTGCTATTTTTTTGATATTTACCTAAGAAGATCTAATAATAATAATAAAAAGAAATACGGGATGAAGTTATAGCAAGTAAAAGACAGGCAATGCGAGAAACTTACCATTGGAATTTTCAGTGAGCCAAGGAAATTCTGATTTCCATTTCTTGTCGATCCCCGTCTTACGTTGCCCTTTCGGTAATGGTGCCGGTGCCGAAACTTCTTCGTCAGTATCGCCTGTCTCGGAAGAGATTCCTGATATCTCTAGTCTAGGTTTCTTCGAAAAAAAGTCAAAGATTGACCTTTCCGACGCCTTCCTTTTCGACATTTTCGCATTAGGATGTACAGAGATGATTAATAACGTTTCATTGCAATCAGCTTATATTAAGATCAAATTAATTACTACTAACTACTTGTTTGTTTAATAATTTCAAAAACTGACAATAACACAATGAATTCTTATGAATTTTACTCCAGTTTGTCTCACCTGGTCAGGGGACTTCAATTTCGGTATCCGATAGGTGTCAACTGATGGCACGCGACGCGCGTAATTAAGTGACGTAAGCAGTTTGTGTATGGTAAGGCACGCGCTATGTAATTGACAGGAGGCTTGCAAAGGGAGCTGTGTGTGTGTATTTCACACGGATTTAGGAAGGATCGTCGCTGCTGGATATAAGGCTTGTCGGCAAGATTAAAGCGTGTCGCAAATAGGCTAGCTGAAGTGAAGGCTCGTCGCATGCGACTAGCGATATGGGCCTGGGGAAAGCCCTGCAGTTCTTTCATGTCTTAGGTACTTGTCCTGGTGGCTGAGTGGTTAGAGCGTCGACCATGGAAGGAGGTTGTGGGTTTGATCCCGGGTCGCGACATACCAAAGTTGTAAATAATAGTACTGGTATAGCTCCCTTGCTTGGCGCTTAGCATATAAAGGTAGTTTCAGGAAAGGTTGTCCAGGTGTCAGGAGAATGTGACTGTGTGTGGTGTTGAACCCAATCAAATCAACAAATCATGTCAAAAGTATTTATAACTATACACAATTAAAATTGAAGTTATTTTAAGGACCATTTTGGAGCAAGATTCTGAGAAATTTGTGCCATTCTTTCCTTGAAATCTGCTAAATGAGAGAAAAATCGCATTTCCAGGGGTGTGAGCAAAACTAGGTTAAAAGTTTCTACATAATTATATATGCATTTATCTTAGTTTTGCTCTCACATTGATTTTGAAATGTAATCCAGTATACTTGAGACTGAAATCTCTTGCTGGACACATAAAAATTCTCCCTTACATTGGCCAAATGAAATGATTTGTTGATGATTTTTTTCAGACAGAATTATGCCAGGATTTACTTGAAAATCTGGCTTACTAAAATAACTATGAAAGTAAATGTAATGTTTACAAAATCAAAATGAAAAAGATAAATAAAAAGCAAATGAATAGAAACATCGGTGCTGTGCAAGAATGAATGTTTAAGCAAAGTCCTGGTAAATGACTGTATTTGGATTTTTCCTGCGACTCAATTCACTAATAATTAAGTATACAAGTATTGTTATTAAATAAATTTGCAGGTAGAGCAGTTGGCATCCACAACAGATGAGGAGTCCGTGATCCTGACTGCCAGCGTATCTGACGGGACACTGAGTCACCTGGGGTCTGACTCAGGGAAATTTTTCCTGGACGACCACGAGGACATCAAGTCACAGTTTCTGGGCTTTTGTCTCAAAAGTAAGTTGTACTACATAGTTGAGCTGCTCTCATAGTAGCAGAGGTCTGCATCAGTGTTCCCTTGGTAAAGATATATCATGATTTGTTATTTATCAGAGGCCAATAGCAGGGTTCCCACTGAAACTTGTAATAATACAATTTTTGTTTTTTTGTCACTTGCTGAAGCAGAAGTGACACATAGGGATCACTTTTCCGCCGTCTGTCTGTCAAACTTTTTCCATCACACTTCATCAGGTGACACATGTATTCCAGAGAACACACTCTTGCTTTATTTTGTATTGCTTCAAAATGGAGAATTCCTACACAGGGCTCTCCACAGTCCGTGTAACTCAAGGGCCAGAATGTTCCAAAATCATAAAAATAACAATATTTTGAGAAATTTGTGGATCCTTTCCTTAGTATTTCACTGTAAATTTGATCCCTGACCATTAATTTTCAAGAGTCAAAAAGCACCACTTCTGTAATTTCAAGGGTCAAATCCCAGATGCTTGAATCTAAGGAGAGACCTACTACAATTAATTTTGGGGGTACATAGCCAATTTTGGGGGAAAATTTTAGGGGTGAAAAAATACAACCTCTAACCCCTGTTTTGTAAATGGAATGCTGAATATAAAGCCGTCAAACAAGGAATCATTATTTATATATTTTAATTTGTTTAATCAGCAAATAAATCGTGTAGTTAAAATGTGGTCCAGTACAGTATAGTATTTAGATTTAGAAAAACTGTTTCCATCAAAACATTGCACTGGAATATTTTCACTTACGTATACTTGCGGTTTTGATCTGGTCTGAGGTCATCATCAGAATGCCGATCTGCACAGTCGCATTTCCGATCATGCTCCGGTCAGCCACTCTGGGTGACCGTGTGGAAATCCAGATCATAAATTCTTGTGAGTTGGTAGGCCGCCTGACCTAGAGGTTTAAAATTCCTTAAATTATCACCCTTCCAAAACGTGAGATAGTAAAATTTCAAAAATGCAAAAAATGTTCTGATTTTGCACTCGCCAGAGTGAGTGGAAGAGAGAAATTTACACACCCCTGCTGACCTGTTGATTGACTCCTATATGTATACAATGAACTTATTCAAGAATATGATAGTTATGTGAATATAGTATCAAATGACAAATCTATCTGAAGTAAATACAATAACCATGTGTAAATGTGCCTTAACTTTAAACAATAAAATTAAGATTTTGATTCATGGTAAATATTTTTTTTTCGTTTCTTTCTTTTTTTTTTCTTTTTTTTTTAGTTCTTATATATTTCTTGGTGTTCATAATTTTCAAATAGTAATAAGTGAAAAGATGGGTGACGTTACTACACGATCCTTCATTGCAATTAGGGCTTTTTTCCCTCCTTTATCAGGGGCCATTTCTCCTGAAAATTTCTTGAAATTCTTGCAGTTTACCCCCAATTTGCTATTCAGTATTTACTCCAAATATTTTACATTCTGCAAATTAAAAAAAAGTGTTTTTACTCTACAATTATGATATTAAGGCCCCATAGTCAGGAATTATAAATTATGGCCCCTAGACTGCAATTTTCTTTCTTTGATGATGAAGTAAGTTTATATGACTTGCTTATGTACATGATTCTTATAAAGATATTGTATTACTGAAACAAGAAACTCATTAAAGAAACTATGAAACAAGTAACTGAAAGTGATAAGGCAGAAATGTTGGTGTATATTCATTGAACACAGATATATAATATAACTGTAGGTGGGAGGGGTATTTAATTTATATTCATTCTCGATCTCTTATCACTCACAAATTAATGAAATAATTTTTTTTTTTTTTTTTTAAGGAAAAAGATGTATAGTATAAAAATTATAATAAAAAAATGCAATATTTGAATTGCATTTGTGTTTAAAGAATATCCGAAATCTAAAGTATTTATTTTGTGTAGTAGAAAATGTGTAAATGTAGCTTCTTCTGAACCCTTAGGAATTATTCTTTATAATTAACATGATTGAACATACTTCCAGAACTGTTTTTATAGTTGGTGTTTGGTCAAGGTTGATCTGCTGAGGGTGTTTGGTCAGGGTTGGTCTGCTGAGGGTGTTTGGTTGGTCTGCTGAGGGTGTTTGGTAAGGGTTGGTCTGCTGAGGGTGTTTGGTAAGGGTTGGTCTGCTAAGGGTGTTTTGTCAGGGTTAGTCTGCTGAGGGTATTTGGTAAGGGTTGGTCTGCTGAGGGTGTTTGGTCAGGGTTGGTCTGCTAAGGGTGTTTTGTCAGGGTTTCTGCTGTGGGGGTTTTTGTCAGGGTTGGTCTGCTGAGGGTGTTTGGTCAGGGTTGGTCTGCTAAGGGTGTTTGGTCAGGGTTGGTCTGCTGAGGGTGTTTTGTCAGGGTTGGTCTGCTGAGGGTGTTTTGTCAGGGTTAGTCTGCTGAGGGTATTTGGTAAGGGTTGGTCTGCTGAGGGTGTTTGGTCAGGGTTGGTCTGCTGAGGGTGTTTGGTAAGGGTTGGTCTGCTAAGGGTGTTTTGTCAGGGTTGGTCTGCTGAGGGTGTTTGGTAAGGGTTGGTCTGCTAAGGGTGTTTTGTCAGGGTTGGTCTGCTAAGGGTGTTTTGTCAGGGTTGGTCTGCTGAGGGTGTTTGGTCAGGGTTGGTCTGCTGAGGGTGTTTGGTCAGGGTTGGTCTGCTAAGGGTGTTTGGTCAGGGTTGGTCTGCTGAGGGTGTTTTGTCAGGGTTGGTCTGCTGAGGGTGTTTTGTCAGGGTTGGTCTGCTGAGGGTGTTTGGTGAGGGTTGGTCTGCTAAGGGTGTTTTGTCAGGGTTGGTCTGCTGAGGGTGTTTGGTCAGGGTTGGTCTGCTGAGGGTGTTTGGTCAGGGTTGGTCTGCTAAGGGTGTTTGGTCAGGGTTGGTCTGCTGAGGGTGTTTGGTCAGGGTTGGTCTGCTGAGGGTGTTTGGTAAGGGTTGGTCTGCTAAGGGTGTTTTGTCAGGGTTGGTCTGCTGAGGGTGTTTGGTCAGGGTTGGTCTGCTGAGGGTGTTTGGTCAGGGTAGGTCTGCTGAGGGTGTTTGGTCAGGGTTGGTCTGCTGAGGGTGTTTGGTTGGTCTGCTGAGGGTGTTTGGTAAGGGTTGGTCCGCTTAGGGTGTTTGGTAAGGGTTGGTCTGCTAAGGGTGTTTTGTCAGGGTTAGTCTGCTGAGGGTGTTTGGTAAGGGTTGGTCTGCTTAGGGTGTTTGGTCAGCTGAGGGTGTTTGGTCAGGGTTGGTCTGCTGAGGGTGTTTGGTAAGGGTTGGTCTGCTGAGGGTGTTTGGTAAGGGTTGGTCTGCTGAGGGTGTTTGGTCAGGGTTGGTCTGCTGAGGGTGTTTGGTAAGGGTTGGTCTGCTGAGGGTGTTTGGTAAGGGTTGGTCTGCTGAGGGTGTTTGGTCAGGGTTGGTCTGCTGAGGGTATTTGGTAAGGGTTGGTCTGCTGACACAGACAAGCACTTCCCGAACTTGGTCACAATGTTTAGTGTTTAATGTCCCAGTTAAGTTTGAATACCAGCCTGTAAGTTTTGAACCTTGAGAGTGCTGTCATGAAAAGCCAGTGTGTTAGCCACTATGCTAACTGGATATGCATTGATAGAAACACTTTTTAGCTCACCTGAGCACAACATGCTCATGGTGAGCTTTTGTGATGGTCCGTCGTCCGTCGTCAACTTTTTAATTCAAACGATATCTCCTCCTAAACTACTGGGCAGATTTCAATAAACATTTTACACAAATGACCCTTGGGTGACCCTCTTTCAAGTTTGTTCAAATGGTTCCAGTCTGTTGAATAACTAGGTCACAGGAGCTAAAAATAGACAAAAAAATTGCAATCTTTAAAAATCTTCTTCTCTGAAACCAAAAGGCACAGAGCTTTGATATTTGGTATGTAGCAACATCTTATGGTCTTCTACCAAGTTTATTCAAATTATGGCCCTGGGGTCAAAATTGGCCCCGCCCTGGGGTCACTTTATTTACATAGGCTTATAAAGGGAAAACTTAGAAAAATCTTCTTCTCCGAAACCGTATGGCCTAGAGCTAAGATATTTGGCATGAAGCATTGTCTAGTGGATCTCTACCAAGATTATTCAAATCATGGCCCTGGGGTCAAAATTGGCCCCGCCCCGGGGTCACTTTATTTACATCTAGGCTTATAAAGGGAAAACTTAAAAAAATCTTCTTCTCTGGAAGCTTATGACCGGGAGCTTTGATATTTGGCATGTAGCATTGTCTAGTGGATCTCTACCAAGATTGTTCAAATCATGGCCCTGGGGTCAAAATTGGCCCTGCCCTGGGGGTCACTTTATTTACATAGGCTTATATAGGGAAAACTTAGAAAAATCTTCTTTTCCGAAACCGTATGGCCTAGAGCTAAGATATTTGGCATGAAGCATTGTCTAGTGGATCTCTACCAAGATTGTTCAAATCATGGCCCTGGGGTCAAAATTGGCCCCACCCTGGGGGTCACTTTCTTTAACATAGGCTAATATTGGAAAAATAAGAAAAATCTTCTTTCGAAACCTATGGCCTAGAGCTTAGATATTTGGCATGTAGCATTGTCTAGTGGATCTCTACCAAGTTTGTTCAAATTATGGCCCTGGGGTCAAAATTGGCCCCGCCCTGGGGGTCACTTTCTTTAACATAGGCTAATATAGGAATTTATCTAGAAAAATTTTCTTCTCTGGAACCTTATGGCCGGGAGCTTTGATATTTGGCATGTAGCATTGTCTAATGATCTCTACCAAGTTTGTTCAAATAATGGCCCTGGGGTCAAAATTGGCCCCGCCCAGGGGGTTACTTTCTTCAACATAGGCTAATAAAGGAAAAAATCTAGAAAATTTTCTTCTCTGAAATCATATGGCCGGAAGCTTTGATATTTGGCATGCAGCATTGTTACCTTGATCTTTAACCTATCTTTTGTAACTTTATGGCGGGACATTTTATCTTTACTCAGGTGAGCGGATTAGAGCCCTCGGGCTCTTATTTATATAGTTTTCTATTTAACTAGTCTTATTTACTTTTAAGTTATGATTCTTGACAAAGTTTGGGCATATTTTGTGTCCATTTGTCATACATGATGATGTTTATTTTTTCCAGGGCACCATAAAAAAAAGCAAGAAAAGGAACGAGAGAAAGAGCGTGAAAAACATGAAGCAAATCTGCGTAATATGTCATCAATGCAGTATGGTCCACCGCGGGGTGGAGGATACATGCCCATCCGGTCACCACGACAACAGTCACCACGGTTTCCCCGGCAGCCGTTCAGGGGTCAGGGGTCCAGACCTCAGCCCTACCCTGTAAATAGACCTCCATTCCGAGCAGCCGTGAACTTTGATAATCGACCACGCCTACCTCAGCAGACGACACCTTTAGCTCAGCATACAGATAATGTTGTGATAAAGATTGAAGCAGATGAACAAGAAACAGAGTCAGAATCTCATACAAATGTCACCGACACTAACTCTGAACCAGGCAGTAGTGAGAGTACACCCGTACCCAGTGCCGTTCCCTCTGCGTCTCCGTCTGTTTCAAATGTGAAGTCAGAATCTGTCAGAGACGATGCTCAAGAAGAATCCAGTGGTTCCACGTTGTTAATACAAAAGGAAGACACAAACAGTAGTAAACATAGTGACACTAGCCCATCAGAAGGTTTAAGTTTAGGTGCTGATTTGTCCAGCTTGATCTCAGAGGAGAATACAGCTTCCTCCAGTGTTGAAAGTGTCAAAGGAGATGCTAACATTAAGGTTGAAGCAATCTCTGAGTCGGACATGGAACTAGAAATCACTGGTGTTGAACCCGGGCATTTAAGTTCACTGGGTTCTCAGCAGCCAGAGGGTGGGAGCTGGGTACCGGATATGGGAAGTGATATGGGATTTGATCCCAGCGGTGCAACAGGGGACCAGTCAGATTTGCAGGGGGCTGAGGCGGGATTCAGTGAGTACATTTTTTCTTTTTACATCAGATTTTGACCATATACCATCAGAAACATGCAAGATGATGTTTTATCTCTTGAGGCAGGGGTGTAAGATTTCACTCACCAACTTGCCATGGTGAGTAAACATTACTGCTGATAAAGCAAAGAATCAAAGCTTTTCTTAGTCTTTTCAATGATTTCACAATATTGAATTTTAAGGAATGTTGAAATATGTAAGCAGTGACCTGTATCATTGTGACCTGTCCCCATTTACTTCATGTGTTGGTTACGGTACTTTGTTTAACTTGGAACATTTCTTCAGAATTTCGAAAGGTAGCTTAGTGTTATATTTTGAATGGACAAATCAAGGCCAAAGTCACAATTTAAAAACAGAGTGGTTATCTCTTTACTTTAAACTTAGGGTCAGCTATACTGGACTACAGCCTGTCCAATTTACTTCCAATAGATTACCATGACTTTTGATAGATTAACATGACTTCTGATAGATTGCCATGCCTTCCAATAGATTACTATGACTTCTGGTAGATTGCCATGACTTCCAATAAATTCCATTGTCTTTTGATAGATTGCCATGTCTTCCGATAGATTACAATGACTTCTGATAGATTGTCTTTTCTTCAGATAAATTGCCATGTCTTTTGGTAGATTGCCATGACTTTTGATAGATTAACATGACTTCTGATAGATTGCCATGTCTTTAGATAGATTACTATAACTTTGATAGATTGCCATACTTCCAGTAAATTGCCATGTCTTTTGATAGATTGCCATGACTATTGATAGATTGCCATGACTTCTGGTAGATTGCAATGTCTTTCATCTCTAGGGAATGAAAAAGAGACCCCATATTCACATCATTTTGGACTTGCTAGGCTCATAAAAACAGATTCCCAGGGTGAGCCCAAATATCCTTGTAAACTTAATATAGTTTTCAATGATTTGATTGCCAAACTAATGATAGAAAAATGATGTTTTTCAGTGTTTGGGCTCTATTTCGGATTGTTGGGGTCTAGTTCACAGGGATGGCGAAATCCATTGTCTGAGTTGTCCAAGTCATACATTTGCCGGCACGGACAAGTAAATTTTCACTGTTGACTTGTTTGTGGACAACAAAAATCCGAAACCGTAGCAAAAACTTAAATTCAAAACTTGAAACTACAGCATTTCAACTGTAAAGATATCCCTGACGTGTCAAATAAAAATTATTATTCGGCATCTTACAAGAAGATCCGCATATTAAACCATTCCGTTTTGACTGGTTTCGTTTCTAAAATGGTAAGATATGAAAATTAAAGGTCAAAGTCAGCATTTAACGCACAGTCCATAATCGGTAAGTTCCTTGTCAAATGGATAGATTCCTTATTAAAAATCATCCCAAACAAGAAAAGGGGAAGAATATCCCGATCGAACCCCCAAGAAAACAATAAAAGACTAAGATTAAAAATTATACCATTCATGTGTGGTATTAAAACAAAGCGTTAAAGATCATTTTAAGAATCATGCCTTAAAGACTTCCCATGGCTTAGAGTTGACGATGAGGGCTCAGCGAAATGTTGAATTTGACGGCAATAACAGATGCATAAGACAATTCTGCACTGTTAAACAGTTTGATTGTTAAATCAGTCAGTAAAAAATGTTTCAAGTTTCAGTGTTAAGGCAGTAAATACAATGTTTTTTTTGCATGCCTAAATTAATTTCTTAAGAGTAGTAATAAAATTTCAATTATTTCCATCTTTTATACCAATAGTTTTTCAAAAAGTACGGACAAGAAGTGTTTTGCTAAGGACAAGTGAAATTTTAATTTTGGTTGTCCATGGACAAGTAAAATAAAATGAGATTTCGCCACCCCTGGTTCAAGGTTTACTTATTCTAAAAATAGAAAATAAAATGTATAGGAGTTTGTGTTGTACATGAACATTTTGTCTGGTAATTAATGACTGTCCGTGATGGTTATATCATAGGATTAGACAATCAGGGAGAGAAATTTCAGCTGCGCTTGATTCTGATGGTATTTGGTTCTTTTTGTCCTTCTATAACTGTGAATAAACTTGAAACTAACTAGAAAAAAAGTACATTAAGATTTTTATTGAGTTTATATTCTTTTATTTCCACAGGAGCCAGCTTATTTCAACTTAAGTTACCTAAGTTTTCACTACCAGGGTGCTCACTGAGTTTTGAAACTGGGGGTACAATTATTGCTGATTTCGTTATCTTTGAACCTCTTCAAAATTGAGAGTCCCTATAATTTTTTTTCTTTTTTTTTGGGGGGGGGGGGGGGGGGGGTACATGGCCAATTTTTTGGGTAAAAATCCTCTACAAGAGTAAATGGCATGCTGTCTTTGTTGTTGTTTAGAAATTCCTTAAGATTCTCATTATAAAGACTCGTCCACTCTCTGGTAACTGACAGAAAAACACTGGTTTTAATCTAAATAAGGATGAGCTATATACCTAACTAATACCATTCATTTGTGGTATTTTGATACCACAGGACCACAAGGTTGAAACATCATTTGTTTAGACTTCTTGTGAATGGATTTCATTTGCCAGTATTTCTTTTAGTCTTCACTTAAAAACCATATATTTTAATCATCAGATGTAAAGTTATACTCTGTTTATTTTCCCGGTTTATTGAAATATCAAACAGCAACAGCACTGAATAGAAAAAAGTGACTATTGAAGTATATTCACAGTTTTAGATGGAATTCTGTATGATATATATTTAACTCTGCATTCTTTTTGCTGTAATCCACAAAGAACACTGAAAGTCTGCAGTTGTGTTCAAGAACAAAGAAAAAAAGATGAATATTTTTAATAATATCATTTTTAAGGCTTAAAGGTTCTGTATTCATTGACTTAAGTCAGTTTTTTTTTCAGTGGCAACTGTGGGGATGATATTGGCCCCATTCCTCAAAGAAAAAAATAGTTTTCTTCAGTTAAGAATTCAGTTAAAGAAATCCCCTGTAAATGTATTTGATATATATAGGAGTTTTGTTATCTTGTCGATTTGGCCCTGTCATACTTCCACAAACACTGAACAAAGGGCTGCCCAGACTTCACCAAAACCATCATCTTATGGTACAACTAGTGACTAAGCATGTGCTGAATAATGCATAGCCAAAATGAAAACACATAAAAGTTCAATTTTGATTTTAACCCTCTCCCGCATATAGACTCATTTTGACGCACTCAGTAGGTACCACATAAAGCCTGATCTGCAGAAAACCACAGTTAAACCTTACCAAATTTAATTATAAAATCCTCATTTCCAGACCACTGAGGAGCAGCAAACAGCATAAAACCTGATCAGCCTGCGAGTTACTCGCAGGCTGATCTGGTTTTATGCTGTTCGCATAGGTCTTTTCATGGTTTCCTCTATGAGGGAAAGGGTTAAATAGTCTACAGTCATGATGTATTGCTGTTGTAAATGGATTTCACAGTTATATCTTACAATCAGATCCCACCCTTGTAAGAACCCCTTAAACACAAGGCCCCTATGATACAACCCTGTTAGCATTACATCCTGCCATGTTAGGTATCATACAATGTTAGGACCACCATGTTGGACCACAATGTTAGGCACAATTTAGGTTTGCTCACTACAATGTAAGGACCCCAAAATATCAGGTCTCATAGAATGTACGGACCCCACCAATATCAGGTCTCTTACAATGCTAGGACCCACCAATGTTAGGTCTCATACAATGTAAGGACCCCACCAATGTTAGGTCTCATACAATGTAAGGACCCCACCAATGTTAGGACTCATACAATGTTAGGACCCCACCAATGTTAGGACTAATACAATGTTAGGACCCCACCAATGTTAGGACTAATACAATGTTAGGACCCCACCAATGTTAGGACTCATACAATGTTAGGACCCCACCAATGTTAGGACTCATACAATGTTAGGACCCCACCAATGTTAGGACTCATACAATGTTAGGACCCCACCAATGTTAGGACTAATACAATGTTAGGACCCCACCAGTGTTTGGACTCATACAATGTTAGGACCCCACCAATGTTAGGTCTCATACAATGTTAGGACCCCACCAGTGTTTGGACCATTACTTCATGGATTAAGAATATATACCCACATCACTATTAAAAAACTAGACTTTCTTTGTTTGTACATGTTCATTCCTAAAGGAGTTTGGTGTTTTAAAAGATTACAGCAGACAGGATGCAGATTACTTTGTTCATAGTTTGTACAATCATTATAAATAATGTGATTATAATTGAAAAGAATATCATCAGATTGATTCGGCAATTACACTGCCAGTTATATTTAAAACAGATGTATAAAGATGATAAATTGAACTAATTTTATTCAGCAAATTGGTTCTTATTTTGTCACAACTGAAAGAAGTTCTTTGTTCAGTTTCTGCTTGTGTATTGAGCTTTGATTCTTCTCTTAGACAGTTGTGGCTAATTGATCAAGCATTAAAACAGTTCCTTGTTTCTATTTTCTTACTTCCTTTTAATATACAGGATCTCCATCCTGGGACATTGTCAAGATCTGTGTCTCCTGGGTTGGACCAGTACTTTGCACCTAGGAAGGTCATGAAAGATTATTTGTTCTAATGGGTTTCAAGCAACCAAGCTCCCAATCTTATTAAAATCATATCCTAATTTGTGTTCCTCTACTATCCGCGACTAGGATCTGACAACATCTCATTAGGGTTCATGTCAGATTGACCTTTAAAGTAATTTATATGTATAAACAAGTGCTCGATTTTAAACCAATTAAATAACGCGTTTCTAACTGACTTTACTAAAACATTTGTCACAGGTTAAGAAAAATGTGCAGCATGACCGGGACTCGAACCCGGGGCCTTTTGCTTACAGAGCAAATACTCTACCGAATGAGCTACCCGGCCTCTTACACATCTTTCTACCCTATTGTGAGATGAATGCGGTTACTTCCTCTGGTCGTACTGAATGACTCTGTAGCAGCTGATTTGATTGGCTTATACAAAGGTCAATCTGAGACACCCTCTATATGATGTGGTCAGATCCAGTTAGCATACTGAATCTGATTTCATGAGATTGCCAAGCCCCAGGTCTGCAGTCATGAATATTAACTTGTCCACCGCACCCAACTGACCCTTAAATAACCCTGATGATAAATCCTAGGTTTGATCGGAACTGGTTGGTTTCAATAAATTTTTCATATCCATCATTGTTTGTAGTTTGCACCTCCTGAAATACTGGTACTTGGTTATCTCCCTTGATGCTAGACACTCGGCACATGAAGAGTAGATCAGCCAGTGTCAGGATGATGTAACTAGGTCTCTGGTATCATGTGACATGTCACAATGCATGACTTACCTTTAGATGATTCACTTAAAGAAGAAAGAATTATGCCAATCCAGGGACTTAATCATTCTGTATTCATGAAAAAATCACAAGCTTAAACACTACATTTAGTCTAAGTAAGTAAGAAATAAAGGTCTTTGTCCAGTGAGAAATTGTATTCTGGATTACATTGTAACATGATTTTTTTTTTCTCATTTAACCCTTTCCCTCATATAGACTCATTTTGACGCACTCAATAGGTACCACATAAAGCCTGATCTGCAGAAAACCACAGTTAAACCTTACCAAATTTAATTACAAAATCCTCATTTCCAGACCACTAGGAGCAGCGAACAGCATAAAACCTGATCAGCCTGCGAGATACGCTGATCTGGTTTTATGCTGTTTGCATAGGTCTTTTCATGGTGTCCTCTATGAGGGAAAGGGTTAATAGATTTCCGAGAGATTTCAAGCCAAAAATAGCGCAAATATAATCATCAAGACCAGTTTTATGAGTGTTTTCCAGTATCCTGGGTTGCACGCTTGTTTATGGATATAACTTCCTTCTCAACCAGTCCCTTGCATCATCTAGTGTCAGGTCACAGAACTCTCAAACTATCGCCCTAGAATGATCTCTGCTGACTTTAATGACCCTATATTGTCTGTTTTCTTACTGAGGTAATAATGGAAACAAGGAACTGTTTTTACTTGGTGCAAAACTGAGATAACTACATATAGATAATGAAGTAGGTACAAAAGTTTGCACCTAGATCTTGATATAGAAATCACAACTTTGCTCTGCATAATTATCTTGATTTTTTAACAGATATGTTAAAACATGCTTTGATTTAAAGGTCTAGTTCAAAATGTTTTGAACGTACCTTTGAAAACTGTACCATTTATCACATATATAGCCTGAAATTCAACCAAATAATCAATACATGTGAATGACTTCAGGGCTATACATGAATTTAAGTAATGAGCTCATCTCATTGCTTTTTTTACCCCATTTCTAAGCCAGTATTCGGACATATTCCCCTGTTAAAATATTATGTTTTTCCCCCATATTTATAAATTATGAAAAATCCCTGGTCCCCTGCACTCTGCAAGCAGGGAACCAGGCCAAAGGGAGGTGGAAGGCACAACTGCAGCATCTAACACCTTAATTAAGACCCTGGGAAATACTGCTCTAATTACATATGATTAATATGTGTAACAAGATTAGAAAAGTGATATGTCAGTAAAACATGCAAACTATTGCATTGGTGTTTAATTTAATGTTTTGTATGTTTTCCATTTTGTTGATGTTTAATGACTCAAATTCCCAAGACACTGACATTGATCTTTTTCCTTGAGAATTGAAAAA
>CM037792.1:17595833-17645833 GCA_021229015.1 Solen grandis | reverse complement strand
AAAACAACACCTTTGTAGCCATGTCCATGACTCTACCCTCCAACTTTGTTATAAATCACATGGCCAGCCTCACAGCCCTCACTTCCTGAAGGATCATTTTTAACCCTTTACCTCATATGGAATCATTAGATAGCATGGCAACAGAGTGGAACCAGACCAGACCCTTTTTGATCGGATCTGTCTGGGCAGTCTTCCCTGTTTGCTCATACAATATTGTAGTCCTTAAATTCAACATAGTCTGCATGGCATAGAAAAATCTATTGTTTCATAAACCATCTATAAATTTTGTCATAATTAATATTCATGAAGTCACAAATTTGTAAATTTATTTTCATGGGTTGAAGGGTTACAGAGGTCATCTGCCAGTTTTGTTTGTATTTACACAAATATGAACAAAATATAACATCTTAACACACAAACAAATCACCCTACTTTTTATTCTCCTCAGAAGAAACTTATCAGAAATTAAGATAACATTTTTTCCTATCTCCAGGCACTGGTACTTTGTTTTGCACTTGTGTACTGTTTTTCGCCACACAGCTCAATGTAGCACTTGTGACCTCTACTGGTCAGGCTAGTACTGTTGAGCTACATATTATGTAGACAAACATGTTCTTACACATGAATAAATGTGAGAGTTTTTGTACATGTCAAATAAAAATATGAAATATTGGGTTTGGAAAAAAGTGAGCAGAAATGTTCCTGAGACTGATATTTAAATGCAACCGTGTTGAACTTAGCAGGGACCTGTTTTTAAGCAGCCAGACAGCTTAACCCTTTACCTTATGAATATTCCTGTACAAATTTATGACATCATTAATATGAATTGACCGAACTTAAATTGTATGTGTAAAAAAATTATGAAAAATGGATTTTTCTTTGCCGCTGAGTTTTCATTAATGAATATATAACAACAGCTATTATTGAAAAAACAACCGATTTGGGCCATGGGTCAAAGGGGATTTTTGGACATTTAAAACTTCAAAGATTGCCAAAAATAACTTTTTTTTTTTTACTTGATTTTAAGCGATGATTTTGATCTGCAATTGGTTCATAATGAAAACCCTGTTGCCGTGCTCACTGTGTAGAAACTTGGCTTTATGCATTACGTTATGAGCAAGCAGAAGCAACCCTGATCAGACGGCTCCTGGATGAAACTACTGCTTGCGTCTGCTTTTTTTCCCTATTTATCAATATGAGTCTATATACATGAGGTAAAGGGTTAAACTTTGATACGCATAATTTTCAAGAAGTGAATTGATTTCAACATCATTTCTGATGTATTTGTATGAATGTGTACAGTTCATGGGTTTACTATGTGTTGTCAGAATCAACAATTGCATTTTCGCTCACCATTTGTTTTAAATTTTGATCTTGATTATTGTTTGGAAAATATATATTATTGAACTGACATTATTTGAGATTAAAATATTTCTAATACATTTGAATAATAAAGAGATTTGCTGTTCTTTTGTTGTTGATACTTGATTGTCTGAATTCTTCCTACTCCTGCTGCTTTTTAGTGGCAGAGCATTATTTATAATGTTACCCTAAGTTTTCATTGCGTCCGCGCATCCTTCCAAAATACAATCCAGACTTTTTTTCTACATGCAACTAGATATATTAGCTTATTATTGATATATAATAGTGCACTGAGATAATTAAAATTACCACTTTTCTGCCCTAATTTCTCATTTCGACAGAATTACTGACTTTTGACTTAGAAGTTTCTGCTGTGACTTAAATTTGTAGGTGGAGGGGGAATTTATTTCTCTATCAACACAGTGTGTTTCTGGTGTCCTGATTCTCCTCTTCTCCTTTGATTTGATTAATATCATTATCTACATCCCTGTCTGATTTGAGTGAGATTGTTATCTCTTGCAGTATGATATTGAGTGTGAAATATTATGAAGCAGTACTTTTTCCTTGAATTGTGAATGGGTCCGGTACCCATTCATTTGTGATAAATTAGCATTGTTTTTATCAAAATTGTGAAAACAAGTAGCAGTGTTCCTGCTGATTTTGTGAGGAGAAAATGTGGGTTAAGACAGAATACCTTTCAATTTTTCTGCAACATTGTAGGGAATGATATTATAGAAGATAATTAATTCAGCTGAGTAGGAAAGGCTTAAAGCATGCCTCCATCAGAAATACACACTTGAATTGTGAATCAGTTTGGGTCCCTTCTGTATTGTGAATTGATCCAGTCAAGGGTACTAGTTTATAAAAGAAGGAAAAAAATTGCTAGGCCAAAAAAAAAAAAAAATAGTTTTGTTTCTGGTTTCCCGACTGACCCTCTGTTTTAACGACCGACCCTAAAGTTTTTTTTTAGCTTTCTGCCTTTAAAAATATTTCCATTTTATTTACCTTTCATTTCATGTAAAAAAAAAAAAAATCCAGACCTACTGACCCTCTTTTATATTTTCTGGAGACCAAAAACGGAACTATTTTTTTATTTTTTTTCTGGCCTAAGTGTAGATCCATAAAATCAGTTGACATGGTCCAACATGGGACTCTAAATCTTTATCATGAAGACGGGGGTGTATAACGGGGGTTTTTAAGAACCATTTGTATCTTGTTCCATCATGTCGTACATACATGTACATTACATGAAGTTTTGTAAATGTTGCTGATAATCGATACCTTCACACATGTGGACAATCGCTCATAACTGTCAATGATTTTATAAGAATTATAGCATTTCTGTATCAAAGATTTGCTATTTAAATCCAAGTGTTCGCATGCTCCTGTGACATTGTAGGAGACATTACTGCGCTGCTATGGTGACCTTACGTTTTTTTTGTAAATGCTCAAAATGCGCGCCATCACTCAGCATTCTTCGCGATCCCATCGTGTCAATTGGCCATGCCACTGCGCTGCTATGGTGATGCCTGCGATCGTTTTGTGCACACCTCAGTGTTTTGTTTTTTTCTTGGACACCGTGGGAACGTGGCCCTGGTGTGTCCTCAAAAATGAAACAAGATGAAGTCCAAAGTGGTCCTAACTGACAGTGTCTGGAATGTGAAGGAGCAGGTGAAAGTTAATTTCATGTATTTTTCACCATATAGATTATCCATTGAAAGACAGAATGAACGTAAACATTTTCCACTTTCCTTGAGGTCTCCAGTAGAAATGTATGTTGAAAATAGCAAGTATATATACCCTTCACAAGGTACATGAAATGATCATAATATAAGTCAGGTAATATTCCTTTCAAACAAATAGGACTGTAGTACCGAAGCCAAACCCGCAGTTCTGATGCCTTGAAGTTCCTTTTAAAAATGTTCCTTATTTGACTTTGGTGTTCTTGTTACTGTATTGGGTGGGCAGATACCTAACAGCCATCTGGTAAGTGTGCTGTCGTTACTGACAAAAGCCACTTTTATCTGCTGACCATTTACACTCTTCATATAATTCTTATCATTTTCCATAACATTTAACCCTTTCCCTCATATAGACTCATTTTGACGAACTCAATAGGTACCACATAAAGCCTGATCTGCAGAAAACCACAGTTAAACCTTACCAAATTTAATTATAAAGTCCTCATTTCCAGACCACTGAGGAGCAGCGAACAGCATAAAACCAGATCAGCCTGCGAGTAACTGATCTGGTTTTATGCTGTTCGCATAGGTCTTTTCATGGTGTCCTCTATGAGGGAAAGGGTTAAATCTGTTTCAACTGTATAATTATCTGACACCACTGTACGTATCCCTCAAGGCATCAGATACACTAAAAAAAAATATAAACATCAGACTTGATCATATCATAAGTAAAACAAATGAAGGTGTTCAACAAAACAAGTGAGTGACCTTTCAGCATGATGCCAGTATATTTAGCTTCAGAAATGATATGGTACTTGCTTAGGTCAATAAGAGGACTACCATGGTTCTGTATCACTCTCCTGATTCAGTAGAATCTTTAGAAGTCATTTTCATGTTCTTAGTCTATTCTTATGAGAAAAACAAGTGCCACATTCTAGTGGCCATGTTTTTTCAGCTAATCAGAGTAGTTAAAAAATCTTTGTGGATGGTCACTCAAGGAAAATTTGTGCCAAATTATTTTCAAATTTGGCCAGTATTTTTGGACAAGCGTTACGTTTCACCAGCGGGCTTTTCTGAGAAAAAAAAGGACGGCTTATATTATTTAGTGCAGTGGGAGGACCGACTTCAATGTCCATCTTGAAAAAAAGACCAGACCCTCAAACCTATAAAAACAGACTACATGGAGGGAGAAGTTATTATTGCTATGGAAACCAGACGTACGAAGCTGTAATCTCAGTAATTCATCGTAAGTATAGTAGACGAACGAGTTTCAGTCTATTTCAGTATTTAAAGCACATTTTACATCTATAAAAATTTAATGTTTTGCTCAATAAAATTGTAAGGAATTACTTTATTGAAATAGAATTCTGGATTCATTTTACTAAACCATGGAGAAAATGGTCAGCAAAAAGATGTTTCTGGTCTATGTGAAAGTTTTGTTTTTTTTCAGCCACGAGGACTGTCATTTCTGACCATATTATTTTTTTCCAGCCCTGACCAAAATTTCATTTTTAATATTTTAATGACATATATATGATCTGTGACTCAAATAAAATTCATATATATGTTTTCTTCTTTTACTATAATAAACTACTTAATGGGTGTTTATTTTTTTTTTGTTATTTTTCATGCATTTATGTTCAACAGTCATATAGAGATCTATGGAAAATGCACATGCCTTTATGTTCAGTATATTTTTATTTTTTAATGAAAAAAAAGACTATTTGAACTAGAACAATTAATTTATTTATTTATATATTTTTTCCTTTTGATTTTGTGCTTGTCTGTCTCGATTGTATCCATTCCATAACTGTGTCATTTTTTTTATGGATTTTGAAAAAGCTTGATTGAAATGTTCACCATCATTAGACAATTTGTTGCGTGAAAGACCCAGGTCTGTGTCCAATATGGGGTCAGCAAACGAAACCTGAAATTTATTTAGTTGCCATGTTACATCTCATCCTTTGCATAGCAGCATTAACCCTTGCAAAGTGGCATTCAATGAAATTTTATGGGGAGCTTCACTAATAGGAGATATTATATCATCATGATTCGGCTGAAAAAAATATGGACCTTATAGTATGATATAGGATCATTTGTGTCAGGAGTAGTTCTCAGCAATTACCTGTTGAAATTTTATGACAATTTATGAGATTATTAGCTTAGGTGTTATGAGATTATTAGCTTAGGCCTGTTATGAGATTATTAGCTTAGGCCTGTTATGAGATTATTAGCTTAGGCCTGTAATTTTTCCACTAAAAACCTACCCTATTTTTTTTTAGCTGAGCCTAAAGTTTTTATTGATGTATCTTAAAAAAAAATTAGCAGATAAAATAAAAATCAATATTATAAAAACATCAAAAAAATTAACACAGTTTCAAAGTACACATAGAATTAAATTATTACAAGTATTATACTAGATATATTAATACAGTGTATCAGTATTTGTATCATATTGGGTACTCTCTTTTTTGTACTCTTTTTGGAGTGGGTGGGGGTTCTACCAACTAACCAACTGTTCAAACAAGTAATTAATTGTTTTAGGCCTTATGTATCCCGGCTTTACTTCGGTAAGCATCTATTGGTTTCACGGATATCGTGTTTTAATTGCTTACACCCAGTCACATTATCCTGACACCAGGCTAACAATCCTGCAACTACCCTTATATGCTGAGCACCAGCAAGGGAGCTATAACAAATACCATTTTTTACAACTTTGGTATGTCGCGGTCGGGTTTCGAACTTACGACCTCCTACTCCCGAGGCAGACGCTCTAACCACTCAGCCACTCGGTAGGATGTGTTTGTATTAGTCTTCAGACTTGAATTCATTACGTTATATGAACTGATCTAATCTAATCAGGATCTACATTGCATTTTAGTTGAAAACAAAACCAGGCCTGACTGCATAAATGGTCATAAAGAATTTCAAGGGATCTTCATCAGGTGAAAGGTTAAGGGAAATAAACAGACTGCAGGGACTTTTTTCCAATCAGTTTAATTTAAAATAAGTGAGGTTGTTATCTAGCCTTACTGTGATTTGTTCATTTCAGGAGCCACAAGACGACAACCTCAAGCATCAGTTAACTCGATTTGGGAAGATGACAAGTCTGAAAATATGTCCGCCAATCCCAGCCCTGTGAGGCCTGTGGCTTTAATTGAGAACTTGGCTCAGCAGGATGAGCCTGAAGATGGAAATGTGTTGGAATGAGAGTCTAGTCATCCTGAGGCCTTTGTCTGGAAAACCAACTCCTTGGTCTTCACGTACACCGTACCGGCATAGGAAATGTGTGTCCTGTTCCAGTCATGAGAAGACTATTACCAGACTTAGCCAAGAGAACGAAGAGCTAAAGTTAAAATCCTGTGAGTACCTAAAACTGATTTTGTCTGTTACTTCATTGGCGATGAATAGTAAAGTCTGCAGAATTCCAACTATAGAGATAAAATTTGAATACCATGATACATACATGTGTAAATAGGTAATTTCCTATTCTTGCCTTTACATCTATTCTGATAAAACTTCAGCTATCTATTATAAAAAACAAAGGTGTTACAAGCTAATACAATAGCTACCTCTGATATGAATACCGTATAGCTCAAAATAATAGCCCCACCCTCCCCCTTTTTTTGGCCCCCCAAAAATAAATAATAAAAATGAATTACCTTTTTCCAAGCTGAACTTCATTTTAATTCCATCCATCCATAATCCAAATGCAGATAAACTTTAAAACTGTTAACATTTTTGAACTGTTAAAAAAATGCTGTACTTCTACTCAATATAACCAAAAAGTACCAACAGATATGGGGGGCACTTATTTGGGACCTTGAAATTATTTGGAGTAAAATATTGGGAAAATGCATTAGCCCCAAGGGGGGTGGGTTTAGAGCTATACAATAGGTACAGGATTAAAACATACTGTGAAATCATTGATTTTCGTGAGACATATATTTTTGTTGATTTCATGGAGAGTTTTATCCACAAACTTTAATCCTGATGAGATCCGTTCTTTTCCTATATATTGCATCCTCTTAAACATGCATTTACGAATATACATGCACTCAAATTTATTTTGAGTACATAATCAATGAAATTTAATGTCAATGAAAATTAATGATTTTACAATACATAATTACATAATTTTTTACACACTATGTCTCTTCTCTTGGATTTTGTACATTTCACATATGGTTAAATTTCTCAGGAAAATTAGCTAATTTTAATTGTACAGTCTTCTTTAATTTACTTCACAGTACAGGGTTCAAGGTTGCCATCAGAAAAACCGAAGGCTGGCATTGTTAACAGAGATACAGCCTTGGAGTTTAGTGTAAGTTTACATTTAGTACTCTTTATGTCCCCAATAAGTAAGAAGTAAACGTATATAGGGTTACCATTGTCCATACATTTGTTTAAGGATAATATCATGGGCTCGGTGCAAAAGGGTCGTAGCTTATGTGTATTAAAGTAGAAATTGAGACCCTTTTTTGCTGAGCCCTTGATTTTGTACATTATGTCCAAAATAACTTTCAATTTGTTCTGTTTTATTAGACAAATTAACCAGTCCAGGAATTGACCATTATCTGCCCTCTACAGTTGTTAGGTTGTGTACATATGACAATCTTTTTTCTTTTCTAGATGTTAGAGGTTTATCCCCAGACAGATGTCTGGTGGTATACATCCCAGAGGGATGCCGTGTTGTTCAATGGCAAGCAACAGCCGGAGCAGACCTTGAGCAGGGCTATGGATGTTTTCTTCTCCAAAGACATGCAAAAGGGGTCCAGTGCACGCGGAGGGGGGAACTATCCTCCGCTGAACAAAACAATTCTGGATGCATGTCTCTGTAAGTAAACAAAATGCATTGACTATAGAAAATTTTACTATATTTGGTGACATAGGCTTTGAAACCACCAATCTTTGCAAGCCAGCTGAAAGACTTCCTCACGTGAAAATTTGACTGGCCTATGATTTTATGCTTTGATATGTGAGGTCTTACACCATTGATTTGAAAGAAATACTTGTCAAATTCTCCTATCCTCCTCAGCCATTTTCAAATTTATTAAACACAAAGTATCCTGCTGAATTAAGAGATATTGCAAAGTCTAAGAATAAATTCCCCTAGAAATGGTCTGTATCAATATGAAAAAGATTTCCTGCCTACTCTAAACATTGTTGAGGTTCAATTTTAATATATCTCTGCATTATCTCGGCATAGGCAAACAACATGTCAGGAAACCATGACAGAGGTCAAAGCCTGCCATGCTTTCCTCAAGTTCTTCACTCATTATTTTGTCCTTCATACAGGCTTCTATGAAAGTTTAAACCTGGTAAATTATAGTGTTATTTTGGTATTCTCTGTAGTCTTTTGTATTTGTTTTATCTGAAATCAAATCAAAATACCCAAGATAACACTAATATGAGGAGATAGAGATGGAATCTTGGGATATTATCTTATTCCTTCATGTTTATTGCCGAAACTCTAAAAAGTAAATATTTAGTAAGACCCTGTCCTGTGTTCTCAAAAATAAAAATTGTACTTAAGTATGATTTTCATACTTATACTCAAACTATGCCCATTGGTTTAAGTAGGGATTTGAGTATTACACTTAAATTTGAGCCTGAGATCATACTTAAGTATTTTCGAGAACATTGGGCCATATATACTAATTTGTCAACAATTAAATAGAAAGTCAACACACTTAACACTTTCCCCAATTTAAAAAAAAAAATGATACATTTTTTTTATGGTTCTCTTTTTAGCTCAGCTGTTTTTCAAAGAAAAAATATAGAGAGGTATTGTCATCACTCTGGTGTCTTCGTTAGTGTAGTCATCATGGAAACTTTAACCTTGGTCATTATTTCTAACCTATTTTAAAAACATTTTGTCATCAAACTTCATATTCTTCTTCACTATCATCGGTAAAGTCGCTGACTTAAACACTCACTCAGCCCCTCAACTCATGGGTACGAATCCCAGTAGGGTCTTTCGGATTTTCATGTGAAGAAGCATTCCAGCTGGCTTGCAGTAGGTCAGTGGTTCTACCCGGATGCCTCCGTGCATTCGGGGTCTTCCTCCTGAAATTAGCTGGACATTGCTAAATGATTTAAATACTGTCAAAGCGACAGAAAACTCAAATATGTCAAATAGTCACTCACCAGGGCTACATTACAGACAAGCGTTGTCATCCACATGAGGTGCTCTTGTTTATACATGTATTTGTATTTGTAATAAAAGGTTGAAATTGAAAATTGAATGAGGCTGAAACTCACAGTAGTGAGAGGCTTATGTGATTGTAAGTCAAAAAGAATAAACATTCAATAATAATGACCCTCCAAGTACATTGTTTTTCATAAAAAAATATTGTTTCTAATAGATAAAAGTTGAAGTACAAATGAAATGTACTGTTTTTTTTTCCATATACAAATGTATTCACATTGCTTGTAATTGCCATAAAACATGATTAGATGATTTGATTTCTTTATAGGTTTCGTGCAGGAAAAATGGGATATTATGGAGTCGGCACTTATAAAGGTGGTTAATGACAAGTGTAGCCACCAAAGGAGGCCAAAAAGAACAGGCCTCTATGACAGAGAGAAATACCTACTCAAGAAGGCGAAGGCAGTAAAGACCAACAAGTTGGAAGTACTGAAAACTGGGCACTGAAATCATTATATCATAGTCTTTTCATATGCTCGAAGGACGGTATTACATTACATTCGTCTGTCCGTTAGCAGTTTTGAGTCTGCTCTGTATCTTAAGATCCACTGGAAGGACATTGAAATTATTAAACAGAAATGTCAACCATACTGAGAGGATGTGGAGGTAGTTTTGATGTCTTGGTTCAAGGTCAAGGTCACATTTGAAGGTAGTTAGCAATTTCTTTTCCACTTTGTGTCTTGAAAACCACTGGGAGGAAATTGAAATTATTTGCCAGAAATGGCAACCCTACAGAGATGAAGTGCAGATCAAGTGTAAGTTTCAGCTGTATTGGGTCAAGGTCACAGTAGGAAGTCTCAGTATGAAGCAACTTGCCATTCTGATATAATGCAACACTATTTTGTGTCTGTTTATTAGTCCCCTACCAGTGTTTACATCAGAGGGGACTGTAAGTTTGCCCTCCTCTTTTCTGTCTGTCAGCATCTCCTTATTAAAATGTTGCTGTTGATGAAATGCTTATCCATTTGTCAAAGGTAGTTCACTCTTAATACCTTTCTTCGGGCGTATATTGCCCTACTCTCAGCGGAGCTCTTGTTTAACTAGTTATGTCCCCCTTCGAAGAATTGAATATTGTATTGAATGGTTTTTTAGCTCACCTGAGCACAGCTCAGGGTGAGCTTTTGGGATACTTGATTGTCCGTCGTCCGTCAACAATTTTGATGTTAACACACTAGAGGCCACAATTTTTATCCAATCTTCCTCAAACTTGGTCAGAATGTTTGTCTTGATGATATCTTGAACCCTTTCGAAAATAGGTCAGGTTGGATAAAAAAGTAGGTCAGTAGGTCAAATCTTAGAAAAATCTTGTTTACACACTAGAGGCCACAATTTTGATCCAATCTTCCTCAAACTTGGTCAGAATGTTTGTCTTGATGATATGTCGAACCAGTTCGAAAATGGGCCGGGCTGGACCGAAAAGTAGGTCAATAGGTCAAATCTTAAAAAAATCTTGTTTACACACTAAGGCCACAATTTTGATCCAATCTTCCTCAAACTTGGTCAGAATGTTTGTCTGATGATATTCGAACCAGTTGAAAATGGGTGGGGCTGGACAGAAATGTAGGTCAGTAGGTCAAATCTTAGAAAAATCTTGTTTATACTCTGAGGGCAACTTTTTTGGTCCAATCATCCTCAAACTTTGGCAGAATGTTTGTCATGATGATATCTTTTGTGGATGGTGTCAGAAAATTCCTGAACATTGTTTCACCTCATCATCTTAATTCTAAAGCAATCTGTTTTGTACAGGCAATGAATGATACTTTTCTCAGGTGAGCGATCTAGGGCCATCTTGGCCCTCTTGTTTTTTATTGTTAATTAAATTCTTTTAGCTCCCAGCTATTGTTAGTTTTTTGTTATTGTTTTAACAGTGATTGTTTATAGCCAGGATCTTAAACCAGTGTGAATAAAAAAAAAATGGCTATTAGTGTCAGTGTGTTGTCAGCTGGTATAAAATTTAATGTCATTCATATATCAGATCTGAGGTTTGACTGGTTATACTGGACTAAAAAGGCCAAAACCGCTGCTGTTGTTAGTGTGATTTCATTGTATTGCCAGTTGTTTTTGTTTTGTTTTTTTGTTTCCAGTTTATTGTCAGTGTGTTTCCTGATCAGGTAACAGACTGATATTTGACTGAAAAGGATCGGAAGCATATCTTGCAAGAATAACAATAAACTGATAACACACTGACAATGTACCCTTTTTCGTAAGGGTATACATGCTAGTTCTTTCTCTCTGATATTTATCAAAAATGAAACTCTTTTTGTGGCTTTAAATAATAATTATGTGTGGGTTTTAATCTGTTTTGTATGGAATATGCACATCAATATAATGTTGATTACTTTGGTTGGTTGTTTACAATGACAAACCTGCATTATTACTTATTTGCTGACAGTGACAAAAGCGCATGTGCTGTGCGAGGCAAAGGGGCAGTTGCACTCTGCCTGGCTATTTAAAGCTAGCTTAGTCTGTAGTCAAACAACTGTGTATATAAATTCACAATTTTAGGAAAAAATTCACAATTTTATAAGAAAAAACAGTTTTTTTTTTCAGTATTCATAGTACCGGACCCATTCGCAATTAATCTTTGTATGAGGATACAGATGAAAATTTATCCATATTGATCTTACCAGTCAGGAGGCTGACTTGGGTGTTGTTGTTGTTTTGGAAGCCTGAAATGTGTGTCATTATGCCATTATTTTGTAGAAGCTTTCAGTGGTTTATTTAAGGATCTGACTTTTACTTGCCTGGGCAAGTTACTTTGAACATCTTGCCCCCCAGTGAAATCAGGTTGTCTAATTTTAAGTTGGAGATTTTTAATTTTAAAAAAAAATATGTGTAATATTAAGATGAATTAAAGTATCAAACACAATGTGCAAGAAACTAACCCCCAAAACAATGTAGAAAATAATTAAAAAAGAGAACAAAAAGAACAAAAAAAAAAAGATATTATTTAAGAAAATAAATTTGCCCATTGGGCTATTTCCTTTGAAAAATCACTTGCCTGCTTTGATTTTAACCTGGCTAGGGCAAGCGGGCGTCCACTTTAGAAAACCCCTGAACTTTAACCCTTTCACTGCCTATCCTGTACCTCCTTGGTGACAAAATCATGCTACACACTATATCCTGAGCATCACTCTGGTTTATTATGTAGTTTACAGTCTAAGGAAAGTAAATTGTTAGTGTCAAATATGTTCTGTAGTTGTCTCACTTAACTCTTTCCCTCATAGAGGAAACCATGAAAAGACCTATGCAAACAACATAAAACCAGATCAGCCTGCAAGTAACTCGCAGGCTGATCAGGTTTTATGCTGTTCGCTGCTCCTCAGTGGTCTGGAAATGAGGAATTTGTAATTAAATTTGGTAAGGTTTATCTGTGGTTTTCTGCAGATCAGGCTTTATGTGGTACCTATTGAGTGCGTCAAAATGAGCTCTATGAGGGAAAGGGAATAATAATATTCATTTTCATTCACGTGATTGAATGGACCAATCAGAATGTTTTATTTAGTAAACAATGGCCAAAACATTTGCCAGATCCTGGCATATAACAACAACTAGTCTACAGCAGAGAAAGGTGAAAAAACAGTACTTGACAGTCACGTGTTCTGATGTTATTTTAATAAAACGTTTAAATCCTGAAATACTTGATCAGAATCAGTCATTTGCACAAACAGGTGGGTGGGGTATAGTACAAGAGTTGTCATAGTTTAAACTGACTTTACTCATAAAAGTATGTTTATGTATTGGAATGGAAGGCATGGTGTTCATTCAAATGTAGTGGTTGTTTTGGAAGGTTTTTTAGTTTTTGTTATATGTTATAAATTGAATTGTCTTGTAAACTTCATATAGATTTATGTTTGAGTATAACGTCGTTACTTCAAGTGATTCTTAGTAACCTGATTGCTAGCTTTTCTATTCAACTCATTTGCTAATATTTAGTAGAAATAATCAGATGTAAGTCTGCAAATGACTGAAATACTGCTGACAGGGCAAAATTTAAACTCAAGCAAAACATGAAATGTTTGTAAAACGTAATATATGCCTCCTTCATATGCCATTTTATTTCTGTGAGCTATATTATACGAATGATATTTGACTTCATAGCGTGGGCTGGTCACAAATTCGTTTAAAACTTACTTTAACACAGTGTTTGTGAGAATTCAACTTATAACCTTAGACCTTGACCTTTGAGGTACTTACCCCAAAATCAGTAGGGTTGTTCTACAAGTCTTAAGTAACAACTGTATAATGATTGAGACCTAGGAGTTAATTAGATTTAGAGTTATCAGTCGGACAATGCTTACTTTACACAGTGTTTATGAGAATTTAACTTTATATTACCTCATGACCTTGACCTTTGAGGTACTCATTCCAAAATCAATAGGGGTCTTCTACTAGTCATAAGCAACTTGAGACTTTAGGGTAAAAAGAACTTAAGTTCACTTGGACGAGGTTTGGTCTACCGACAGACCGACAGACATGTGCAAAGCAATATGCCCCCTCTTCCGCAAAGGGGGGCATAAAAAAAACCCATAAAAAAAACCAGATGAGATGGAATAGGGAATAAAGTTGGATTACTGATGGAGGAAACTACATAAAAATGGACTCAAGTGCTCTTGCTGTCTTATTTAATCAACTGTATCGACATGTGACAATTCGGAGGCATACTAATAGTTTTAAATGAAAACTAGAAGTTTGTTAAAATTACAAATGAAACGGCTTTCCGTTTGCATATCGCAAAGGGATTAAATTCAATATTTAAGAAAGATATTACTTGCTGATGCTTAATCAATGAAGATTTTAGTTAATCACTTTAAATTTTCAACACATTTTTGTGCATCTTAAACTACGGCTTTTTAATTACCAGTTGAAAGGTCATTGATTCAATTGTTGATTTGATTTGAAATTATCAATACTGCTTGAGTATCATTATTGTCATAATCACCTGACTGAACATAAAGTCCTTTAGTATGCACCATTTCAGTTAATAAAAAAAATCAAATTGCTTCGAGAGTGCAAACAGGTGTTTTTTTTTCTTCAAGTTTTCAAGCAGACATTCCATGAAACATGGATATCTGCCTTGTTTGATTACATAATCACTTTATGAAGGTGATAAGTTTCAACATTTTTGAAAGTTTAAAGTTCATTGGTCAAATTGGCAAATTATATGAATATTTAATAATTCTTAATTCAATATGTATGACGTCATAACCACGTGATAGAATAAACATTTCTTGCAGTATGCATCACTTCATTTCAACTCAATAAATTCTGAAGATCTTTAAAAAAATGTTTTTTTTGTCTTTTTACTGACATCATAACCATGTGACTTAAGAGAATATCATTCAGAAAAAAGAATTTGTAAACCCCTATGCCAAAATGTTGTCCAATTTGCATGCTTCTAATGCATCAGGGGGCTTTGTAACATTAAAATGTATTTTTAGGACCAAAGTTCGAAACTTGGTATTGCCATAAAATTTTTAGTGCCTTACATACATCTTCTGTGAAAATATCAAGGAAAATCCAACCAGAATTGAAAATAAATTGAATTTAAAAATTAAAACTTTTTTGTTGAGGCAATTTAATTTTCATGTTGCGTGGACATTGGCAACATATTGAAAGTAACTCTTGAACAGGTTGGAGAAAAAAGTATAATAATAAGAATAAACATAACAAACCCTTTATGTTTTCCATAGGTTTGCAGAAAGCTGTAATAAGACTGAATTTGTCAAAAATTGCCAATTTAAGAGGCTATTCTCACAGTTTAGTGTTAAAAATATACCCTTTTGAAGAAGACAGATTCTATGAAATTTATTGAGAGGTGTGATATTGTCTCTTTAGTCAGCCTTCCCATTCATTCTGTTATTTACTAAAAAAAAAAACACGCATGGAAGGTGTCAAAATTGTTGGTGTTCTGTCAGAGCTGAGGTACAAGGAAAACAGAATTACTATGTCCAGTTGCATAACTGTTACCAGGGGAATCAGAAAAGAGTGTTATTTTATGCCCTGAAATAAAGTCTCAAAATGTTGAGAAGAAATCGGAGTGTGTAAAGTTTAACTGAAGAAATGAAACAATTTTGCTAATGGTGATATTCAGTTCTTCTGATTGAGTTGAACTCTACTGAAAAGGCTGACAAAAGCATTCTGTCTAAACTCCATATTTCAATGAACTTTGTTGCTATCATTTTAGATTCCCATCAGCAGAAGTATATGGAAACCCGTATTCGAATATGCCCTTATTGTAACAAGTATTTTGCTGCCCAGTCACATCTCAACAGGCATCTGAAGATTCATACAGGAGAAAAACCATTCCAATGTAGCGTTTGTGAGCGTCACTTCAGACTGAAACACCAGCTGAAAAGTCACATGATGATCCATTTTAAAGATACTTTGAACCACTAGGGAGCTTTATCAGCAAATTAATTATGGAAGGTACAGCAGTCTTGGCTGTGAAAGGAAATCTCACACAAGTTTAAGGAGTTATTAAGGACTCAAGGACCTGCTGTTGCCACTTGTGTTGCAATGATATTGAATGCATTGTGATTGGAGGTTCAGAATGGATACACCAATTTGTTTAAGGAAAGTGTTTGTGCTTGTTGGAAGATTTGAAAGGCCTGAAAATGTTCACTGCTCAATTTGATAGGAATTGGCTACTGACTGCCAGTGGAATGACCAACATTGATGAATATAATTGAAACTGGTCACATTGGCATCAAAAAGGTTCAGGACTTGATGTTAATGTCGGATAATTTCTTATTGGGACTTATAATAAGTGGAATAAATTTGATATGGTTTTTGTGGTCGTTTAAGCATCAGTATGTTAAAACAGAAGTCTTTGTTCATGATATTATATATTTTATATACAGTAGAACCCCTTTAAACCGGACAAGGTTGGGGACAACATAAATTTCCGGTTTAGAGGGGTTTCCAGTTTAGAGGGGTTTTGACCTTTTGAACAACAAACCATGTCTATATATACATGTATAAATGTAATGCAGTATATGTGTTTGTTTTATGCTGGGATTGAAAGGAAGAGATGAAAAACTGTTTTAAACTGTTTATTTATTTATTTATTTTTATTATTGCATTTTATTTTTGTTTTGCATTAATGAATATCATATAACTTTATGCATATGTAAATACAGTAAACTAAAACATGTCAGCACATCACTATCATCATTATCATATACAGTTTTTGTCTGTTAAATATAAAATTGAAATTTATTGGTTACTATTGTTTATTTAACTGTCAATCACAATCCTGTCCTTAAGTTTCACAGTTAGACTTACCAAACTACAATTTCTAACGCCTCTCGTGTTAATTTTGGGGATCATTACTAATTTCAAACGCTGATTGTCGGATTAAAATTGTTTTCATAACACTCATTATCAGTCGTTCCTTAAATCCAATGCACCGGCTAAGTGTATTTTTCACACCTATGTTGATCACAAGATGCACCGACAGCGGCGAAATAGCGGATCCCTACAGGTAGAATTAATTGCCTCAGGCAGTTTGGTGTTTCGAGTTTGTGTACTATTTATTGGGTTGATGTCAGGTCCCAGATACGTGTCCGGTTTCCAGGGTGACTTTTCCGTTGCTATGAATGAAAGTGTGCCCCGAAATACATCCGGTTTCCGGAATGCAGGGTTTCCGGTATACAGAGTTTACGATTATATGAAATAAATAAGGGTTGAAAATGGGACCAAAACTTTTTTCCTGTTTAGAGGAAATTCCGGTATATAGGGAGTTCCGGTTTGGAGGAGTTCCACTGTATTCATACATTGAGAATGTTTCTTTCGATTATCATTTCAGCACTACAATTACAGAATAATCACATAACTAGAAATTGTGATATATGTTCTTGGGATATTTGTCTTTATAATGTGTGCGTGTTTTAAACAGTTTTGCCAACTTGAGCAGTGAGAGAAACTGTGGTTGTATTAATTGCATAGTACAGTTCACAATTTCTTAGCTTGCTAGAAGAAGATAGAAGAAAGAGTTAGCGAACTGAAACACTGATTTTGTTTTTAAATTTCAGAAAGCATGGCTAAAAAGCAGAACAGTAACACCACATGCCAATACTGCGGGAAGGTATTTCAGAGTTGTTCACACCTAGCACGCCATGTGAAGGTTCACACTGGGGAGAAACTGTTTCAGTGTCCTATCTGTCACAAATCGTTCACGCTGAAACACCATGTCAAGAGCCACATGGCCGTACATTTGAAAGATTCTTTCTGGGATTTAAACTGATGAGTCAGATTCATACGCAGAAGTTACCTCCCCTTACAGTTGTAGTGAGTGTGCAAGGGAGACTACTTTGGAGATGTATGCTGACAAGGTCTCCGATAGTACATCAGGTTTTTTCTGCAAAAAGAGAAAGGGGGAACCAAAAAGTGGTTAGAGAATTAAATACCATCTGGAATATAGAATACACTTGTTGGAGAGGTTCATTTGTAGATGAACAACTGATTTTGTCTGTGTATGACTGTGTATGAAAAAAAATGTATATATCAGAGAAATATCCAGACCAGTACATTGAGATCTGATATTTTACTTTAATATAGGGGAATTCGATTGCTGATTTGTGCTTTCTAAATCAATGGAATGTACATTTTCTTTGATTCTCAAACTGACATTCTTGAATACAACATGTTTCCTTTCAACTGGAATATTGTTACCAAATAATCAAAGAACTTGGAGAATCTAATATGTTATTCTTTTTATACTGTAAATTCATTATTTTTTAAACATTATATTTATAGGAATTTGTTACAAACTCAATTTCGTGGGTACATTCATTTGTGAATTCATATCTAGAAAACGAGGTCTTATGATAAATGATTTTACAAAATCAGTGAAGATAAGACCCACTCATAAATTGAATGGCTAAATGTAGTATTATAAGGTAATAAACGGTACAACCAATTACTACCAACATTTGAGTGAGAGAACTATCAACATCTGTGAATCAGGAATGGCTGTTATTGTGAACGGAAGAAACCTGCTGTACAAATTGAAAAGTTTTCATTGAATGGCGAGTGTTGGATGCTGTTCGGAGGTTGTTCCTTTTTTAGAATTAAATCTTGTGGATTTCAATGTCTGGTTTGTTTTGGAAAGTCTGGATGATGTGCAGTTTGATCTCTAATATGATTGACACTTTGAATTAAACCCCTATGTCTTTTGACCTATTGAAAAGGTGTGCATGACATTGGTTAACCTCCTGAAAAGGTGTGAATAGACCTAGTCCAGAAAAAAGGCTATATGGTAAATCCAGGACTTATAGATGTTATCCGAAACTAGGCAAATGTGGGGTTTTTCCCATCTTATCAGGGGTGGGGGGGGGGGGGTTACAAATAAACTTTTACCATTAAAGTTTCATGGTGCACTACCATCTACAATAGAATTAGTGCAACACCGCAAAGTTGTAACTGTAAAATTTTGTACCCCCGATTAGCTGGGAAATTCCAAAATATTCTTAATTCCGGAGTAACTCTGTTAAGTCTTATTGTTAGAAAATATACAGTGCATTATCACTTACATTAAGCAAACTAATGAAGCGTGGATTTTAATATCCTATTTGTACTGTCCTAGGTTTCCCATTATACATGAATTCTGGGATACAAGTATTATATGATGACTTTATTTCATTAAAAAGCTAAATTTCAATAACATTTAACAGAGATTCTTTCATTTCAACTAAGGTCCCTCATTTACAATAAAAAAACACAATTTGAATTCATACAGTCTAGAGCCTACAGAATATATCTGGAGCAGTGGTGTAAATTTCTAAAATTTTCACTCACCCTTCATTGATCTTCCTAAATTTGAGATAGTAAAATCAAGAAAATTACAAAAACTTTGATTTAACTTGCCCCATGCTAATGTACACTCTTGTGGCAATCCGGCGAGCAGAATTTTACATCCGAATTCAGGGTGTCCAAACCTAGTTACTGTTATATTTGTGACTATTTTACAATATTAACAAATGAATTATTTGGGGTCCAAATCAACCGTCTATTTTGGCATTTTCATGTTATCCCTTTCCCTCATATAGACTCATTTTGAAGCATTCAGTAGGTATCCCATAAAGCCTGATCTGCAGAAAACCACAGTTAAACCTTACCAAATTTAATTACAAAATCCTCATTTCCAGACCACTGAGGAGCAGCAAACAGCATAAAACCTGATCAGCCTGCAAGTTACTCACAGGCTGATCTGGTTTTATGCTGTTCGCATAGGTCTTTTCATGGTTTCCTCTATGAGGGAAAGGGTTATGGTGGCTTGTTTGGTAAAGGAACTACATTCATGTAATTCATTCCACCATGTTACATAAAAGTGCTCAAACTCTTAAAAAGTTTCCTCTCTTTTCAGACAAGTCACCAGAACAGAGGCGGTCAGATATCGGAGATCGTCTCCTGACCTGTCGGTTCTGCCTTAAGCCGTTTACATACAAATCTAATCTGGTTAGACATGAGAAGATCCATACAGGAGAGAAGTCATTCCAGTGTAGAATATGTCAAAAAATGTTTACCCTCAAACACCATTTGAAGAGTCACATGTTTGTCCACTATAAACTTGAGATCTGATTTATTGATCATGTAAAATTCAATAACATTAAACAGGGTGTCTTTCATTTAAACTAAGGTTCCTTTGTTTACCAAAAAAAAAAAAAAAAAACCAAAAACAGAGATTCTTCCATTCAAACTAAGGTCTTGTGTTTGCATAAAAAAAAAATACAACAATTGAAATTCATACAGTGTAGAGGCCATATATTCAATGTTTTTGAAACAGTACTGAAAATTCCTAATATTTTCACTCAACCTTCATTGGACTTCCTACTTTGAAATAGTAAAATCAAGAAAATTGCAAAAACATTTTGATTTAACTTGCCCTACGCTAATGAACACTCTCTGTGGCAATGCGGCGAGCAGAATTTTACATCCGTATTCAGGGTGTCCAAACCTAGTTGCTCTGTTATATTTGTGACTATATTACAATATTAACAAATGAATTTTTTGGGGTCCAAATCAACCGTCTGTTTTGGCATTTTCATGTTATAGTGGCTTGTGTGGTAAAGAAACTACACTCTTGTTTCTTTTCTTCCATCAGGTTTCATAAAAACTGTACAAACTTCTAAACAGTTTCCTCTCTTTTCAGACAAGTCACCAGAAAAGAGGCGGTCCGATATCAGAGATCGCCTCCTGACCTGTCGGTTCTGCCTTAAGCCGTTTGCATGCATGTCCAAACTGGTTAGACACGAGAAGATCCATACAGGAGAGAAGTCATTCCAGTGTAGAATATGTCAAAAAATGTTTACCCTCAAACACCATTTGAAGAGTCACATGTCTGTTCACTTCAACTTCGGAATCTGATTGAAAGATATCTTTACAGGGAAGGAGGAAACTTTGAAATCATATTCTTGATAAAATAATGAGGTGTTATGCTTGCTAATGGCTAAACAATAAGTGTTGATGTGAATTGGGATCAGTTTGATAGCAAGCAGTGTGAAAGAAATTCCCTGATTGGTTAGATTTATCCAATAGATATATGCAGTTTAATCTGGTCAATGTGCTTGTTGGCCACAAGGAAATCTAATATCAGACTAGACTGGACCTTAGGATTTTATGTTCCTAGTTTCCTTTATCTGTCTACTTAACTCTTACAACTTGTCCCTGCCTCCTTGCTCATGTTCAGTTTCAGATTAGGTCAGGTTGTTTAGATTTGTGGTACTGTGGCGGCTTTTTTATTTGGTCAAGTTTTTGTTTTTAGTATTTTAACCCTTATCATGCTAAATTTCTTGAAAAGGATTCTTTCTTCATTTTGGATTGTACCATTAGTTGTTTATGGGAGTGCTTGCTGAAAATCTATTGACTGAATAGCAAACATTGCAGACCATGATCAGATTGCATGGATGTGCAGGCTGATCTTGGTCTGCACTGGTTGCAAAGGCAGTCACAAGAGCCCACAGTATTGTGCATAAAGAAATTATTATGTTTTTTTTTCTGGTTTTTTTTTCTTAAATAGTTAAGAAATTTGTTTTTCCCTTACACTCAAAAGAAGGATAGCTATTTTGTGTGTTAATTCATCACTGTCAAAGTATTTGACATTTGTACATAATTTTACAATAAAATGATATAATTTGCCAACCCTGTATGAAGATCTTGCATCAAATTGACATGTATATTACCTGTTCTGCTTTACAATGTGTCACATGTTTTATAAAGAGATGCTTAAAATTAGAATGCAATGTTTTGATGTGTTTGAGGTAGCTGTGTGTATCACTCACTTGTTTATAAATATGGGATATAAAATCATGTGTTTAAGTTATTTTTAGATTTTTATAAAGTGTATATGTTGTCTTAAACCTTTTCATATTCATGTACAAATTTATGACTTGATGAATATTAATTAACTAAACCTTAAATGGTATATGAAAGCATGAATTTTCCTTTGCCACACATACTGTGTGGAAACCGAGCTACAAGATCTGATAGTAGCTGTCTGATCTGGGTCTCATCTGTTTCCTTTTGTATCAAAATGAGTCTGTATGAAGTTCAATGTTAAATTACACTGCTGAGATAATGTGTATAACACATGCTTGTAAATCCATTTATAACATTTTTGACTTGTTTTTAAAGTTCACTTTACATGATTATGTAAAATTTGAAACAAATATCAAATGTCAGAGATTATTGACATTGTCTGATATTCAAGCTTTTAAAACTGACTTTAAAATTGATTCTTTAGCTATTGTTTAATTGCCTGTATTACTCGCTGTTTCATTGTATTTGGATGTAATGTAGCTGGTTTCAGTATTGATATTGGCTGTACTGAATTCCATTGACATCATGGGTACAATCAAAGTAGCAACTGAAATGTGATTGTATATCCAGTTGTGTCTTTCATTGGATGAATTAACATTGGTAATCTTTTATCTGAATACTCATTTACATATCTATGACTTGAAGAATGTTAATTTAATTAACTTTAAATGGTTCATGAAACAATGACTTTGTTGCCATACAGACTGTCTGGAATCTAAGTTACAAGATTGTATGATATTCATTGTTTGTATCTTTTTAGTTTTATATTACAGTGATATTGTTATGGAAGGAAACTAGGAAATAAAACATTATTTATTAACATTGTGTTGATTTTTCAGTGCATACCACAGGGCCCATTTGATAAGATTTGGTTGTGATAAATATTGTACATCTCAGGTACCTTATACACAGAGATAGAACTTTTAGTTCATATATAGATCTATAGTATTAAAAACTAAAAAGTATTAGGTTGTGTATTGTTAATCCTCTTCCACTGCTTCAGTGTTTACACAGGATAGGTGTGTTCATCTGTTTGTCTATCTGTCCATCTATCTGTTTGTCTGTCTGTCTGTCCATCTAGCATTCTATAACTATGGATCCTGTAATAACATTAAAAAGGTACAAGTGAAATTGATGAAATTGCGGTTGCAATGGTAACAGAAATAATCAAAATATGGCTATAAAAGATAGATCAGTCACTGGCACTAGAATGCAGAATTATCCATTTCATTGGAATCTTGATTACGATTTATTGTTTGTCCATCTGTACTATATATTGAACATGTTAAGGAAGGGAATCTGACATCACTTGATTACAGAGTTAACCTGTACGACAACTAGCTATCTTATTTTTTTATAAATCTGCATTCACTGTTAACTTCCTGTTTATTAATCAGGACTCCCATTTGGCAATTCTGTGGATCTAGTACCAGTGAGATCTATTGATAACTTTATATGAGCTATAGGTTATAAAATTAGTATGTTAATAAATGGTTATATAGAGATTATGCACTTTCCCAGTAGGAGACTTATGTCTTACAAGCAACACCATTGACTTGTTCTAAATCAGAATTTGTCTGATTCATGTGCCAAGAAATATTTTCAGTCCTTTAAAAAAAAAGACCAAAATGGCCACATCCCTTGACTGGCTGTCAAAACCAAGTTTGACTGTATGTCCGATTTTTGTAAGTTTTCATATTAATATATTTGTGTTTTCATGATGTGTTTGGCATTGGATATTCATGATGTCTTCTGAAGTCATTGAGTAGGTATTCCGCCTTTCTTTTCAACATTTTTAGTATTTTGTACCATATATTGACAAGTCTCTTAACATCAGTAAATAACCTTTTTTCTCTAATTTTTAGCTCACCATGAGCTATTGTGATCACCCTTCGTCATTGTTCTGTAGTGCAGCTTCAACAATTTTATTAAGACATCTCTGAAATGCTAGGTAGAAATTGATGAAATATTGCATGAATGATCCTTAGGTGGCCCAATTTAGATGAAAACCTTTTTTCTTTTCAGATCATGATATGCTGAAATGGTGTACCATATGTGGCCGCGACTTCTCCCGCCCCTCTCACCTAGTTAGGCATATGAGAATCCATACAGGAGAAAAACCATACAAGTGCTCTGTTTGTGACAGGCGGTTTACATTGAAGCAACATTTGAAATCCCATCTGATGACTCATATGTCCGAGTCTTTGACACTAAATCAAATGTTAGCTATGTCTGAAAAAGGAGATGAAACATTTTCCATTTGATGATCGCAGATGATTATTCTGTGTGTTTTGACTCACAATACTTCAGAAAAAGAAAAAGAAAATAATACATTTTAACCTGTTTTTGCCTGAATATCCCTATACATATTAATGACTTGATGAATATATGTTAACAGAACTTAAAATGGTATTAAAACAATAGGATTTTCTTTGCCATGCAGAGTGTGTAGAGTCTAGATGTGTTTTGCCAGTGTGTCAAAATGAATCTAAATGAGCAAAATGGTAAATTTCTATATTTTAATTGTTGTTATATACCTCAGAAATAAGTTATTATCTGGTTCTATTAGTGTTTTAACCATGTTCTAATGTGATAAATAAAATTAAAATGATCACACTTGTTCTTTTTTGTAAATTCTTTACCAAAGTGATGCCATATAATCAGAATAATAAGAAATATCATGAAAATGTGCTGTGTTCCAATTTATTACCACCCTGTTTATTTTTTATACACTCTGAAGTTGTGAACAAAAGTAAAGAAATCTCACAGAAATTTGTAATAATTTTTCGGTTTCAAGAGCTTCCAGTGGGTGCCTCTGCCTCCTGATTTGAATTCAGATTTATAAGTTTTAAAACATCATAGTTTCTCAATTTTCTATAGGACAACCAATAACCTTGAATGTGCCAATCTCTCAGTTATGACTGACAAAACATCATTCAGACTGAATAATCTTTTAATATTTGCTGGAACAAAGAAGTAAAAAAGTTAAAAATGAGCCTTTGGACTGTAAGGTTTAAAAGAACAAATGGTTTGATGGTTTGAACTGTATTGATTTTACTCTGAGGTTCAAGCAGATTGTCTGCACTTATTATATAATGTACACCTCACCATTGGATCACTAAATGAACCAATCCTTTATTATTAGTCTTCCTTTAGTTGATGTAAAATATCAAATACCTTAGTCTGTCCCAACTGACCTTTACTTTGCTTACAGATTTATTCAAATTGACTTTCAAGCTTTGCATTTGTTAAACAGGGATAAAAGGTAGTCAGTGGTTGACCTGGTTTACACAAAAGAACATATATAGCTTTGTGATACTGTTTGTGAGTGGTAGACCAGTAGCTTAAGGAAATGAAAAGGTGGAACTTAATTTTTTTTCTGCTAAAAACCGTGAAGGTGCCTGGACAATTGTTTAGAGCATCTTCCCCAGGTACAGGATGACCCCAGGTTCCATCCCCTGTCATGACAAAGCTCTAGTTCCTTGCTTGTGGTTCAGCTTAAATATCCGATAGTTTTGCAACCTGCTAGTAAGGTTTTAGTATTGTTGGCTAAACAATATCTAGACATGATCTATTTAAATGATTGAACTTTTATACATCAGGTAAATATTCTGACTAGCAGCAGTTTTCTTGGACAGATCTGATATTTGCATAATCCAGAATGAAATTAACAGAGAAGAGGCAAAAACAAAAAAGCATGAAATATTGGTGAACACTCATTTATTGGTCATTTGCTGTTTGTCCCTTATCCTCATGAATATTCATGTACATTAGTTTATGACTAAATGCATAGCAATTTATCGGTCTTGTGGCCAAGAGGTTAGAGCATCTGCCCTGGAATTCGGAGATTGTGGGTTCGATACCAGGCCGTGACATACCAAAGTCATAAATAATGGAACTGGTATAGCTCCCTTGCTTGGCGCCCAGTGTCAGGATAATGTGATTGGGTGTGGTATCATTCCACATGTCTACGGCATAATACTGCAGTGTGGCAGCATTATATCTGTCTCAAGTAGACATCGTCTCCAAATGACTGAAATACTATCGGTGGGATGTTGAACCCAATAAACAAACAAAAACAATTTTCTGATCTTTTAATGGTATATGCAACATTTGATTTTTCTTTGCATTTCAGAATGTAAAATCTGAGCCAAAATATTGTAGGAACCTGATAAAGATTTTAAAGGAGTGTCTGACCTGGATCTGCTGTTTGCTAAAGTGTCAAAATTAATCTTTATTGACATCGTCAACATGTTTGGAAGCATGTAATCAAATAACAATTGATGGTTCTTTTTCTTAAAATATACGACATGTATGTCATTTAGCTTGTTGTGATGAAGGCAGCAGACCAAGATGATGTGCTAGGATGGGAGGCTTTATTTTTACTGTTATATCATTTATTTCTTTGGGGGACTAACTTTGACAGAAACAAAAATAGCTAATTTGCATATTCCGCATATCTTCGACAATTTTAAGCTGTTCTACAAAGACCTTCCATATATCTCTGTTAACCAATCACAAACGCTTAAATTGGTGACTTAGCAGATAAGCAAATTGTGATTCTGCGACAGTTTTTCAAATGCGAATTATTTCTGATTACTGCCCGTCTTTCAGAATACACGCCCATGCAAAATGTGATCAATGAAAGTATTTTGACTAATATCCATTCAAATTATTAAAGTGCATAATTTGATCAATATATTCAATGCATTTAACTGTTATTTTACAGCAGATATTTGCACATTATGTACCATTTGTGTCATCTACAATATGTCAATTTAAATTATCTTTTTCATGAAAATTGTACCATTATGAGATATAATGGGCCTAATTTTAAGAATCAGCATTTACCTCCCTGTAGAGGGTTGTTTACCTCCAAATTGGCCATGTAATCCCAACATTGTAGTCACTCTCTGTATGGAGGGGTTTAAAATTAAGGAAGAACTGTATCCCCATTTTCAAAACCCTGTGGGAACCATAAGAACATCTGGAACTCCCTTACTTATTTAATACTCCCCCGTCACTTAGTGAAGTCTCAGTTTTAGGTAATTTTTAACCTTTTGCGAGCCTCAGAGACTGCTAATGTATTAATGGCACACCTTTCTCTTGTAGATGAGACTGAGGATATCCTAGGCACATGTGAGAGTGGGGAAGGAAAGGGCAGGATAGGATGTCCCTTCTGTGGGCGCACATTCATGTTTCAGTCCTACCTGAAGAGACACTTGATGACACATACAGGAGAAAAGCCATTTGTATGTGAAGTGTGTGGACAGACATTTAACAGGAAAGGAAACATGAAAGCCCATATGGTTGTCCATGTGAATTCATCATCATGAAGAAACCAAGAGAAGAAAAACTGCCATTTGCTCTTAAAAAGAGATGGTGAAGTAGACAGAATGAAATATAAATGTGTGTGGAAATTGACCTTTCCTATAAGTGTGGATCCATTATAATGTACTCAATTTCAACACAAAATCCATTACAACACGATTCAATGTTGGACCCTAAATTTGTATTTTTGGTTGTGCGCCTATGAACGGCCCTTGATAAAGAATGAAAAAAAGGCCTGATTAAACTGACCTACAGCTCTTTATAATGTGTCCAATATAGCACTGCATCAACACATTGACATTATTTAATGGTATGATGGAGCTTTAAAAATCTGATCATCCAGAAGCTTTTCTGGGATCAGTGATAATTAAGTTAACTGCATGATTATTAAATGTATTTAAAGGGGGGGGGCCGCCGTGGCCGAGCGGTTACAGTCGTGGACTACAAATCTCTCAGCCCCTCACCGCTGTGGGTTGGAATCCCGGTAGGGACTTCGGATTTTTCATGTGAGGAAGCCTTCCAGCTGGCTTGCGGTAGGTTTTTGGTTCTACCCGGGTACCTCTGTGTACTCGGGGTCTTCCTCAAACTGTAATTAGCTGGACGTCGCTATATGATTGAAATACTTTCGCAGCGACGGTAAACCCCAATACATCATCAGCATCGTCAATATATAAAGGGATTGATGAAAAACCATTGTAACTGCTTCTGTATTTATAAGTAGTTAATATTTATGATACTGTTTATGAAAGATTGGCTTAATCATGGGTGATAAATAATGACCTTACAACATATATGGATAGCCTATGTTTTACCAGTAAATAGGTGCATTGTGATGATTTTTTTGAGAATGTTGTAGTTGGTATCATTTTTGCAAACAGAAGTCATAGACTAATATTTTGACAAAGAAAAATATGCTTTATTAATGAAGTACTCTTCGGTGTGGAGGCTTGACAGTCATGTAAACTGCTGCATTGCCTGTTAAAACCCCAATGGAAGCAATGAAATGGTGCAAAATGATAAAATACGAGCATGAAATTTCTTACCAGTAAACGATATGAAACGGTTTGGTGTTGGTTTCTGACAATGGAAGGAACATGTATAGAGGAATATAAGAGCCATTTTCAGAAACTCTTAGGAAGAAAATGATGTGAAGTGTATAACAGGAAATGGAAGAGTATTTAAAATAGCAATAAACCATGATTTATTGATACACATTTGCACCTTTGAAGGGTTAGAGTGAAACTAGGCCAAGTGCAATATATTTATATGCACATAGCCTAGTTTCGCTCTCACCCTTCACATTTGAAATATTCAGTCTTTTTTTTTTACTTTTTCAGCTTTCTAATGCTTCAGGCAATTTTGAACTTTGATGTTTAATTTACTTTATGTATGTAATTTATGACTGTTTTATTTGTTTTACAATTGATTCACCTGTACAATTTGTGAAATATATGATTTGCTTTTTATATAATGTTTTATGATTTTTAGCTAAGCAGGACACAAAGTGCTCAAGGAGAGCTATTCTAATCACTATCTGTCTGTTGTGATACCGAGTCAAAAATTCCTGGGTAAATGTGAATGATACTTGGATGGCCCTTCACAAAAGTTGCTAAAATAAACTTGAACTGTGCAGAACTAGTTTCCATGGCAACCAACATTAATTTAATATTACTAAAATGCCCATCTCATGAGCCTGTACCATAATTGCTAAAATAAAGATACTAACATTGCTAAAATAAAAGATAAGGCCCCAAGGGGGGATCAGCTACTTGCCATAAATCAAAATTCTTCTCTAAAACAAATGTTCATAATTAAATTCAGTCTCACACTAATGATAACCTCATGGTCCTCTCCCATTATTGTCGGGCCTCTGTGGCCGAGAGGGTAAAGTCGCTAACTTAAACACTCACTTAGCCCCTCACCGCGTGGGTTCCCGGCAGGGTCATTCGGATTTTCATGTGAGGAAGCCTTCCAGCTGGCTTGCGGTAGATCGATGGTTCTACCCGGATGCCTCCGTGCATTCAGGGTCTTCCTCCACCTGTAATAAGCTGGACGTCGCTATATGACTGAAATACTGTCGAAGCGACGGTAAGCCCAAATAGTCCAGTCAAGTCCCATTATTGCTTATAAGCTTTGTTGATCCCTTGAGAAATGATACCTCTAAATGGTTGGTTAGTTTTCTTATATAATCTGTACAGAAATTTTAGAATGTTTTGTATCTGACATTTAAATATGGTTGCTGCTGAAGGTACATAACCAGGTAAAATCAAGTGACCTTAAGTATTTTTATTAGGTTTATGGTACTCAGGTGAGCGTTCTAGGGCTATCATGGCCCTCTTGTTGTTAAAATCAACCCCTTTATATTGATATCTCTTTGCATTGTTTTGTATCAATAAATATCATAAAATGATTTGATTTTGTCTATATGTAAGGTCAGTGTGGAAAGTAGACAAGAACATGTACCAGTCGTATTTAGTGTAGATCTAGATAAATCACTATGTTAAATCATGAATAACAAGACAGGACAGTCATTAAGACACCATTTGTTAAAACAAAAATGTCAAGATGGTTTGAAAAAAGATCACAAATATTTATTTTGGTAATAATCAATCCTTTACCTCATGAATATTCATATGCAACTTTATGGCTCAATTAAATGTATAAATAGCATATTATGAAACAATAGATTGTCCATTGTCATACAGACTCTTGTATAGAATTTGAGCTACAATATTGAATAAGACCAAAAAAAAAATTGATTTATTTCTGGTATCCCGACCAACCCTCTTTTTTAACGACCGACCCTTAAGTATTTTTTTACCTTTTCGCCTTGAAAAAAATATTTCCTTTTTCTTACCTTTCTTTTCATGTAAAATAAATAAATAATAATAATAAAAAAAATCCCGACCTACTGACCCTCTTTTTTATTTGTTGGAGACCAGAAACGGAATTATTTTTTTTGGCGTAAGCAAACAGAAGAGACAGGAAAGAAGCTGTCTGTATGGAGACTGCTCTGTTTGCCGAGGCGTTCAATGCGTCTTTATAAAAGTAAACGTTAAAATTACTGAAGGTGCTTTGTGACTTAGTTATGGTTTGACCTAATTAATGCTTTGTAACTAGTATTGGACAACAAGTTCAGCATTTATAATGGACATGTGTTGAAAAGTGAAAGTAATGATGCTAACATTTGAATTTAAATTCCTCACCATGCAATCACAATTTAGCCTCAGATTTATCTAGGAACATCTTAATTTTTTTTATATATAAAATTACAAAATGGTTTGTTTTCTGAAACATAAAAACAAACAACTTATTTGAAAGTTTTCAACAACAACAAGAAGAACACACCCTTGTATAATTATATAGCATACTCACCATTGTAATGTAAAATCCAGTATTACATGATGGACCATTGAACCTCATATTTACATTTTGTGAATTGTTAAATTAACCCTCTCCCTCATATAGACTCATTTTGACGCACTCAGTAGGTACCACATAAAGCCTGATCTGCAGAAAGCCACAGTTAAACCTTACCATATTTAATTACAAATTCCTCATTTCCAGACCACTGAGGAGCAGCGAACAACATAAAACCTGATCAGCCTGCGAGTTACTCGCAGGCTGATCTGGTTTTATGTTGTTCGCATAGGTCTTTTCATGGTTTCCTCTATGAGGGAAAGGGTTAACATGAGGTGCATTTTCATAGAGATACAGTGAGTGTGGTCCAATACATAGAGCAGTATCTATATTTGGACCCCAGATATAGTGTTACGGTGGAGCTGAAGAAAAAACAGAATAGCAGAGTATTAAAAATTGCATATTGTTCACTGAGGTGGAATTTTTTGTAAATTTGGCCCAAAGAGTTAAATATTGTTTATAAAAGGTTTTAATACTGAATTCCATGGTGCACACAGGATAATGGAGAACAGTACATGGATCTGACTTGTCTTTGAGATATGGTTTACTATTGGAAAGTTTCCATATAAGCATGCAGTAGCATAGTAATTCTCCTGCCCAGAGTTCAAACTTGCAACTTGCACATAATGTTGGTAGCAAAAACCTTTATCATGAGCAGGGTTCCCACTGAGTTTTGAAATGTGTTTTTCCTAAACTTATTTATCTTTGCATATAAAGAATCCCTACATATTAAGTGAAACATGGCTTATTTTTATTTTATTTATTTCTTTTTTTTTTTGAGTGGGGGGGATAAAATGTCCTCTACAGGGAGCAGTTTATAAATAGAGACTGTGATGTCACTAGCTTGCACTAGTCTCTATACTAGACCGTAGGATTCACCCAGATCTTAGTGGCACAGCCATGATTTTCCCATGATTCTTTGAGTGCTTTTACACAGATCATTCAGACCGGTGTTGACACATTGCTACAGTGAGTAAATGGGAATACTGATGAGATTGCGAAAATGGTGCATTACTTGTTTTTTGTGTAAAAGTGCCATATCTGAGAATAAAGCGTGATCTGTATATTTTTCAGGCCAAGACCTGCCATATCACGTCTATCAGCTAAACAGTAAACGGAAATATGTTTGTCCAGTTTGTAGCAAGAGCTTTACACGGCCTTCTCACATCAGTCGGCACATGCGTAGTCATACAGGAGAGAAACCATTTGTGTGTGAAGTGTGTGAAAAAGCATTCACAGCGAAATCAAGTTTGAAGGCTCATATGATTTTGCATATCAGATGACAGCTTTGACATACAGCTTCCAGACTCAGCAACTATGGTGCTGTGATGTTATGATGTAAATTATGTTGTATGAGTTTACTTTTGATTTTTAATTTTTGTACTTATACAAATCTGATCAGAGTTTTGTCTGTCAATACTTGGGATGATGTTTAGAGACCAAGCAAAGTAGGATAAATGCACATCTGTAAACAATAAAAACATGAACTAAACATTTGTGTTACTTTGCCTATCATCCAGATAAATCCGGTTTTTTCATTGGAGCATGTTAAAACCCTATAGAGATGCAGCAATAATCAATTTAATTATAGATTTTGGGTCCAGTTCTGGACGGCATTATACTGCCACAGTGACTTTTTTCCTTGAATTGTGACTGGGTCCAGTACTCATTCGTTTTTAAAAAATAGCGTAATTTTCTCAAAATTATAAAAAAAAAATGGTGGGGAATGGTTTATATTTTCAAGAGAAGCACCTTTGAAATTAATTCAGCTGAGAAGGAGGGGTTTTAAAACCATGCCAGTCTATCAAAAATACACTTTTGAATTGTGACTCAATTTGGGTCCCTTCTAAATTGTGAATGGGTCTTTTTACGGTACATTTTAAAGAAGGAAAAAAAATTGATGTGTCATAAAATGAATGTGAAACATTTGGTTCACATTGCACTTATAAACTAAATTACATGTATTTCCTTAATCCCTTCATTGTTGTATATAATTATGTTGCACTTGTATGCCCCTTTGTTTATGCCATTTTGTCATGAGAAGTTTGGCCAGTGTGTAATAAATGAAAATATCTGATTGAAAGTGGAATGTAAGAGAGTGTAAGCAAGATAGCATAGTGGTTATGTGCCTTGCTTCTCACTAGTGTGTTCTGGGTTCAATTCCTCTTCCATGTACGTGAGATTAGGTACAGCGGTCGCCTGTCCAGACAAATGGGATATTCTGTGTTCTACAGTTTCCTCCCACAATAATGACCACAAATGCCAGCACCAGAGCCATTGAGAGTGATTAATTTAAGTTGTAATAACTTGTTTCATAATAGATGTAAAATAAGTAAAGTTAAAACTTAAACCACAACATATTTGCTTGATTTACACTAGTAAACTGCTATGTAATAAGTCTGAGCAGTGCTTAGGATATGAGTATAGCATGCATTAGGACAGTGAAGGGGTGAAGAGAAAATTCAACGCCAGTATCTGGTAATTAACACCTGTTCTTTATATTTTTCAGGACAAGATTTTCCACATAACATCCGTCAGTCAAACAGTAAACGGAAATATGTTTGTCCAGTTTGTAGCAAGTGCTTTACACGGCCCTCTCACATCAATCGGCACATGCGTAGTCATACAGGAGAGAAACCATTTGTGTGTGAAATTTGCGGGAGAGGATTCTCAGAAAAAGCAAACTTGAAGACTCACATGGTCTTGCATATCAGATAACTTTAACATACAAATTCCTGATTTAGCAAAACTATGTTTTTTTATAATGTGAATTTGTTTCATAAATATTTAGACTTATCTGAATTAACTTTTAATGTCAATGTTTTGGCTGACCTATTACAATGTATAGATATCAATTATAGAATGAGGAGTGTACTTCTGTCAGAAAAAAACACAAATTTGAGACTTTTGTTTTCTCTGTATGTATACGAGTAGATTCATTGAAACAAGGAGTGAATATATGTAATCTGACTGTTGAAGTTTACGATTTTCTTATTTGATCATGATAATAGTTAAGCATAGCAAATACAAATTTATTTCATTCAGATTGGAGTTTTGTGTTGAAACACGTTGCTTTTATTATTATAACCCCAGGTTTATATGCCAATTTACAAAAAAATGGGTCCTAATTAGGAATTGTGCTTGTCACATCCTGCACAATATATGAAAGCAAGTAGGATATAGGGTATTATGGTTCTGGATTTAGTTGTATCATTGATGTTATTCATGGTATTCCCACTCCACAAAAGTGAAGGCTATACAGGAATCCAGCTCATCATCCTGTTCTATATCCCAATATAACATGAACTTGGGTAATTGCTGTTGATATTGCCTTTTCATTTGCAATGAACAGACAAGTGCAGATAAATATGTCAAGGATTTTGTAAGAATTATGGCCTTTTTTGTGTGTCAAAGTGTTATGTGGGGGTATTAAACAGTGGAAGTTATAGTTTGTACAAAATAGAATCAGTGCATATCAATATTCCAGTTCAAACCAGTTTAACAGTGTTATCCTGTACTGTGTTGAGATTACAAACATAAAAAAGGATAATATACTGAGGGCTGATAAAAAAATATTCAAAAGTACATACAGAAATAGAAGGAGATGGTAGAGTTTTGTGATCAGCCCTCGAAATCTTGTTTTATACCTTATACTGATTTATATCCTTGCTGTTTTGGCTGCAAGTTTTTCCGAAAAAGGTAAATTCTTTAATAAAAAAATCCATATTGTATTTGTCATATCAATACTAAAAATTGTTAACCTTTATTTCATAGTGACTAACATTTTGATGCATTGACAAACACAGTCGACCCAGATCAGAAAGGTTCAGGAGCTGTTTGAACAGGGTCTCCTCTGTGATCGCAGTTCAGATTCTACTACTGTATGGTATTAAACAATCATTTGTTTTATAATACCATTGAAAGATTCATAGAGTCATAAGTTGATGCATGAATATTCATAAGGTAAAGCATGAAGCATGTATATTTGCTAAAGAAGTAATATAATAAATGAAATAAGGGAAGGCCAGAATTTACTATGAATTTGGTGGAAGTGATTGGCAGCAGGTGGAAGTGATTGGCAGCAGATGAAAGTGATTGACAGCAAGTAGAAGTGTGGCAGCGGGTTGAAGTGATTGGCAGCAGGTGGAAGTGTGGCAGCAGGTGGAAGTGTGGCAGCGGGTGGAAGTGTGACAGCAGGTGGAAGTGTGGCAGCAGGTTGAAGTGATTGGCAGCAGGTGAAAGTGATTGGCAGCAGGTGGAAGTGTGGCAGCAGGTTAAAGTGATTGGCAGCAGGTGAAAGTGATTGGCAGCAGGTGGAAGTGTGGCAGCAGGTTGAAGTGATTGGCAGCAGGTCGAAGTGTGGCAGCAGGTTGAAGTGATTGGCAGCAGGTGGAAGTGTGACAGCAGGTGGAAGTGATTGGTAAAAATTATCTTCCAAATGATTGAAATACTGTTGCTGGGATATTAAACCAAATAAAAAACGACCGGCCACAATGTGTCCATTTGTGATATCATCCCATGGTGTATTCTAGTATGATGATACCGTGTGGCACCATTCTGGTGGTATCAAGGACACGTGGTCTGAACATCGGCTTGACTCACAGGGATGACATGACAACTTTGAATTCCATACATTCCTGGGCAGATACACATCAGGAAATAAAATCTTTGTAACCATGAGGAAAATTTCAACAAAGTGAATGGAAAGTGAAAGTCACATGACTGACATTTTAAGGCATGAAACATACAATAAATCAGACGGTAATTCAATAATCTCTTTGTTTATACAATGTTAAATATGGAAGTCTTGTGGAGTTTCCTTTCCTATTGTTATCTGAGTATTGCATTTTGAATGTTAAATGAAGGTCATTTACACAATATTTTCAAAGAATTTGTGATTTTATGGAGTGAATGTCAGTAGCCATGTTTTGACTCCAATTCCTCTGACCATACTTAAATAGTACTAAGTAATACTTAATAAATTAGTACTTAGTAATACTTAATAACTCAGTACTGAGTAATACTTAATAACTTAGTACTAAGTAAGACTTAATAACTTAGTACTAAGTAAGACTTAATAACTTAGTACTAAGTAAGACTTAATAACTTAGTACTAAGTAAGACAGTACTAAGTAAGACTTAATAACTTAGTACTTAGTAATACTTAATAACTCAGTACTGAGTAATACTTAATAACTCAGTACTGAGTAATACTTAATAACTTAGTACTAAGTAAGACTTAATAACTTAGTACTAAGTAAGACTTCTTACTTAGAGATGAATTTCATTGTTCTTATTTCCCCAATAAGAATGCCCAAATATGTCATTTCTTAAACAAAATTTGCTAGTTATTAAAGTACATGTAATAATTTATTTCATTATAGTCATGAACATAAATATTTCGTAAATCAGGAATGGTGAAATGCATTTCTGCATAGGAATTTTAGTATTAATTAGTGCTTAGTATTGCTAGGACAATTCAAGCCTAGATTTGTTTCCCATAGATGCTTTGTGATGCCCTTACAACAACAAAAAATATATTGTTATGATTCATAATGGAACTTCAGTATTTGATTCACTTATTCTGTTAATTTTAATGGAAAATATGTTGGCGTATCCTAATAAGTTGTATAAGTGATAATATTGGTGAATAGTTCATGTTACATACAGTCACATTTTGGTTATAATATTTGAAGTCATCAGGAATTAACCCTTTCCCTCATAGAGGAAACCATGAAAAGACCTATGCGAACAGCATAAAACCAGATCAGCCTGCGAGTAACTCGCAGGCTGATCAGGTTTTATGCTGTTCGCTGCTCCTCAGTAGTCTGGAAATGAGGATTTTGTAATTAGATTTGGTAAGGTTCAGCTGTGGTTTTCTGAAGATCAGGCTTTATGTGCTACCTATTGAGTGCGTCAAAATGAGTCTATATGAGGGAAAGGGTTAAGTTTCACTTCAGATAACTGTCTGAATAATCCACAAGGGTATAATAATAAGATTGGTACTGTCTGTACTGCATGAACATTCATGTAAGCATTTATGATTTGATGAATATTAATTGATTGATCTTTAACCCTTTCCCTCATAGAGGACACCATGAAAAGACCTATGCGAACAGCATAAAACCAGATCAGCCTGCGAGTAACTCGCAGGCTGATCAGGTTTTATGCTGTTCGCTGCTCCTCAGTGGTCTGGAAATGAGGATTTTGTAATTAAATTTGGTAAGGTTTAACTGTGGTGTTCTGCAGATCAGGCTTTATGTGGTACCTACTGAGTGCATCAAAATGAGTCTATATGAGGGAAAGGGTTAAAGGGTTTATAAAATAATGGATTTTTCTTTGCCACAGAATCTGATGACTTTGAAGAAACTAATTTACAATATTGTATGAGCTAGATCTGGTTTTCTCTGTTTGCCTATGCATCAAAATGATCTATACAAAGTTCAGGGTTAATGTATGTTGTGAAGATTACGTGTTTGAATTAGTGTCTTGATTATAATGAGATATTATATTTACATTTAAATCAATTTAATTAAAATAATAAATTCATGTTCGTAAATTATCAAAGAAGTTTATAACAAATCGGCTTTTGATGTTTGATGTTTTAATTTCCTTACATGTCAGCCATTTTGTTCCCTGTGTTCCAATATTGATTCTTCATTTAGATTTATGAACAGATGTTACAGAAGCCAAACTAGAAACAAATAGTGATGCATGTGGATTGAACATTGTGAAAGCAAACAAAATATACAAACAAACATGGCAGAATATGGCTAGAAAACATCATCATCACTGAACCAATGCCTTACACAAAGTGAATATCAACTAATCCTAAATAAGCGCAATGTTTCAGTTAATGTACTGTCAAGTTATGGCCTTCTTAAACTGATTGCCAATCCAAATCATGCACTGTACTTAAGACATTTATATTGATCTCCCTTTCTCAGTAATTTACAAGTAATAGTTGGGAAAACACAAAAGGCCAATCAGGGCAGAGAGTTCCAAATAAAAGGTGTGAAGAAGGGTCCCTTAATATAGCTGTTATCAATTAGCATTTCATTGCAATTATTGAGGGCTACATTGAACTCTAGCCTAATGTTTCCTTAAGATGGCTGTTACCAATTAACAGCCAACTGTAATCACTGAGTGTTCCTGGTATATCACTATTTACTTGAATGTGCCTCTGTCATACATAAGAAAACATCTTTTAGATAGATATTATCATAGATTTCCAAACATCATACATTTTAAGCAATTAATGCAATCATTTGATAGAAATGAGTTGAAATATAACAAACTATGTAGACTAGTTAAAGAAATAGTGCTTAAGTTTCAAAAAATATAATAGTTTTTTTTTTCTTTTTTCTTTGAATTTTTCTCCTACCCACAATGATCCAGAATGTTAAGATTATTCATTTTTGTGTCGCCTGCATAGCATGGCAGACACATAGGGATCACTTTGTCCGTCGTCGGCGGCGGCGTCGTCGTCGTCGGTGTCGTCGGCGTCACACTTTCTTGTCCGGAGCATAACTCGAAAAGTATTTGAGGTATCACCTTGAAACTTAAAACATGGATAGATCACATTGAGGTGGAGTGCAGTGCACATGAATGATAACTCTGTTTCTCTTTTTCTTGGTTATTGCCCTTTGTTGTTACTCAGACTTCATTTTTGTCTGGAGCATAACACGAAAAGTATTGAGGTATTACTTTGAAAACTCACAGGTGGAAAGATTCATGGAGTTGCATTGTGCAAGAATGATAACTGTTGTATTTTTGGAGTTATTTCCCTTTGTTTATTTATTTGGATTTAATTCTTGTGTGGTGCATAATTTTGTAAAGTATTGAAGTGTTGCCTTAAACATTTATAGTAGATAGATCTCATTGGTCTGAGTGCAGTACACAATAATGATAACTCAATAATGATAATGATGACTACAACTTGCAACAATATTATATAATTAACGTCATAAGTGCTTAATGACGTCATAATTTTTCTTCAGTTAATGTTTTGAATTCATAGTCATTCTGAACCTTGATGAAGACTGTATAGTCGGAAGTGCTCGGGAAAATTATTACATATGCACTGTTTGAATATTTTATTCCCCCCCCACCCCCTCCAAAAAAAAATAAAATTAATAATTTTAATAATTATGTGTGTGTGTGTGTGTGTGATTTGGTGTTATTTTGTACCTCACAAAATAGATTATGCTTATCAATAATTTGTCAAAAGATCGATTTTCTAGTAATCTTTCATCAAACATGCTTAAATGCAGGCGACACAAGTGTTCCGAGGAACACCCACATCTAGTCTTTTGAAATGTTTTTAGAAAACATGTGACTCTACTACAATAATCCATCTCGTTCATTTATATGTTTATTATCTTTGATTTGTAATCATTTTGTCTTCAGTGACATGATATTTGCAAATAAACTTGTATAAACTTGTAAACTTGTATAAACTTGGTAACTCCTTTGAACCACTAGACTATAACAATCAACATGTGCAACAGTATTTGTATCAATCAAGGGCAGTATTAATATCTCATTTAGTAATTTCATAAGCTTCATAACATTCATTCTACATTCACATTATCAAAGCCAGAACGTATATACCAAATTGGATGTAAAAATTCCCAATGAATTTTGTGATGGAAAAAAGAAAGTTTCAATTGGCCATAAAGTGGTAATTTTACAGACTTCTCCATACTGACGGGTATAAAAAGTGATTATTGATAGACTGATCAATAAAAGCCTTTGTATTCTTCCCCTAGATTTGCTGAAATTTCCCAAATCATAACAAAATGTGTGAAAATTCGCAGTTTGAATGGTATTATAATATATATGATAGTCCTTTTTTATAAAATGATAAAAATTATCCCTGGAATTGGCAGTTTAAACCACTTATGATAAAATGCAAATGCATCTGAAATGAATGTAACAAAGTATAATAATATCAAATTCAATATTTTTCCTTATTTCTACTTTACAGATACAAGTTGGTCAGGCTCTTATTCCAGTTACCGTGGGGATAAAAAACGTTCCCTGGCTCTTCATGTTTGCGATTTCTGTGGGAAATCATTTGAGCGAAAGTTATTTTTAGAACGTCACATAAGGACGCATACTGGGGAACGCCCATATAAGTGTAGTTACTGTGACTACAGAAGTAAACAGAAGGCTCATCTGAGGAACCACATGTTGAGACACATGACGAGTGTGGCAAATACCACTGTGTAGGAAATATGCCAAATAACATTGTGTAAGAAGCATGCCAAATACCACTGTGTGTCAGTAATAGGCCAAATACTGCTGTGTAAGAAACATGCCAAATACCACTGTGTGTAGGAAATATGCCAAATACCATTGTGTAAGAAGCATGCCAAATACCATTGTGTGTAGGTAATAGGTCAAATACATTTGTGTAAGAAACATGCCAAATACCACTGTGTAGGTAATAGGCCAAATACCACTGTGTGTAGGTAATATGCCAAATACGGTTGTGTAGGTAACATATTATGTATCATGCACTGTATAGTAGTTTAGGAAAAACAACTGTGTAGGTTTACTTTCATGTGCATGTAAATTGTATTGATCAATTTTGAATATTTCTTTCAAATTACCACAAGGTTCTGGTTTATAATTACCTATGCTTAAAATTTGACATAAAGTATCATTTTATGATTTTAGGAAATCTGTACCTTTTCAGGGTTTTTATATTTGTGTCACCTGCTGTAAGCGGACGTGACACGTAGGGATCACTTCTCCATTGTCAGTTTGTTCATCCCTCTGCCTGCCTGTCTGTCTGTCACACACTAGTGAAGCTGCTGCTATTTAGGAAACATTCCCCTGTCCCATCCTACACTCACATTACGTGAAGTATGGTGGCTTTTGTTGATAATGCACTCACATTTGGAATAATGATTTATCATGATAAAACCAATCACCGGACAACTGTGTCAAGGATTTTTTGAGGATTAAAGTCTTTCTCTTCGTGTCAAAGTGGTATGCAGGGTTATTAATCACCTTCTTTGATAGTTTTTGTTGTGTCGCTTGACTAGTCAGGCGACATATAGGGGTTACTTTTGGCGGTGGCGTCGGCGTCCCCATCTGCTTGTCCGGAGCATAACTTTGTCACCATCAGTTTGAATGGCTTGACACTTGATATGTATGTTTCTTGTAATGACCTGGAGTGCAGTGCGCAAGAACCATAACTCTACCTTGTGCACTTTTTGAGTTATTCCCCTTTGATAGATTTTTTAAGAATTTTTTGTCCGGAGCATATCTTTTTCACCATAAGTTTAAATGACTTGAGACTTGATATGTATGTTTTTGCAATGATGTGGAGTGCAGTGCACAAGAAACATACATTTTTTATTTGATCTTTATAAGCCTTTCTCTGTTTGATGGCAACATCATTGCGCATTAATACCCCATCTTTAAAAGAAAGTGACAAATTGGCATCTTTACTGTCAACAGATAGGTCATCGTCAGGCGACACATCCGACTCGCACAGATATGCAGGCTGGCTCTTTACTGTTGGCTGACCAACTACAAGTTTTCATCTTATTATACCCCCGAAACAAAGTTTGGGGGGGTATATAGGAGTCACCCGGTGGTCGGTCGGTCGGTTTGTCGGTCGGTCGGTCGGTCCAGTGGTCCGTTGCATTTTCCTTGTCCGGAGCATAACTTGAAAACCACAAGTTGGAATTCAATACAACTTCATGCAATGATCAAGCACATGGAGAGGAAGTGCAGTGCACAAGAACCATAACTCCATTATGACTTATTACAGAGTTATTGCCCTTTGTTACTTTTCCTTGTCCGGAGCATAACTTGAAAAGTACAAGTTTGATTTCAAAATATGAGAAAGTGCAGTGCACAAGAACCATAACTCTATCTAGAGTAATTACAGAGTTATTGCCCTTTGTATTTTTTCCTTGTCCGGAGTATAACTTGTAAAGTACTGATTGGATTTCAAAACAATTTCATACAATGGTCAAGCACAATGAGAGGAAGTGCAGTGCACAAGAACCATAACTCTATCTATAGGAATTACAGAGTTATTGCCCTTTGTATTTTTTCCTTGTCCGGAGTATAACTTGTAAAGTACTGATTGGATTTCAAAACAAGTTCATACAATGGTCAAGCACAATGAGAGGAAGTGCAGTGCACAAGAACCATAACTCTATCTATAGGAATTACAGAGTTATTGCCCTTTGTTACTTTTCCTTGTCCTGAACATAACTCGAATATTACACATGGTATATACTTGAAACTTAAAATGTAAACAGATGGCTACTAGGTGAAGTGCAGTGTCCAAGAACTGTAACCTTATATTTTTAAACTACTGTGACAAACAACCATTATTGACTCTCTATCAACTTTAAAAAAAAACTTTACTTACTTATTACTATCACAACCAATATACTATGTATACAGGTTCTTATCTATGCTCTGCCTGAAGTCTGGCTTCTCCTGCATTAAAGTATTTTGCGGGGGTATTAATCACCTTCAGTGATAGCTCTAGTTATCCCTAAAATTGATGATTTACAGTTCCAAAAAAGTTGACGGCTAAGTCCATTTGAGAAATTCAGGAGGTTAAGGGTTAATAACTGGATATCTTATTTCTGAATATCCCAGTTTTTTTCAGTGAATTGATATGTGATAAATAGGTTTTATGAAAGTTTTGTCCTGAAACATTTTAACATTTGACTGTGTTGTTGTATCAATCATGCATTTTATAAATAAAGGTTAAAAGTTGTTGATTTTCTTGTGGACTGTGCCAGAAAGTCTTTTCAATAAGAAATATTCAGTTTTGTTTTAAGTCATCAAACTGCAAGCTTGAGCCTCATGCATTTACTTAAACAACTCAAATTCTTATATTACTACGCTAAAAAAAGTAGTGCTCACATCTTGAATTCTGTGTGTGTATATGTGTTCTAATGAAGTCAACATGAGCATTTTGAAATATCCAGAATTGTCAGGCATTTTCAGCATACAGATGCTTGATACCGTGCCTTGGTCGTATTTCAGGCCTTCGGTGTTTCATGCTTGAACTAATATTTGTAGTAATCATTTTTAGTTTGTTTATGTACCGCAACATTAATCCTATAACCATGCTAAATTTCTTGATAAGACTTACTTTATAATCCTTTCCTAATTTTGGACTGTACCATTCATTGTTCATAGGGGTACTTGCTGAAAATAAAACATAACACTAACACCACCTTGTATCTGGTTGGTTTCAACCACCATCCAAACACACCACACCACCATCACACTTCCACGGTTGCATATGCCTATAAATAGTTACAATGGTATTTTGACGAAACAAAATATTGTTAATGAGACTGTTTAATTAAGAGAAAGCATTAAATAAAACTACCAGTCCTGGTGGCTGAGTGGTTAGATAGTCTGCCCAGGAATCAGGAGGTCCTGGGTTCATCCCGGCTGCAACATACCAAAGTCGTAAAAAATGGTACTGGTATAGCTCCCTTGCTTGGCCTCAACATATAAGGGTAGTCGCAGGACTGGTTGGCCCGGTGTCAGGATAATGTGACTGGGTGTGGTATCATACCACATGTTTACGGCATGATACTACATTGTGGCAGCACTATATCTGTCTCAAATAGACATCGTCTCCAAATGACTTGAAATACTGTCAGTGGATGGTTGAACCCTATAATCAAATAAGCAAGCATTAAATAAAACTCAGATTTTGAGTCACTGAAATGTTTTAGGGTGTAGTGTTTTCATGGACAAATAACTATAAGTTGTTTATATAAACATACCTGTTTTACTTCCTTTTGAAATATTATTGAGTCATGCACTTCATCAACAAATATGATTATGTTAAGGTGATCCTTCAATCATTGAACAGTGATTATGGTCCATCAAGTGATCAAAGGAATTTTATAGTATCTGTGAGACTTTATAGACACTGAACAAAAGAGCCATTAACTTCAAGACAATGGATGCTTGCATCTGCACCAAAGGCTTATAAGCATTTGTAGGACCATGATTATGGTTTAATGATTACCTTAACAATACAGTAATTTTTGTAATAGATGTCAACGTTATAAACAACTAAAATTATGAGACAGCTGTTTAGTTCAGCTCAATTACTGTAAAATCATTAATTTTCGTTGACATTAAATTTCGTTGATTGTGAGCCTAAGTGAATTTCGTGGGTACATTTATTTGTGGATATATGTTCTATGAACACGTGAGGTCTATATAAGAGACAAGTTTTCATGGGGATTAATATTCGTGGATAAAACTCTCAACGAAATCGACAAAAATTCATGTCCCACGAAGAATTAATGATTTCCCAGTATTATGTTATATTAGGGGTCCAGGTCTACATATATCATGTATTATACCACATGTTAACCCTCGACCTTATGAATATTCATTATTATTGTTAGTTATGAAGGTGATAATGCTTTTCAGCGTAGTAGATAAAGAATAATAAAGTATTTCTTAATGCTTAGTATTGTTGGTGGACTTTGAACTAGGGATTGATATTAAACGAAATTGTTAAGTCTTGTTAACCAGGTGACATAAAATAAATAACTTTAAACTAACTTAACTAAACTTATTAATTTTTTTACATTGGTAGGGAAACAAGTTCTTACAATTTATGCTAATCCATCTCAAAGGTTCCTGGGTTGGACCAGTACTTTGCGCTGGAGAAGGTCATGAAGAATTTTTACCTCCAGCGGGATTTTTAACCTGCAACTTTCAGATCCATAATTGGATATGTTACCACTGGACCACTGCACCCTTAATATAACCCTTTCCCTCATGGATGACACATGATGAAAAGACCTATGCAAACAGCATAAAACCAGATCAGCCTGCGAGTAACTCGCAGGCTGATCAGGTTTTATGCTGTTCGCTGCTCCTCAGTGGTCTGGAAATGAGGATTTTGTAATTAAATTTGGTAAGGTTTAACTGTGGTTTTCTGCAGATCAGGCTTTATGTGGTACCTACTGAGTGCGTCAAAATGAGTCTATATGAGGGAAAGGGTTAAATAACTCTGTGTGTTGGATACAGTTATAGATCATGAGTTATTAAGAAACTACATTGGAAATCATCTACAAATATGTTTAAATCAGGAAGTACTACTCATATTTTTGTGAAAACATAATTATCTAAAGAACAAAGACCTTGATAAAGAGCTCAGGTGAAATTTGTTTACAAGGATGTAACAATTATCTATCCCCCTGACAGCTTTGAGGTTAAAGTTATCGTGACATGTAACGTAAAATTTTCCTCATTGTTAAATAAGGCGTTTATATTTATTTCTGTCTGTGGCCATTCAGGCAATACATTTATTGGTAAAAACCAGTTTATCTACAGTTGTGAAGGTAGACTTAAATACTTTAAAGGTACATTCAAGGACAAAATGTTTGATACATGTTTATATGTACATATCAAGAGTAGGGGGCTATGGGGTACAGAATTCTGCCACTTGGTTATAAACAGGGTTGCCATCCTAGTTCATCCTAGATGTAAAGGAACTTGCTGTTTAGCTGCCACGGTGACACAGCGCTTTAGTCAAGTGGTAACATACTTGGCTGCGGATCTGAAGGTTCTGGGATTGAACCTTGGGGGCAAAGATTTTTCATGACCTTCCCAGGTGCAAAGTACCGTTTTAACCCAGGAACTGTTGAGAGGGATAAATATAAGTTGTAAGCACTTGTTTCCCAATTGGTTTAAAATGTTTACATTATACCCTGCTTCATATAGTGAATTGGAGGCTATCTTGTAGTCCAGTCTGTCATGTTTCTCTCTGTCTTGTCCTGTCCTACACTCACATTACATGAAGTTTGGTAACTGTTGTTGATAATGCTTTCACACTTGGTACAATGATAGCCCTTTTTCTGTGTCAAAGTAGTATACAGAGATATTAACCTTCAATGATAGCTCTAGATTTTCTTGAAGTCATTTTGCTGTATTGTGAATTTTGCCCTTATGAATAACTCAGAATTTTGGTATGAGACAAATCTTTATAGAGAATGTAATAATTAAGTTTCTAATGATTGGTCTATTTTCATACTCTATGCATTGTCAATATATTTTTTCAAAGACTCTATAACTTCTTCATCTCTTTACCTCATGAAAATTCATGTTCAAATTAATAACTTTATGATAAATATTAACTGACCTTTAAATGGTATGCAAAATACTGGAATTTTCTTTGCAATGCAGACTATTGAGAACAGAAACTACAGTATTGTATGAGCAAACAGAGGAGACCCTGATCAGGCAGTTACTAAAGGACCTGTCTGATCAGGGTCTGGTCTGTTTGCCATTGTGTCAAAACGAGCCTACTGGTATATTAGGTCAAGGGTTGACGGAAAATACAGAACAGATGACATAAAATCTATTTGTAGATGGTGAAAAAATCAAATAATGTGACTTTATCATGACATTTCTTATCCTAATAAGACTGGCATCTCTGTGTTGCATGGGACTTCCATAATATGGTATTGAATAATGTGCAAATTTAATCTCCTTAGAAAAGTAAATTAAGAAATCAAAATTTAACATATATCAATATTTACCATCATCTGATCAACAATCAAACACAATAAATTTTCTTTATATACACAATCTTGACATACACAATCTTTGACACAAACTTGACATACACAATCTTGATACACAATCTTGATACACAATCTTGACATACACAATTTTGACATACATAATTGTCAGTCATATACTATTTTACAAAACTTTATTATGACAACATGTGGTGATGAAAAATAGAGAATATTATCTACTAAGCCTTCTGATTAATCTAACTTTTACAGGTCACGGAATGACGTTTAACCTACAGTCAGGTAGTTCAGGAGGGGCAGGGAGTTATTCCTGGATGTTACCACATTTACCATCTACCCAGGGTCAGTATCCCAACCCTAAGGGCCAAGTGCCTCAAGGCCAGGGCATATCAGGTTCAGCCCGTGTCCTGAATTGTCCAGAGTGTGGAAAGTCATTTACACGGAAACTTCATCTGGAGAACCACATGAGGATCCACACAGGAGAGCAACCCTATCAATGTGAAATCTGTTACAAGCGGTTCAACGTGAAGGGCAACTTGAGATCACACATGGTCACCCATCTCAAGATGGGGGCATTTGTCAATAAGAATGATTGAAAGGAAGGAGACCAGAGGAATCAGGAAGTGAGTTAGAGCTGACTGGAATGGATTGTGACAGAATTTCATTGACATACTGGCCAGTTTATTGTTTTCTGTTACAGACTGATATGTACATGCTTGGGAGGAGGTTCGAGTCTTAAGTCTTATTTTGATGTTATTTATTGATTTTATTTTTAGGTCGACTATTTGAAATTAAGAGGAGCTGTTATACTGTTATCAGCATTCACATCAATTTGGGTGTTGCAGTTACGGTTAAGTTTTTTAGTTAAGTTTTTTTGCACCACCTCCTATTTCTACTGAAGGCTTTGAGTTGTTGCTTTGAAACTTTGCTTTGAGTACTAATGACTATCGACTCAAACTGTAAGCAAGAGTATGTAACTCTGTCAAAGATTTTGACATAATTATGCCCCTTTTTCTATCAAGAATCATTAAGTTTTGTTATACCCCCTCACTTTTTCACTGAACTCTGCTTTGAAACTGGACTAGCACCTTCACTCATAGGAAAGAGTAAATAACTCTTGTCATGGATTTTGACAGACATGTAATTATGGCCCCTCTTTTCTTTAGTGGCTGTGCCTTTTTCCTCAAAAGTTTATTTTTAACTAGCATTCTTTAAAATTGTCCAAATTCTTGTCTTACAAATAACTCTTGTATATCCAGCAAATGGAAGCCAGTGTTACGGGTATTGCAAAATGTGTAAAGACCTTATTCGAAGCAATTCATTGATAAACAACAAAAATAAGAACAAGTCATTTGAAGACTAGAAAACTGAAATGAAATAAAATAACTGCCAGGTTGCTCTGATTTATTTAATAAGATCTTTTAAGTGTAATGGTTGTTTTATGTGAAGATGGTGAAAATAAAAAGAAATAAAAATTGAATGAGTTATTTTCTTTATTTGCGTATTAAACAGATATTCAGGATATGTGTATTTGAAGTATTACTGAAGCCCACCATCTGACATTAATAGCCCTTTGTTGTCATGAATACAGTCAGGACTCAATACAAAAACACCTGATATACCAAGATCAGCCTGCACATCCATAAACAAATAATGGTACAGTCCAAAATGAAGAAAGGACAAGTCCAATTAAAAGATTGAGCATTTCAATGAGTTACTGAATATCCTAGTTTTTGATACTTGGTCCATGGAAGGGTTCAATGATAGGCAGATGAGGAAAAAAACGATATTGCATAATAGAGATTAAAGTGTGTGCTGAATCATCTTCAAAATAATATTATTCAGAGTTTGTGTGTGTGTTTGTGTGATGATTGTGGTACAAATTGAACAGCCAGGTTTCTGAATGATGTGTTGACACAATCTACCCTTTCATACATAAAACATGACTCAGAAACATTAAAATAAATTGAGGAAAAGCTAGTGCATTAATTGCTATGCTATTTGAACACCATATGCTTTCTAGTGTACAATTTGACCTTGATTTTCATGAATATATTAAAAATCAATGATTAGCTGTGTAGTTGATTAACCATTTATCTTATATAGACTGGTTAGTTGATTAACCATTTATCTTATATAGACTGGTTAGTTGATTAACCCTTTATCTTATATAGACTGGTTAGTTGATTAACCCTTTATCTTATATAGACTGGTTATTTTTTTAACCCATTATCTTATATAGACTGGTTAGTTGATTAACCCTTTATCTTATATAGACTGGTATTTTTTTTAACCCTTTATCTTATATAGACTGGTTAGTTGATTAACCCTTTATCTTATATAGACTTGTTGGTTGATTAACCCTTTATCTTATATAGACTGGTTATTTTTTTAACCCTTTATCTTATATGGACTGGTTAGTTGATTAACCCTTTATCTTATATAGACTGGTATTTTTTTTAACCCTTTATCTTATATAGACTGGTTAGTTGATTAACCCTTTATCTTATATAGACTTGTTGGTTGATTAACCCTTTATCTCAGACTGGTTAGTTTATATACCCTTTATCTTATATAGACTGGTTTTGATGCATTTGCAAACAGAAAAGACCCAATTCAGACAGTTTGTAAGAGAAGTCTGATCTGGGTCTCCTCTGTTTGATCATACAATAGTGTTTTTCAGATTCTACACAGTCTGTATGGAAAAAAATCCTTAAAGTTTCATTTACCATTTAAAGTTATGTAAATTGATATTCATCAATTCATAAATTTGTACATGAATATTCATAAGAGTGCAAAAAATATTTCAAGTACAATGTATAAGGAAGGGGGATTCTGAAGGATTCGTCACAAAGCAATAATGAAATGCTGAAGGCCAGACATACATGGGCATTGGTTACCATGAACTCGATGCACTGTATATTAATGAGATGAATTTATATTGAAGTTTAGACAGGAAGTAAGGTGATCGTATTTATCATTTATGGTAAAATATAGCGTAATATAGTTGAAGTGATATTCATAGTAGTGACAAAAAGGAAGAAAACATTACAAAAAATCATTTTTATCATAATTCCTCATTTAATTTATCTTCATATTTGAATCAAGGATGTTATATTATATTTAAGTTGTCATAAAAGTGTATAAATAGGGATACAGTTATCTTTTGCCATCTGATTCAATATTTGACTGTCTTATAATCAATAAACACCTAAGTATTTTTAACTGCATTGCTATAGGAAGGAAGTTTACTGTTTGAATCAAAGTCTCTTTCATCCTTCACCTCATCAATATTCAAGAGGTGATTTATGATTTGATAAATATTAATTTACCCAGGTGATACATGAAACAGCTGGACATACTCTGTAGAACCTAAGCTACAGTATAATAACCAAATAGAGAGGACCCTGATCTGGGTCTGCTAGGAGCTGTCTGATCTGGGTCTGCTAGGAGCTGCCTGATCTGGGTCTGCTCTGTTTGCCATTGTGTCAAAATAAGTTTGCATAAGGTTAGGGACTGCTTACTGGAATTGGGATTTATCGCTTACTTATATGCAATTATCTGTTGTTATGATTCTACTTCATAAACTGTTTGAGACAGGCATGGCTAACTTACTTCTGATGTAAGAATTATTTCAGCTGCTCACAGGAGCTATGTCTGAAATGCAGAATTGCTCAAGAAAAGAGATAATTAGGTACATGTAGATATCTTTAAGTGTCTAAAATACAAAAGTATACCCAAAGACCCAAAGAAAAATGCCTCATGTAAAAAACTTCAATATTTCATATAATTTTTTATTTCACTGGTTGACCTCTTCTTTAATCATGCATTTTCTTGTGATAAAATAAAAGCACCAATCTGTTGCATATATACACCTCATTACATTTCTAAATAATCAAAAAACATGTGAAAAACGCAAAATAAAATATTCAACTTTTTTCCAAGGTAAGATGTTTTTAAAGTTTGTAAGTATATTTATAGTACATCAACAAGTCTTCCACTTTAACCCTTTCCTCATATAGACTCATTTTGATGCACTCAGTAGGTACTACATAAAGCCTGATCTGCAGAAAGCCAAACTCAAACCTTACCCAATTTAATTGT
>CM037792.1:17545733-17595733 GCA_021229015.1 Solen grandis | reverse complement strand
ATGCATGAGCTCCTTGCGGAAGTATGCTCCGGTGATACTGTACAAGAAAAAGTTCACGCAGTAATTTAAGTAGAATATCGTCCTTGTGATGAATAGAACCCCCTTCCAGCGGTCTGTGTCTAATCCAGGTGAGTTTGCAAGGCCGCCGAACTGGGAGTGAACGAAAAAGCGACACCAAGCCACAAAATACGGCAAGTTGAATCCAACAAAGAAAAACGATATCGCAAGAAGTATCAGGGTGAACTCAAGTCTTATACTTTTGTCTTCTGTGAAGAGTGTAACACTTCGCCGATTTCTCAAGAACAGTTTCCTCACGATCAGAATATTCAGTGTTGTTATGATAGTGAACGGTATTAGAGTGATGAAAACGGCAAATACGCTATCAAGAAAGAAAGAAATATTTTTGGTTTGTTGATACGGACCGCAAGCTGTTATGCCCCTTATTGTGTTCTTTCCTGTCATTAAAGGTTTGTACATCATCAGTAGACTAGATACTCCCAATAAAGTTGCAAGAACTTTTTTCGAACCAGCTTTGGTGAATTTTAATGGATAGCATACTCCCATAAACCGTTCTATGGTGAATACAACAATTATCCATGCAGACATAACTCTTGTAACGTACGCAAGATAAATAGACACCTGGCAAACACCTTCCTCGTCCAAGAATTGGAGTTTTACCCCTTTGCTGATATGCACTAATCCTCGACGTAGCCATTCTAGTGACACATAAAACACTAGCGAGCAAAGGTCAGAGATGGACAGTGCGGCTAGGTAGTTACTAGCAGAGAGTTTTCGCATGCTCTTTGAACAGAACACTGCAAGAGATAAACTGTTTCCAACAATACCTACCAAAATAATTATCGGAGTGAAATAGGCGAAAAAGTTTTTGCCTACATTAAGCATTGTTTGGTGACCCCCGGTAAGCGTATTGTTTCTCGTCATCAAGTATGTCAGCGGTGTATGTAAGCAGCTCTGATTCGTCGTCATGCTTGTATTGTTGATACCTTCTTGGAGCAGGTCAAAGCTGTCGTATGCAGTGCACGGTGATTCAGGAAGGCTCCTCTGCAAAGATAAATAAAAGATAATGAATAATCTTTCTTCTAATATATATATTGATTATTTAATCAGAATAATAATAATCAAATGCTATTAATACAACATAAAACATTTTCCTTTCAAAATTGTTCACTACATTGGTACCTTGACACAGTTTTTATGGGCAACCCTAGATTGATACTTCTATATATGTTACATGTTGCGATTTCGGACCCATATAAATGATATACATTCCAATGTTTTTGTTTCTTTGTTAAAGGAAAGTGATCTGAATGGTTGAAGAATCGGCGCTGATAGTGAATAGAAATATTAACAATAACTGTGACATAATGTCTTTAATCATTTTTGAAGTATGTTATCAATCTGGTTTAATTTAAGTATTGTTTCGTCTTTGATGACTTATTGAATTTATATTCTTGTTGATTTTTAAGTATCTGTTAAACAATATATTTTCGTTTTGCAGCCTGAACTTTTTGTGTGTTTTAACCTAATGAAACATCAGTCAATCAATCCTACAAATGCCCATTATTCAATGTGATTTAAAATCTCATGCAATCATATACACATTTAAAACGTCAAAATAACAAAGGACTATGTTCACTAAGTGGTAAAAATGGCCTAAACTTTTCGGGAAAATTAAAATGCATTTCAGAAGTCTTTTTCAATCTTTACCATACACAACAAACCTTAAATCACCGAAAACTGATATAATCAGTATTTATCATTTGTCAGGTTGAACAAAATATTTGCTTGAAAATACCTGTTGAAATCCATTGAACCGTAATTTACACGCGTTTTGTACGAAATATTAGCTGATTTCATCTTTTGATACGATGAATTCATTGTGGCCGCATGCTTCGACAAACAAGACACGTTCCATATATATACCTAAATGATAAATCTTTATTCTGTAAAAATTTCTAGTCTGTCGAAGCATGCGGCCAATATGAATTTCAACAAAATATGATCAGAGACGCGTAACGGCTCTATGCCGTATATCTTCACCGGTTTATAAAGAAGATGATAATAGATATACTTTAACGATTTTATTTTCGCTCATCTTTTATTATGTAAACATTATAATTGTATTTAAAATGTTTCTCTGAATATTTCGACATATTTAACTTATGTAAGATCATAGAAACATGGTAATCGATGACAAAACGGTCGAAACAGCAGAGGATATTTTTGACTATACACCGTTTCATCAAATGATCCAAGTACACAGATACTAAAGTATTTTGCCGATTGCGCTGTTGATATTTAACCAAATTATTTTCCATCACTTACATGCTTTCTTATAAATATTTACGTAAGTATGATTCTCATAATTTAATTCTTTTTTATATTTAAATACTGAAAAGGAGCGTTATGCACCGTGGATAAATGATTCAAGATATTTATTTTAAAAGCTTCACGAAAGCATCGCACATTTTCAAACATTATGTGTGTATTAACTCATTGTATACATCAACACATAAAGGCATGTTCATTGTGTACTCGAATCTATTTTTAGATGTGTACATGCATTTACAAAAGTTGGGTAGAGAGCATTGATTTTCATAGTTTACACGGCGGTTTAATTGAGTCGTTGATGATAACATTACACCGTGTCTAAAACTTAAAGGTATCATTAATTCATAGAAATAGAAACATCCGAAACAAACTCACCTCTCACTCATCTGATTATTTCCTAAAGAAAATAGTTTGAAACTCTAACATCAATGTGAAAATAAACACTAAACTTCTGCTTCGCGCCTGGAATGATAAAAGACACTATCTGTACCTGACCAAATAGTGGAATTAACAAAATAAAAATGTTGTATACCCCGGTAGATTTACTCTTTTTACTTCATTATAGTATGACACTAGCCGAAAAGATCCCTTTAAATATCTTTTGAAGGTTGAAATGTGCATATGCACGCTGAATATTACACACTGTTCCCTTCTGAACAATTAGTGTAGATCCATGTTAACCCTTTTGTGTAAAGTCTGTAACATTCTGAAGGAACCTGTTGTGTATTGGTTTTTTGTTTTAGATTGAGTAGTTGGGTCTATCACTTTGGTGGTAGATTAAGTGCAAAACTCATTTGAATCTTTTTTTAAAGAAATTAAAAACTTTATCAATAGCTAAAATAAACAAGTATAACTAGAACACAATATGTACGCAAAACATGTTGTAAATGCTTTTTGTGTGGGTTACTGCTCAACCACATAATGTCTACGTGAGATTACAGGACCCTGATATTCAGACCAAAAAGTTTCATTTGAGAAAATCGACCTCTCTATATAGAAGTTTTTTAAAAAAAATTCTACCTTTTTTTCTTTTTTTTTTTCTGAATATTAGTGTCCTGTTATGAGACAGATGAAACTTGATGTCTTATGGTGATATCATGCCACAAACATGTACCGTGATCGATTCTACACCAAGCATCGAAAACCCACGAGGGATTTATCTGTTGCCCTCCATACATAGCTGTCATGAAGTAAAATTAAATAGGCAGCCGTGAGTATCCGACGACGGGCCAAACATTGAAATACACTTACATGATCAGCAACATGCTGAGCATCTGACAAATGCGATACACCAGTAATCGGGGTCCATGTGGCCTAGCAGGTGAAGTTGGTGACTTAATACCACTCAGGCTTTAAAGGCAGCTGGTTCGAATCCAGTCAGAGTCAAGTGGATATTACATGCGACGAAACCTTCCAGCTGATTTATGGTTGGTCTGTGGTTTTATTCCGGTGCTGATGTACTCTAAATATAACTGAAATGTACACCTGTTTTCGAAGCATCGGATTATGGGCAGGAACTTAACAGTCTCATTATTTTTTCATACAGCTATGGGCATTGTTGATGTTCTCCTTCATACTAGTATATTATATTTTTCAAATATTCATATCAGTTTGTTTAAAGACAGATTTGAGTGAATATTTATGCCCTCCCCCCGTTTATTGTAGATGCGTATGAAATTGTGAAAATACCGAATATGACAAATAAGTTGTCATTTCATATCAACTTTTTTTTAAAGGGGGTTTATAATAACTATTACTAAGTGAGTCTTTAAAACCTTCTGTTTATCAAAAAGACATGTGTATCGCATATCGACAAAAGTGTAATGGTTTGAAAGTCAATGGGTCTGAATTTGCAGTTTATGGCACTCAGATTTTTCTAATTTGATGAGACATCATAGACACATCATTTTCATTATATCCCTACGTACCGACGCTCTTTTTTTCTGGCTAAAGACCAGAAACGGAACTATTCTTTTTCTTTCTTTTTTTTTTTTTGGCCTGAGAGTTTATTTAGAATTTTAAAAAATTGGTCATAATGTATTATTCGTACAGGTAATTAAACAAATCAGCAAAAATTAATTCAGATGGACTTTAAATTTTAAAAGGTATTTTCACACAAAAAAACTTTCACATATTTTGAACACTATGACTTTGAGAAATGACCTTAACTTGAAGTATCCACCATTTCTTTTAAATGACAAATGTCAATCATATTGAATGAATACCAATTTATGTAAAATAGAAAACCCTTAAATGACATACTGTCAAACCATATGAACAAATATACAAATTTCTGTTAAAATCTGAAAACTCGTGACTAAACTATCGACCGGAAAATCAGAATTTTACATATTTTTGACAATTTTGACCTTCACTGGTGACATTGACATTAAACCATCAGTTCATTTTATTTGACATACTTTCACATGAGTAACCCATAATTCAATTATCACCGTAAAGTCTGATTTTTGCATATTTTTGACAATCATGACCTTCATGAGTGACTTTGACCTTGAATAATCCATCGGTTTATTTATGTAACACACTTTTACACCACAGTGAACATTTTTACAAATTTATGTTAAAATCTGACCACCCAAAACAAAATTACAACTCGGAAAACTTCGGCAAACGTAACCAAAACATTACCACAACCCTTGTTGCCATGGTGACAGAAGAATGTTTTAGGTGAATGAAATCATCATTTTTATTATCAGTTAAGTGTTGTTTCTTAATTGTCCAAAAATTTAATTTACTTAGGCCATTTTTACCACTTAATTTTTTAGCTGAACATCCCAAACTTATGCAATTGTAAGCTATATGTAATTAGTAAATTTGCATCTTATTTGATGCTGTTTTCTATGACATAATGAATACGAAATCAAACATTTCTCATATGGAGTTCATGTGGGAAAATTGTGGTGCAATGTTCTTAAAAAGGAAAAAAACGTAATTACTACATAAACTAAGGTTTGTAAAAGCATCCCTAATTTTCAACCTTACGATATTTATGATTCACTACTGATTTTATGTAGATATGGTTTCAATATTTTTTTTAATTATCTTTAGTTTGCTGTTGAAAAATCTACGAAAAGGAACTGTTTCTATAGCTTTAGATTATATGAAATGGAAAAATATCAATTAATTTACCGAAAGACATCTATTCGGTTTTTTGTCATCTCTTTCAATTTATTCATGTAACGTAGTGAGATTTGATTATCAATACTGCAATACTGGCAGATCAAAAACTTCTCGAATAAAGCAAAAAGCAAAAAAAACATTTTTGTGTATTCTAAAGCAAAAGTAAAGAAGAAATTCAAATTTATCAAAGTCCAAAGCAACATATTAATTTCATGGTATGAACAAGGCTGGGTGTAGCATCACTGAAAAAAATGAACCTCGTGCAATATTAGATATTTCGCTTTATTTGTAATGATATAGTCTCCTAGAGCAATCTTAATATTGTTATCGGAGTAAACAAATAGGAATCATATCATATTAGTTTATAACCTTGGGTTTCGTTCCAGTAAGCATTCCGTACTGTGACGTCTACAATTATTAGAAACTTAAATGAGAAGTGTCTTTCTGACTTTAACAAGTCTAATACGAAAACGTAAATTAAATTCTTAGACGTCACAGCTTAGAATATGGCGCTGTTATATGGAAAACAAAGCTTAATGCAGGCCATTTTAAAGATAAAGATTTTTTAGAGACGTGGTGTTCTTATGTTTTCCATCAATCTTCTTTTTCGTCTCAATTACGGTTGAATCTGTATTCATTCAGTTACTGTCCGGTTTTAAGCACATTGATACATTCGGCCAAACACTGAATAGTTTGTTTTTATTTTGAAATATTCAGATAAATATATATATAGCTAAAGAACTGGTGCTTTAGAATTCTGGGTTTAAATACTTTTAGCAAGAAGTGTCGCGTTTGTTTAAGTAAAGTCAGTATCCGTTGAATAAATAACAGTTTAATCTTCGAATTGTCCATAGTTTCTTATTATATTGAAAATTCAAATCTTGACGAACATATGAAGGCCGACCATGTGTCAGATGAAGATATTTCTTTATGAAGCAACAATTGCCTTTGTGGTAGTGGATCAAAACTAATACAAGATTCTGAAACTTTTTAATTCAATACAATCTGCTTGACAATCCTCTCAAAATCACAAACATGTAGTAATTGCGCTAGTTAAATGCAAAACCGAAATACTGTGTTTTTTGGTCGAAACCAATTTATCAAAATCGGAAGAATCAACTTGATCACACTGTGTCAAATCGACGTGTGTGAAATCATTCAGAACAGTGTTGTTGGGGAAGAATATCTACGGCGCCTCGTTTGGTTATCCTGAAATAAAGCACTTCAAAATCTCAATTGATTGGCTTCAATTTTTAATTGGTTCTGTTGTAGAAAACTATTGAGTTATCTGCAAAAGAAGGCCGGGATATTTATATAACAAATAAAAATGTATCCCAGAGTTCTGAAAGTATGTAAAAAGACACTTCTTGTTTGAAAAAAAGAAAAGAAAAGAAAACTGAAAGTTCTATGAACATTTCAGGTACAATTGATGAAACTGGATTGAAGCTTATGGCTTAAATGAAATTCTTTGAAAATAACGTTAAATTTAAAGAATGTGTTTGAAGTTATTGAATCCTTTTTAAATGTAAATGTCATTTAAGAAACCTCATTTGTGTACTTTGATCTTGATTGCTTTTTTACCTTAATCCATATTGTTTGAAATACCACGATCATGAAAGGCGAATTGCTTGAATTTGTCACTAGGTTTCTTAGTTTTCCCATGATAGCACATTGTAATAACGACTACCAATTTAGCGACTGTGTATAAGGTTATAGACATAAAACATACCAGTTTGCGTAAATTGTGTTACTTTGTAATAACAATTTATCAGTTTAGTGTCAATAATCGACGAATCTTCTCTAATTTTACCAACACAATACCCCTACAAAATGTTCAAAATTATCTTACTCTCCTAGCTGTAAATTGGCGAAAATTATATTTATTAGATATATTTAAAACTTTATAATTGCTTAATACGTTATCAATCGTCTTCGAATGACTGAAATACTGTCGGTAGGAAGTTAAACCCAAAAGACAAACAGACATCATACTCTGTTAACATAAACAGATTTTTGTTTAAGATTTGATTTTTTTTTTTTTTTTTTTTTTTTAAAATTTTTTGGAAAAAATTATTTATTATTTATATTAAGTGCAGCTTGCAAACGCAACCTGATTAAGAAACCAGTGCATCTTACATTCATTCTTAACGAGTAAATAAACCCACACTCGATTAATTTCTCTGCTCGTTTCTAATAGTCATATGACATTGATACGAACATGCTAAAATCAACTAATTATACTTAGTGCTGAATAGTACATAAAATCTTATCAAGAAAAGGCCAGAACTCAATCCACTTTTATTGTTTTAAGACATGTTCAGGTGAATAACTAGACATATAGATTCGGTTACAACAGTTTCTAACAATATCCGTTAAGAAATTTAATAACCTGATGTGTTTACTACTAAAAAGGATGATAAAATATCGCTCGTAAGAACTGAAAAATTATTAAGCTCTTAGTAAGGTACTATAAGGTGCCATATTTAATTTAGATAATTGTAATTTAGGGATGACCGTACAATGCTGTTACCATCAAAGTATATTTTTGAGAATTTGCGTAAACGAAGATTTCTTCTTTCCTCGCGAAGTTTTGAGTAACGGTCCTCTGACTAGACTTGACTATTTGAGTTTACCGTCGCTTCGACAGTATTTCGGTCATATAGTGACGTCCAGCTTATTACAGGTGAAGAAAGACCCCGAATTCACGGAGGCATCCGGGTAGAACCAACGACCTACCGCATATCAGCCGGAAGGCTTCTTTACATGAAAATCCGAATGACCCTGCTGGGATTCGAATCCACGCGGTAATGGTCCTCTGAATACTGATTTATATTTATTAGCATGAACAAACTTTCCTCAGGTGTGGCATACATGTTTGGAAAGAAGTTTTAATGTATGTTTTGCGGTCCGAAAGGTACACATTTTTACATTCTATTAAAAAAAATTTTTAACCTAATAATTTTTAGATGATGACTAGTAATGCAAATATATAAATAATGTTAACACATTCATCCATATATTCTTAATATATACTCATTAACGCGCATATATACACTATACAGTGTACTTTCTTTCTTACAACATTACAATATGAACTCAGACGATTCATTGTTGACCGGACATAAGATAATGACGGGCGGATAAGACACAAAACTGTATGCATTCTGTCAGCTGATAATTGATCAAATTCCTCGTATCCTCGTGTTCACATATATCTCGGCATGACGTCATGCTCCCTTTTCTAGACACCGTTCTGATATAGAGGTACAGCAGTTAGAAAATTACAATCCAAGTATAAACTCAAATTTAAAAGCCGTCTTTTAAATAATTGAAGCCATTATCTATCGGCTATAAGGGATATGTGAAGAAGAATTTCGTTACAAATAGTTTTCGGCATCACTTAGGGCAATAAAATGTTGATGTAGTGTGATACATGTACTAAAATGTAAAGTACTGTCACACATTATGTATCCTAGTGAAGAAATCACTTGCTCTGGCTTCGGGGAATGTATTTATTCTTCTTGAATGAGATCACCCCAGTGTTTCACTAAACATATTAAATATTTAAAACTAATCTATTGTTAAATTCTGTAGGAAATTGAAGATATATAGGTTGAATATATAGGTTGAAGGTGACAATCGATTCTCTATGCTTGGGACAGAATAAGCTTGGTTCGAAACATTGAAATATTATCACGGTTATTTATACACGTGCTTTTTTTTAGGGACAAGAACCATTCGACCAAGCAAATACATTATGTTCCTGACTGAGACCCTCAAAGATCCCTCGATATGTCATGATAAAACGATGTTTACAATACTGCTTACGATACACATTCAATAAACAGTGTCAGGCTCATGGACTCTCAAAACAATATCTTCTTAGTGACCCACAGAAGGCAATCGACGGCAAACTTTCTTTCAAACTTTTTTGTTTCGACCAGATTTGCCTATAATAGCAAAGCTGGAGTGGATGGAATAAAATAATTGACAGGTAAACTACAATTACTTACATCAACAAGTAAACATTCTACACAGAGAATGTTTATCGAAACGGTGGTTTAGGGGAAACGGAAATGGTAAAAAAATGGAAGGGAAAATGTTTCTTTATATTCACTGGAGGGATGTAGCAATTTTACACTTTTTGCATAAAAATCTTATGATATTACTCATAATAGGATTTAAGATTTCGGAATATGCCATATATAAAATGTAGCATGTAAATAAACATTTTAACGAAAGGGTGACGTGTTTCAGTGATAACGTACCCAACTCTAAGACCTGATTTTAGAACTTAAAGGCCCAGTGGTCCAGTGGTTCCTTTTTTGACCGCGAATCCGAAGGTTGTTGTGCGAATCCTAATAAGTATAAGCTGTTAAAACCTTCTCCCAGTCAACGTAAAACAAAATTATAGACGCAAAAGTAAGAGTGAAGCTAAGCTCCAATTTTATTGTTTTAAGAAATGTTCGGGTAAATAGGTATTTACAAAAGTAGTTACACCACTTTCTAACAACATCTGTTTAGAAATTAAATATTTAGATATGTATACTATAAATAAAAGTGTGATGAAATTCGTCCGTAAGCACTGAAGAAATATTAATAATGATGTTATACTTAATTTAGATTTTAATTTAGGGATGAAGGTATCATACTGTTGCAATCACAAAAACATTTAGCTCACCGTGTTAAGGTGTTTATCGAAAATGTGTCCAAATGAGACGTATCAAAATTAAAAGAAACTAATTTGTTTTCTCCCTACCAGTGACATGAAATTATGTTTACTTGTTGCCACATATTGTGATTTGGTTTGTTTTTTCATAGACTGGAGTCAACGCTGGGCCTCACGATTAAGGTATGACGAGGCCAAGTAAGATATCGTCGATGAATGTAGCACTACGTGATAGACATGTTTCGTTTTAAAACTATAATAGTGTTCAGGAACATGATGATATATTGTTCATGAAATTCAGCATTTATAACCATGATGTATTTAAAATAAACATTGCACACACTATTTTAAATTCATTATGTAAAGGGGCATTTAAAAACCTTACATTCATTTTGATGGACATTTTATGAACGCACACGATTTTCAATGCAAATCCTTATATATCGTGACAACATGTATTATACTGTTACTCAACATTATCGATCATAGTTAGAGCTTTCTAGTTTTGACATCGGTCACGGAGATTAACGTCATGATTCGGTTATTTCCGGGACTACCGAACCGATTTCACGTGATATATAAAAAATAATGCTCATCAACACAAAGATATTTCCATACTTTTAACTTAAACAAAATATATGTTCGCACTCATCACTTTCAATTATTAGGAGGGGTGGTGTTTTTAACATGGATTATGAAGTTAGATACGTTTTCTTGATTATTTGATGAATTTGAAAACAATCATGACTTAAAGCTATAGTTTGTTGTTATTGTTATATTGGGGTTTACCGTCGCTGCGATAGTATTTCAATCATATAGCGACGTCCAGCTACGTCGGAAGACCCCGAGTACACAGAGGTACCCTGGTAGAACCACCGATCTACCGCAAGCCAGCTGGAAGGCTATATCAAATTAAAAATAAAAGAAAGAAAAAAAAACTGTTTGAAACGAATGACACATGCCACACACAATTTCTTTTTTTTCAATCCTTACTTACATATAATACAAATTTACAAATGATGATAAGTGATTTAGCTATAAGTCGTTGATTATGTAACTTGTTTTACTTTTGAGTCAAACGTTTTTCTTTTGTTTGTTTTTTTTTGTGTGTTTTTTTTTGTGTTGTTGTTGTTTGTTTGTTTGTTTGTTTTGTTGTTGTTGTTGTTTAAATCAATATTTTCTTTATGACGATGTTGATGCGTCATTTTGTATCTCATATATTGACACTTGGATAGTTAAAACATTCAGATTCAGAGACAGCTGAGTTGATTAATACTGACTTTGTGATAAAAGGCACGTCATTTTGACCATTCATTTAAGACTGAATGCCAATGAAACTGAGTGTCATTTATTGGGTACATACTGCCATTATGCCAAGTTACATGACATTACAATTTCTGCCAGGTTACATCATGTAATCGGGATAATAGAACAGAACTGAATGAATATCATGTCCGTGACTTTATTACCAACAAAAGGGTGTAATCATATATTTCTAGGAAAGAAAATGTATGGGAAAGGATTGATGTTCGTATATATTGTACGGTAAAGTACGGTAGATATTCCAAAACTGGATAGATTATCGTAGGTAGATCTATTCAAACCTAAATTGAAAATACGCCCATGATTAAGTGCAAACTTGATTATTATAAAAATGTATTTTCAACAATGAATGAAAGCATGCATTATTATCAAAGAATAAGATGAATCAATATATTTCCTGGTTACTTTATTAATGAGCAAGCAAGTGGCATGATACCATGCCAAGTTTCAATATCCTGAGACTGAACCAACATTCCGTTTGTGTTTAGAACCTAGCAAAAATCTGAAAGGAAATAATTCTCTCAAATCTCAGAGCATACATAGGCGAACTGTTGTGAAACCTGAATTCTTAATCACGGAATTTTAACTCATTTCCACTGACGATCAAATACATGTTTATGTTAAGTGATGCAGGCGTCCGCCTTCCACTTAAAGGCCCCTTGGTGATGAAAGTACCATATAGTAGGTGCCCATTAGTAAGACGTTCTGCACATATCATCAGTTACGTATGGCCTCCTATAACGTCTGAGAAATCGACCGTGATTGTGGTAATTTTCCGTATAATAAAACAGGCGGTCCGTGTGAATAGTTAACATTGGAACATTTTATTTTCACTTGTATGAGAGAAAAAAATTGATATTTCCAAATATTTAGACCATTTGCTCCTATTTGTCGTTGGTAATGAAATGTTTTTGTATGATAGTTGTATAACTTTAATTGGTAAAAGCTTAAACGACATGTGTTGATGATGCCAGCTCTCAATGCCAACACCTTACATGAACATTTGTGTGGAAACAGCTGTTTATCAGATTAACTAATTTAAAGGCTTTTGTGCTGTTCAAAGAACCATGCAGGTGATCTGTACAACACCATTCAAAGCACCAGATTAAATGGTTCACTGTTATTTCCTAATCTTATATAATTCGCATCTTTCAAATTTAAAGAGTTTCAGTAGATATATTTCTTCTGATAAAATACAAAAGGAGTGACGTTTTGATAAAAACGATTACAATAAATTTTGTCGATGAACCATGCAGATGATCTTTGCAATACTTCTCATTTCATACCATGGGAGCAGCCGTCATTTTTAACTTTTACAAAATATTGAAATAGATAATTTTATGAAAGGACTTTCTCTGTATGATATATTCAGTTGCAAACAAAAGTGTGCGCCCAGCTGTTCCTTAATTGAAATCTGATATGTTCTTTTAGACAAATCTGATTTGTACTTTTAATTTCAACATATGAAATTATGTCGAATGAAAAACCTGTTCATAACGTTTACTAATCCCTCTCGACGGTTTCTCGGTTGGACAATCACTTTGCGCCCGGAAAGGTCATGAAAACTCATTGTCTTCAACGGGTTTCAAACCAACAAATTTCGGATCCGCAGTCAGAAACTTTATCACTGGATCACGGCGCCCTTTTAATTTCGAAAATATCGCTATACTAGTTGAAAGTTTACAACAAAAACATAGTTGTTTTGGATATAAACATTTTTTTTTTTGCAACTGAGTTTATATTTCCAAATTCTTAATAAATTAGTACTTAAAAATAGTACTTATTACGACTTATTATTAACCTCCTTAATTTGAAAATTAACCAAAAAGCAAATTATCTACCAACCTTTAACTATGAGATACATGTATATATTCTGACGCAAGAAAACTAGAGCACTCTATAATCATATTCAATGAAACTAAAACACACTATAATCATATTCAAGGGAAATAGAACACACTATAATCATATTCAAGGAAACTAGAACACACTCTAATCATATTCAAGGAAATTAGAACACACTCTAATCATATTCAAGGAAACTAGAGCACAATATAATCATATTCAAGGAAACTTAAATACACTATTATCATATTCAAGGAAACTAGAGCACACTATAATCATAATTAGAAAAACTAGAGCACACTAATCATGATGAATTTATTTCAATAGTACATAGGTTTGTCTTCCATTGCCTTGCAAAAGTAATATTTTAAAGGAAGATATCGATATTCCATTATTGTTTAAACTTATAACTGAAGCATTCGAAGAAAAAATAATTATAGAACATAGGTTTGTCTTCCATTGCCTTGCAAAAGTAATATTTTTAAAGGAAGATATCGATATTCCATTATTTTTTAAACTTATAACTGAAGCATTCGAAGAAAAAATAATTATAGAACATAGGTTTGTCTTCCATTGCCTTGCAAAAGTAATATTTTTAAAGGAAGATATCGATATTCCATTATTTTTTAAACTAATAACTAAAGCATTCGAAGAAAAAATAATTATAGAATATAGGTTTGTCTTCCATTGCCTTGCAAAAGTAATATTTTTAAAGGAAGAAATCGATATTCCATTATTTTTGAAACTGAAGTATTCGAAAAAAAAAAATATCGTGCCGTTTAACACTCACCATTTCTTTAATTTCAGACTGAATTAATATATTTGTCATTTACTGTACAGATTTCAGTGAAGTCATAAACAGTAATATGGGAAAATTAAGATAAGGATATTGAAAGCCATTACATAGCACTATTAGTTCTTGACAATAATGACTTGCACTCAAGTGGTTATAATAAAGTTTCAAGTATGGGAAATCAACGCAAAAGGAATAATTCATACGCAGGTTGAAAGATGGTTGACACGTAAGATTAGTGTTCAAATGCCGACCCTATCAGATAAGATCATGTTTCCCGAATGTTTCCCAAATGTGGTAATTTAAAATGTCAATTCAAGAAAGAAACGAAAAATTAATGTCGCTTTATGGAAACCTGCAAATTGTAAAATTATGTAACTTAGGATAGTGAAACACATTTGAAAAGATCTAGAGTAATACAGAGCAACACTACTAAGTTATTCGCGTTATCGAAACTGTTAAGGCAACTATCAAATTATCAAAATACATTACTCAATATGAATTAAATCGAATTGAATTAGATCTGTATTTAATTGAATTAAACTAATTCGTCTTATATTATATCATATCATATTGCATTAAATTGTATATTCTATATTATATTTTATTACACATGTATAATATTGTGTTATATCATAATATAACTGACTGTTTCGATGGAGGAGTGATCCAGTTGAGAAAGAAATTATACACGTCATTAATGATGACAAATATAATATGACGTAATAGAAAGTGATATTCTTAAATTCCAATATATTTCAGAAAAGATATTTGACGTTAGTAATTCATGTAAAGTCTAAATATTAATGATTAATTAAGGTTATACATACATCATTAATGTGTGATCATGATCCATCAAGTGATCGCGGGAATACCAAAGTAAATCAAAGATTTTATAGAATTTAAGCTACAGAGCCTGTAACTCCAAGTCAGTATATGTAATATCTGCACTGAAGTCTTTTTTGAGCATTTCAAGGAATATGATTATGATTTAATGACGGATGGATGACCTAAAGATGCTCGCAACTTGTAAATTAGATTTTAATTTGGTGTATCCGAAATAATCAGCAGTTTGTTTTTTTTGGGGGGGGGGTTTGGTTTTTTTTGCTTTTTTTTTTTTTTTTTTTTTTTTTTTTTTTTTGTTACGCAAAAGTCTGCATCAATCCGGATTTTACTTAACAGTCCAACCTACAGATTTGTCCCAATAACGTTTCAGTAACTTGAATATTTTGGTGTACTCCTTTTTGACATAACCAATACAAAAACAAATACAAATAAAGTTGTATAGCGCAAAAAGTATAAATATGCAATTGCGCTTCACAGAAAACAGTCTTTTTACTATATACAAATTACACATAATTTCAAGCATTTTGGAATAATTAATTACTAGTCACTGTAAAATTTACTAAATAAGTGAGTCTTGAGATTGATTCTAAAGATTGTTTCAGTCTCTATTGAGATATAGAGATTAACCCATGATATTTTCTGTGGTGGAAGACCGCAATGGGGCAACACGTCTTCCTAAAAGTTTAAGTCACGCCTTTATCATTCATGGCTATATCAACTATTAACGAACATTATTATAAACGAAACCATGTGTTATTTTGTGAAAAATCAAGTCAACTATTGTCCCAGTGAATCTATTACATAGCACGTCAAATTAAGGTACCGTCTCTGTAATGGTTCCGCTACATTTCGGACCTAATGGCCTTTCACGGAGATATCCAAAGTTACCGTATGTTTCATCAGGGTACCTTGGTTATCTTGGTAGAGATTAAGTGGTCCAAGACAAAGCGGAACTATTACCTTAAATACATCTGTAAGCACTGGAAACGTCCATTTTTCACATGAAGACAAAGTCCCACAATGGCCATAATACTGTCAACGAGGTGTTAAACCAAGCAAATAATAATATTCTCTCAATATTTATGCCATATTAGTTATGCTGAAATTTGACACAGAATACATCAGGGCAATAAAGTGTTTTGTGTAACAACTAGTAGACTGGACAAGAAGCAATATTTCTCACTTGATTTGTTTTCAATACATTGCGTGTATTCTATAAATTCTTACGCCATTCAAAACAATGTTGATATGTGCTTTGAATAATCTGAATAACTTGGCAGCGATGACATCAGATTTTATCATCTAAAATATTAGGTGCAAATGTTAACAGACTTATGAAAAGATGATTCCGAGAATTACAGACATGCTTTGAACATGAACGTGCTAAAAACGTCCCAAACCTAAGGAGGCAAGAGTTATGACTACATTTGTTATAGAAGGTGTCGGGCCTGCTTGATTTACTCATGAAGCATAAAGTAATAATAAATTGTTCGCAGCCATAAAAACATTAACAGATCTTAACAAATGTAAAGATCAAACGAAAAATACAATTTGCTCCATTCCATAAATATTGAAACTAATTGATATAGATTCGGCTTATTCGCGTGATATGACAATTTATGGTGATACTGTCCGGTGGAGGGATATATTAAAAAGCTTTCCATGCTGAACAGTGACACTGAAGAATGCGGGATTATTAACACTGTCGCGCTATAATGGTACGATATAAAGCACTTGACCAAGCTGAACTGCACGCAATTCATCTACGCCAGTCTGAGGGACGCTTTATGGTAGAGATGAGGATTTATTGCACTATTTTACAATCTAGAAAATTACTTTCATTGACGCCTGCACGAAACTGTTAAGTTTCTGTCAAATGTCGAAAAACAGAGGGTAATAGGTTATAACGGAATTATTTATTAAATGTATTCTTTATTTACCAATTTGTTTTTATATTCCTTAAAAAATATAACAATAAAGTGACAAGAAACACTTAAATAGAAATCATTTCTTCTTTTTGAAACAGGAGTAAAAGCAATTAGTTACACTTTTTGCCACTTTTTTAGAAGCGAAAGCTTCTAAAGTCAGACAGTGGATTTTCTACTTACAATCACATTACTGCCACTTATCCATACATTCGCCCTGAAAAATAGTACCATTGGTTGTACTCGTAGAAGTCAACATTGCAGTTTTGATAAAAGTGAGATATATTGCAGGATTTTGAAAGCATTGGGTATAATCACAATTTCTGTGCAAATAAATTTACGGCTGTGGAAATAGCTCAATTGGTAAAAGCGTCATTCAGTTTATTTTCTTGTTCTTGTCCAGCTGAGACCATTTTTCTTTTTTTTTTTTTTTGTAATACTTTTTTTATTATTCTTGGGTTATATATTTAGAATTTTGTAATTGTAGTTTTTATACTTTCATCATTTTGCATTTGTTAAGCTTTTGATTTAAATCATAGACCACAGGACCCTATATTCAGTTAAAAAAAATCGACCTCTCTGTATATAAATTATTTATTGATAGGTCGATTTTTATAATATGAGGGTCCTGCGCATAGACATATTTGGTTATCAGGACAAAACAGTAGAAATGGGAGGGGAACAGTATGTTTAATGTAAGCCGTCAATTGAAACATTTTGTTTTTAATTTTTTCTTGTTAGAGTCTCAAATGACCGTAGTGTCTCTAGTCGCATCTGTATGTCAAAACTCAGAAAGTACTTTAGGGATTGAGTTTATGCTTTATTCAATGGTTAAACTTTACTTACCAAGAACAATTACTCTACCTTGCTTCATCTCTATTACTTGTATGGTGAAATCATGTTTTTCTAGAACATTTTTTTTTAAAACTATTGAAGGCATGGATATTATTCTTTGCTCATGGGAAGGATGTGAAGTGACAAAGAATAATAACTTTATATTGTCCCATTTTCTTGTTTTTCTATTACAATTAGTTCTGATTGCAACAAATTCATGAAGTATTAAAGGTATTGAGAGGATCAATACTAAGAACGACTACTCCTTATCAATTTTTGTTTCATTTGACAGAGACCAGTTAATAAAATAATCTGTCTTACCTGCTGTTATAATAAGATTTATCTTCCCTGATTATTTACATGCATACCATAAAAACATTAAAACTTCACACATTTTAACATTCTGACAGTGCTCTCAGTGCTTTGACTGATTACATGTTTACAGTATTTTATATCAGATTGTAATACTTTATATGGTTTCAAGCTGTATAAATATTCATGTATTCGATACATACATTTCATATACAAGGTGAAATGTGGCACAAAGAAAAACATTAAATTATTATATGTTTGTAAACATATTCATGTATTCGATATATAGTAGACAGTTACAAAGCTGAAATGCTCTGGTGACATGTGGCACAAACAACATTTAAATTATTATATGATTTCTGGTATATTTGGAAAAAGCTACAGATGACATTACGTAGTTTGATATATGCCCTGAAAAGCTAACTCCGCTTGGCAGAGCAGACAGTACATATTATCATCTGGCAAAGTAAGTACAGAGTTGACAGGAATATGAATAGATGCTGTCGAGAATAACAGACGTTCATTTGAGTTGAAAGTGAGAAAAACACTTTCTTGTCCGACGAGTGGGAGTATACAGTAATAAGTCAAAAAACGGACTTAATTGAATATATGGCTATTATACATTGTGAAGCTGAGTGGGTAGGCGTTGAAGTTGCAATATAGCTTAGTAAAGTATTAACAACATGCGTTCATGATGTGCACCACTGAGATTTTTCTGCTGATGAAGATCACACATACAATTTTTAAAATGATTGATTCTCGAATATTTGTGCGGACTCCTCATTTCTTTGATAAATTTTTCTCATTGAATAAAAACACAGTCAGTGGCAGCTGTGGCAGCTATCACTTAGCGAATTTGGCAGAAAGTTTTATATCGATCCTCGAACCTGCAATACCAACGTCCGTCTGTTAGTCTTTCGTGCTGATATAGCTTCTATTTTATATCTCAACGATACAACTTGTGGATATACCCAGTGTCAGTAAATATCTATTTTCAAAATAAGACTGTATATTGTAATAAAGGAAAAATATCCCATTTCCCCTTTTATTAACTATTAAGAAATATCAAGATTAAATGAAAGTAGGTCAGATTAATGTGTCAATATATATCCTTTATCCTCCTGAGCATAACTCTTGCAAAAATCACTGAACCGGATAATCCCTGCTTTATGCACTTCTACCCGTTATAGAAATGACATTTATCAAGATCCATTCGGAAACTTGGGAGTTTCGGTCTCAAGTTGATATGTTATAGAGACCAAGTTTCGAAAGGCATAATTATTGCAAAAATCGCTGAACCCAAAAATTCCTGCTTAATACACATCTATCCATTATAGTTATGACATTGGCCAAGTTACATAAAGATCCATTCAGAAACTTAGAAGGAGTTGCGTTCACAAGTCTGCAATATCAATAAGCTTCAGAGACTAGGTTTCAGGGGACGTAACTCTTGCAAAAATCAATGAACCATAAAATTTCTGCTTCATGCACATCTACCCATTATAGTAATGACATTTTCCAAGTTTTATAAAGATCTGTTCAGAAACGTAGGAGTTGCGTTCACGAGGCTGCAACATCAATCAGCTACAGAGACTAAGTTTCAAGGGATATAACTCTTACAAAAATCAATGAACCAGGAAGCGCCGCTTCATGCAAATTTAGTACGACCAATTTCTGCTGGTCCCCGGTTACCGTTTCCGTTTATATTCATTCGTTTAACTGCTTACTGTTAAGAGACTAGCCACTTGACTTTACAAGTGATGCATAAAATACGTCGCAAACGCACACAATGTCATTTACTAACTTACGTAGATGCACATTTAAGCTATATATATACATGTACTTATAATAGTGAGAAGAAACAACTTAATAACACAAATGAAATAGTCAATAGAAAGCATAACTTTGCATGTATATGTAGGCAGTTCTCCTTTAGATGAATGCATGTGTAAGTTACATCAACCAATTATTAACATAAATGCCCTTCCATAAGTAGATAAATACAAAATCACTTAATGTATTCTTGCAAGAGAAAAAGATATCTAACATTCAAAATAACATTCAGAGAAATCGGCATGAACAATTTTAGAAATTTCAAAAATGTATAATTGACAGATATCATGGAGATAGTTACGTATTGATAGATGACAAGAACACACGCATGTTGCAATACGTTTATTTCTGCACACAAACATGATAGCATGACTGTTGAGGTTTGCCCCATGAATACACTAACCTGAAGTATTATTCCCAGTGACATGCTGACGTAACAGCGCTCTTCTGGCGATTTAGTATTAAGATCCGATAGACTAATAATAGCTAGCATGGTCCTTTTGAAAATTGAATATATTGACAATAATTGATGCAAATCAAGCTTGAAATAGAGCAACAAGTCCGTTACTACGATGTTTATGATGATCCATGTTGACATCAGTGGAAGCTGTCAATCCTTATCTTAATAAATTTGTTCTGTTTAATGGTTCGAGAAGACAACATTGTGCTGTTAAGGAAACAAATTTAATGTGACCGGTCCCGGTGGGCAAGTAACGAGAACGCATCCCCCCCCCCCCCGTAACAAAGAGCCCGTTGGTTCGATCCCCGGCCGCGACGAGCAATATGTATTAAAAATTGAGATGTTTAGTCTTATTGTGTCCTTGATACTGGGCACGTAAAAGTAGTTCCAGGACTGGTTGGCCATGTGTCAGAATAATGTGAAAGGGTGTGGTATCATGCCACATGTCTTGGACGTGATACTGCAGTATAGCAGCACTAAATCTGTCTCTTATAAATAATCAACAATTAGCTGAAAAACTGTTGATTGGACGTTAAAACCATAAGAAGAAAAACAATTATTATGAACGTAGAACACCCGGCACTTTCGTTCTTGGGCAAGCTATGAAAGAACTGTTTCGATATCAGATTACAAAAAAAAATGTTTTGCTTCGGCCTGCCTGCTCTTGCCCCTGTTATAATGTCAAGGGCATTAGATTAGAAGAAATGCGATTAGATACAAAATTGGAAATCTCGATATTGTAACGTTTTATTTCCAAACACCAATTAACAGAACTGTTAAGCAGCGCCGACACATGTTATGTTATCCCTGTTCTTTAAACTGCCTTCCAGATGAAATTAGACACAAATGCAATTATTGTAATGCATTACAGTGAAGGAAAATGAAAAGATTGTTGCCCTTGACATGCTGACAATTGCACATTTGTTGAAATGTTATGAATATCTGAATCTGAATGTTTCAAAAACTAACAATTCAGAGCAGAAATAACCTTCTTTTTTTTTTCCAGGTCCTTATAATCAGGGTCACCTTTTTAGTTAGTAAACTGTTGAAAATTCGTGGTCAAAATCGCAGTTTAAATTTCCGACATCCTTTCCATATAGTAGTATCATAATTAGATTCAAGTGGATGCCATGTTATTTTTGTGATGAAATAGTTCATGTTGATCATACATTTGATGGATGATTCAATAACATACAATAATGTGAAATTGTACACATTCATTTTCTTACTAGCGGCGATGGTATTAGGGTTTACATGCAATTTTACTGTTGTATTGTTAAATTGGGTAAGTGATTTAAGTCATTATGAACGCAAGCAAATATTTGTATGTATAATGTTTCACGTCTTGATATTCCCTCATAGTCCATGTATACCTTATAAGCCGAATCGTTATGTTACTTTCATGCATTGCTTCTTTTGTCGTCTGACACAACGATTTACCCGCGAGCTATTAATCCTGCCCCAATTTCAGTTACCCTTAAACGTCCATAACGTTAGCGTTTGTATCCCTGTTGTATCATAACGTATGGAGTTTAAGCTGGAAACCAAATTCATAACAGTTGCGAGGGTTATGGTTAATTGAACGCACGCCTTTTGTTTAAGCAGAATTAACAAAATATTTGTCATTTAGCGCTTATTTAAATGCGATGAAACCAGTGACTTCCGGTGCTAGTAATTTAACTATATATTAGCATTGTACCAAAACAAATAAAAGTTACCCTTTTACGAGAAATGCCGTTTGTCGCTTTGAAACTAGCGACTTCCGGTGCTAGCAATTTAAAATTGAGAAACGCCGATGATTATAATGGCGAATACTCATTAAGTTTAAAGATGAATGTTAACAGGAACGATTAACGTACGCCTGTCTGTTAACAATCTTTAGTTTTGTAATTGAACTTCTTGTATTCTACATTTTCTTTAGTCACTATGTACATGTATCTACATTTGCATCAAATGGTATTTGATTTCTTAAAGAAAGTACACTTTTTTAATAAAATATATACTTTTCCGTGGATAAACGTTAGGTATGTTTCTAAATACCATAACATTTTAGTTCTGTGAAATATCAATGAATTAGTTAGAGAGGAACAACTTTTTTCAAGAAGATCTAATGTAGATAATTTATATGATAAGATATATTGGTATGTGTATACCTAGAAGATTAAATAACTAACTTTATGTTCGAACACGGTGATATCGAGAACATAACAAAATATGAATACAACGCATGTCGACAATATTGCACACAGCCTCTTGATATTTGATTTCTATTTTTGTATCCAAAAGATGTTTCCAAGACGTTCAGCTTAAAAAAAGCAAAATCATATTCCTTGAAAATAATTTGCAAAATGCTCACTATATTCCCAAATGAATATGTTCTATTTTGCTTCAAGTAATAAGATCATCTGTCGGCAAACGATAGTAGCTGGACTTAAATGTGTTTATTTTCTTCAAAACGATAGTAGTTGGACTTAAATGTATATAACGTGGAGTTTGTGTATGCTATGCCTATATATTTTTATCATAATGACGAAAACTGAATAAGAAATACCAAATATATGTAAATTTGGGTATTATTTTTTTCGCTCAAATCTTTGAAATGATATTAAAAAGAAATGCTGTACTTGTAAGATGATACGTGTATCAAACAAGGAAAAATGATAAGTTTTCGTTGTTGTTGTTGTTTGTTTGTTTTGTTTTGGTTTTGTTTTGTTGTTGTTGCTGTTGTTGTTTATTTCTTTATGGATATAAATAAGCTATTAGCTGTAATGACAACAGGGAACTTCACTTATCTATAACACTGTTAAATACTTGTCTAATGATAAAATTACTGCATTGATTGCATTGCATAATAAACTGAATCAAACTGATACCCAACCCAACCGAGATACACAAATTTCAATTAGTACCTGAAATGGAATTTCCATTTTTATTATTAAAATTTAATGCACATACACTATCATGACGGCTTGCAGTGTTGAATAATAAAGAATAAGTTGCCAATATAGAATGGCAGAAACAATGCATTGGATTTTGGTCCTCTGGTGGTAGTCCATTGTTTTCTCTTGCTATTCGGGTTTATGTATCAGAAACTGTGTCCTTTCTCGATACGGAATACGCCGATGTAGTGCAGTTAGATATGGATATTCGATTATAATCTCACATCTAAAAGCTGTCTCTTATTGCAATATGAAAAACATTGATTTTCAGATAAACAAAAATCCATATAAAATGTTGTACTGTAGTTGTAATGGTTTAAGCAATACCACAAGGATTCTGTTTTTTATTTTTGTTTTTTGTTTTTTTGTTTTTGTTTTTTTTTTCTTTCAGGAAATATTTTATTTGACTATCTAAGAGCATTGTCACTGTCATGTTGTTTTAGTTTACGTACATACAAAAAGTTAAAAGATAAACCAATATGACATATAGTCCTCATCTAAGAAACAGTACAACAGCTTAAGTATCAGATTCCTGCTAAAGTGTTGCCAATTTACCGTGTGATTTTCTCAATTCAACATTTTGGAGATATATAACTCCGAGATATTAGAAAGTTTGAATACATGCTATTACAGACATTTACTAATATTAGTCTTTCATTTCTTCAAAATTGTGGGAATAAATACTTGGATTTTTATAGCTGAGGGACATCTTTACTTGAAAGGTTTACTGAGACGCAAGCTATCTCTCAACATATCGAATTTGTGATAAATTACTTTCTTTCAAGAGATTTTAACGACACACATCAGCTAGGAGTCTCATAAAATTCACATTTCTACCACAATCGCTTCCTAGCCATATTGGTTACGTTTGTCTTCTTAAAATATACTTCGTCTGAAGGACATAATAAGTATTTTTTAGTCTCAAATCGCGTTTTCCCCAGTATTTTATCCATCTTCGGAAACCTACGACTAGTTATTGCACTTCAGTACAAATATCAGCCAAGGGATTTTTGACTAGCGCTTCGACGTTTTGAAGATATTGATTCTAATCATAGCGACTAATCAAAATGTGTGTATACAGAGGAGCACCCGTCAGACGGGATGCGTAATATCTGAATCTGGCCAACAAGATAAGCATCACTATTACAGGACTATCACTGAAGATCTAGTAACTAGCTTGTATTATAATGGTCACATGCTTACCGGAATTCTAAATCCGAAAACGTCGACATGTTGAAAACACACCAGATAATTGTTTACTTTATTAGCGGACACCGAATGGGGGGGGGGGGGGGGGGCGGGGTGCTGTCACTTATCGAAACCAAGACGGTGTTAACTAAATTTCCGCGACCGATGTATGGAGAATGACTTTATGTATGGTGGCTTCTATGGCTTTCTTCTGGCAATGCTGCAAAAAAACAGCGAATTCTTCTGAATAAATCCCACTGCAATTATTTCACATACCAGCAAACTGTGCAATTATCATCCGCAAAAACAATCTTTAAAAAACATTATTCATCTACCGGTATCTTTGTATCTATCAACTCGTTATATAAAGATTAACATGTGCACCAGCAAGCATGTGTTTATTTGATTTTAAGGCAAATTTTGTGGTAAAAGAAAGGTCCGTTATTATTAATCTGAGTTACTCCCCTGTTCATAAACCGCCTATACGCCAATAATTCAAAAGGGAAAAGCTATATCCACGTTATCTCTAATCGTGTTTATAGAATAAAAAATATTTTTTGACTCCTTTTTCGAAACTTGCACGACGTAAAATGGATTATTTTTATTCTGTATTTTCTAGAACAGAAACCATTTTACCGTCCATTGATATGTTAGAAGAAAGAATAGTGATAATGAAACAATATCATGAGGATTTGATAAAATAGATCACACGCATCGATCAAATTGACAAATAGACACAATGCACAAATCGTCCTCTTATAGGCGAGATTATACCCTGGAGGTCAAGATTTAACCCACTTTCTATGTTTCAGGAGGAGCAGTATTGTCTGCAACTAAATATAGTGATTAGTCGCGTGTAAACGAGACCTCCTGTCGGAGAGTTGTGGGTTTGGCCTGTTTGTCTGTGCACGAACGCTGTAAGACTTACATATAAGCTACAGTTATAGAAATAATTATGGTCGGATGCCCAATATTAAAGTGAATTAAACCTTCTAAGCTGTTTCACGTAGGTTTGGTCTTTTTTTAGCACGGTGAACTGTTTCCTATGCAACATCTCACTGAAGTATTGACAACTGGTAATATATTTTCTATTTATCAGATAACCATGACAACTGCCTGTTTTATTCGATGCAAAATAATAATGAATGTTAAAGAATTCGTTGTTGTTATTTCAATTTGTGATTTTTTTTTTTATTTTTTTTTTGAGAATACAGAATTTTGTCAGATACAATGTGCATATGATATTCATATTGAGTATTTAATACTGTATTTTAGAATAAGAGACGAAAGTAAAATAATGCAAAAATTACAACACTTCGAAAATGTATTGGGTTCTTAATCAGTTTCGTCACTTGAATATCATATATTTTCATAACGTCTACAAATAAAACTATTCGTGTACAATATATAGTTGGAAGACCACATATAGATCAAGCAAGTTTTAATTTCTGAAAAAAAAAATGATGACGACATGTAATTTAAAGTTCACATTGTAAATCACGATTAACTTGCGAGACCCTAAAGTAACACCAATGTTAAGAACGTTAAAGACGGCCCTGGGGAGTCTTAATAAATGAACAAAAATCTCATAGTTTCGTAAAATTATAACAATAAGATCGACCGCCATTCTCCCCAATCACTCGACCTTAACTTCACCAATACATTTCAGCTGAGCTGGTTATGAATACATATGTATTGATATATTGCATTTGATACAAAATAATATAAACTTGTTGAGTATATCGAACGTTTTTCCAATGAACCTTAATCAGAAAAATTATTGGTTTCCTAACGGACTTCCACGGAGCTTTTCTTAAGTGAACATTTGATGTTCGAAGCTTTAACAAAATGTTGATTAATAATTGTAAGTCTCCAAGGCCAGTCACGCTGTTTTACAACCTCAATTTCCTTCATTTCAATTTAAATGAATATCTTCATTCTGTTTCATTCAAATTGAATTGTTAAGAGAAATATCAATACGAAAAATAGTAAAAAGATATTTTTTATTCCATTGCAAGAGTTTTGACCCTAACAAGATAAAGTTTATAATACGGGGATTCTGTTAACTCTTGTCAGATCTGTGGAACGTACTAAAGAGATATTGATCGATGTTTTGTATATATGATATATCTTGCATCCTCTAAATTATAATGTTGACGTACTGACGCCAAATAACCATCATATCTTATCCCACGCTGTCTTGACCAGCAGGAACCAGAATGACTGGGGAGGATTTTAAGTGGACGTAAAAGAGGTTTGTCAGTTGTAATTAGAAGGAACCACTTGGTCTCCAACGGTCTGTAATTAAGCCCTGTAAGACTTCATTCAATGAGATATTTATAGAAACGTACATTCGGATATGACAACTTTAATGTATATGTAGAATTACTGTAACCATACAATCAATAGAAGTGTCCCCAAAGCTAATCTTAAAAATGGTTTATGTCTTGGTATGAATGAACATTATTTTAAAAAGAAGTAAAATAGCTGATAACAAGTAACGATTTGATCTATTTCTTACATTCTAACAATATTTATTTATTTATTTATTTATTTATTTATTTATTTACATACTATTTCTGCCAGAATAATGTTACATTCTGTTGCAATAAGTATATCTGTTAGACGGTCGGCAAATAGTTTCCGGTCCCGATGGACGAATGGTTAGAATATCCAACCCGTGGAATCGATCCCATTACCGCGACATTCATTACCTAAGTCGTGAAAAATGGAACAGGTATAGCTCCCTTACTTGGCGCTCTAGCACACCTGCTATATGTCTACGGCGTGATACTGCAGTATGACAGCTCTGTACAATGAATCTGCCCTCAAGTGGAGTTGGTCTCGAAATGACTGAAATACTGTCGGCGAGACGTTAAAACCAAGTAAACAAAATAATCAAACAAATTCAGGTCGGATTTGTTTGAAAACTACACATGCTCTTTTGATGATATCATGTTAATGTCTTTACATATCTAAGGACCGCCAGGCATTTCGCTTACTACAAACTTCCCTTTCTGCAATATTGATAATTATAAATTAAGTGACTATGCAAGCAGAAATGAAAGCAAAATATAAAAAGGTGATTTCTGATGGGAAATAAATTTGTTGTCAATGCTTAATGTGATAATGTTGTAATAGTTATTTTTTAACTTTCAATTGACAGAGAGAAAAAAAACGGCCTTGAATTCACTAAGCATCATTGGAGATCATATTTACCGTTTCAGGACTTCATTAAGATATCAATGTGGACCTCCCATTTTCTTAATTAAATTTCATTTCTAATACCCTCACTATAACCGTACCATTACTTTGATTCCAATCAATCACTAATGAAAAGAAACTGATGTTTTACCCAGGCCAAACTGTGAGCATGTGATGCTGTACCTTTTTAAGGTCACCGGAAAATGATATTAATTCAATTAATTAAATTCAGAAAAGTAGACATTTTTATCAGTAAATGAAAATTCAGCATGGCTTTTAAAGTTGCGGTTTAACTGATGAAATGTAGCTCTTAAGTTATCCTCTACTCAAATTTCTTCGGCCCCGGTGACCAAGTGGTAACAGAATCCGCTCCGGAATCGTGAGGTTTGAGTTTCGATTTCCGGCCACGACATACCAAAGTCGTAAATAACGGTACTGATAGAGCGAATTTGCTTGGCGCTCGGTATATAAGGGTAGTTCTAGGACTGGTTGGCCCTTCGTTCGGATAAGGTGGGTGTGGTATCATGCCACATGTCTACTGCGTGATACTGCAGTGTGGTTGCACTATGTCTGTCCAAGTAAATCTCGTCTCCTCCAGATGACTGAAATACTGTCGGTGGAACGTTAAAGACGATACACATACAAACAAACTGTTCAAAAGGAATCTAATGTCATTTTTAGTGCTGTTTTAGATTAAACTGGTATAATTTTTCGAATAAAAGAAAAAATGATACAAGTAACATATTTTTTTTACGAAATATTAACGCCTGGTTTAAAGTTGTAATTGGTCCTGTGCATTTACAAGTAAGGACCGATTAAAAGTAATTAATTCTCTTAATACATCTTCTAAAATTATGTTCATATTGTGACAGCAAATTTGTGAAAGTAGAAATTTAAAAAAAAAATCCTGAATTTAAAATTAAAAAACCTTCTTGGTTTTAAATTAATAGCCTTATAATTTATAAATTCCTTTTTTTTTTTTTTTTTTTTTTTTTTTTTTAAATTTGAATCGCCATAAGACTTAAGTTTAAAACTCTATCCCGAATAAATAAGTATTTACTAATACGACGCTCATATATAATTGTACTAAGTTGCTTATAGAGTTAAAAAAAAAGTAAAAGCATTTCTCTAGGACTGGAAACAATTAACTGAAGTCAATAGATCACCTGGAGCTAATGAAAAACTATCTACTTGAATTTTTAATTGTTTTATTATCACCCAGCTATCGAACTTGTGATAACAGAGAAACGAATTAGATTTACTGATAACATTCTGGAGTTAATTTTGCACTGTTGAAATAAGTCTAGTTGCGTTCATCTGATATGTGTTCACACAAACTAACCGCATGGTGACACAAACTGTGTAAATACTTTTTGTGTCATATTATAACGAGCTACACATGTTATCTAACTACAAAAAAATATTGTTACAGAAATCTCTTCAATTATTTATCCTCGGTGAACTTTATTATAACAATAACATGTAAGACGAAAGAAATCCCTCCAGATATGTATGAATGCACGTGCCAACTATTAAATGAAAAATCATTTTCGATAACTTTGAAGTATATAGGAGGATAAAATGATATACGAGTAGATTGATAAATTGATAAAATATAACTCAAGATTGCTGATTAATGGTGATAATATATCATCTGAATCGAACCGTGGTGGAACATTCTCAATTCACTTCCTACGTGTTGCATTGATGGCATCTTTAATTGTGAAATATGGCTTTAGTAGGAGAATCAATCATTTATTTGTCAAACATTTTCCTATATCAAGATATACTTCAAGCAACAATTGTAATAATAGTTAGTCAACATCTGACTAGAGCAGGGAGCCAGGGGTTAGAACTGTTCCGCGATATACATGTACCGTGGTTTGTAGGTAAATACCGCGGTACGTTCCACGATACACCGCTCAAATATTCCAAGATTTGTGTTGAAAACTATTCATATATTACCAACAACAATGTTGCTAGAACTTGTGGCCCGACCCATATTCATTTTCAAATTTGAAAAAAAAAAAAAATTAACTAAACTAACAATATCAAAGTCATGCTCGTCGCCGTCAGCCATTTTTTATTTTCCTTTCAATGTCATTATTGGTAACGAGTGAATATTTTCAAGTAAAATTATATTTTCTAATATTTAAATGATACTTGATACATTTATTTTACGTCTATGCAGGTGTTTGACGTAGATGAACAATAAAATAAACGACAAAATTACTGAAAATTTGTACTGTATGGAAACCTCCAGAGTACCCGTATCATTCGTCCTTGTACCGGTTCGTACCACAAGCTGCTTCGGCCCGCGATTTACCGGTATACCGGTACCACCGCGCACCTATACATCTAACACGCCAGATAATTTGTATATTCAGAATATCTGTTACAACCAATACAATATGTTCATCGCAAAATATAAATTAGACAAGGATATTTTACAGTTTTGCTGTGTGAAACGTCGACACCATACATAATTTAAAGAACATTGTCTTAAGTTTATAAATGATAGTGTATTAATTAAATTCATAATGACGAGTTTTACACAAAGATCAGTCAGAAAAGATTTTGTATTCATATTTTTTTCCGATTTGGAGTAAATTGTAAAAAAAACAAAAAACAGTACGGCTGTACTCATCATAATAGAATATAAATATAGATTAATACAGAGCCTGGATGTAATTAAGAAATAGGAATATAAATGTATGTAAGAGGGAGGATAGTATTTCTAAGATGACGCAGTTAAGAGAGCTGTACACACGGTTTTCAAACTGCGACGCGTATCGCGAAACGGGCTTTAGAAACAAGAACTGAAAATAGTTACTAAATTATTTTTACAATGATGCATTCCTAGCAGGAAAGTTCTGAGGTCGAAAATAGTTCATATTGAAACCCATCTGTTAAAAGAGAAAACTCCAACTTTTTCATAATGCCATTGACAAAAAGCAATATCTATACATGTATTTGATATACAAATGTACTTCTTCACATAATTATCATTTCAAGCTCTTTGATTGCTTCGCATTTTTTTTAGACTTATTTACCTAGACGCTTAATGCAGGTCTGTATGATTGTTAAAAAGTTTGAACAGTCAGGGAATAAATAACAGCAGACATGCCAATATTGGTCGCCCAAGGTCCTCCAGAACAACAGAACGTATCAAACAGCTCGGACAAGTTTATAAAGAAACCCCGCAGAGGCTAATTCGAAGTGGTTTGCCGAATATAAAAATAATGTCTAAAGTTGAGATCTTCCACTATTTGCATAACCCAACAATTGGAGGAATTTGATTGTATTTGCAACATGATAAACCATCGTTCAGATATTTCAGACAAAACTTGGTTCTCTGGTGAAGCTCAGATTAATCCCGTGTGTCGAGTTCAGGATGATCTGAAACACTTCAGTTATAGACAATGATGATATGGATGACCATATCTTCCCTTGGAATATTTGACCAAGCAGCTATCGTAAATTGAATAATTTGAAAACGAACGTGCGGTGTGGCTCGCGCAAACATTCGGTAATCAGATTATTTCCTATAGAACGGAAATCACCTTGTCACCACATTCCCAATATCTTAAGCAGTCGGACCATTATAAATGGGGATAATTAAAAGGTGATGTTCATGAAAAAGCAACGTCAGCTCTTTCCGTGAGGCTGCCTTAAGTTCTTATGATTTTCATTTGCCTTTTGCTATTGGTCGTAGAAATTTAGAAATTTAGACCTCACAAGCGCCGTGGCAAATGGAATTTTAATATATTGGCGATGCGGTTACGAGATCTGATAGTCTTTCAACTTCCTCTCGAAAAGTGTTCATCGACTTTGCGTGCTACTCCAGGGCTTCGTTCAGTTAACCATAACGCTCGCAACTGTTACGAATTTGGTCCCCAGCTTACACTCTATACGCTATGATACAACGGGAATACAAACGCTAACGTTATGGACTTTTAAGGGTAACTGAACGCGGGGCAGGATACCTACATGATATTTGACAAGAAAAGATCGAAACCCGAATGGAATCAGTTCGGACCGCGTGCGATCTTTGTATATCGTTCGTTGTCTGTATACATGCACATATCATGTCTTCTTATGGTATCCAGCTGATGCCGGTCTAGCTCTAACCGGAAAACTTTCCCGACATTTCGAACGGATATTGTCCGATCGTCAGATTTTAACAGTGATTAGGGCGACACCTGCAATGACTTGTTATGGGTCTCCTGCAGATGAGACCCTCTGATATTCAAGGGTTGCAATGTGACTGAAGCATGACTGTATTGTCCCTAATTACATCTTGACAGATGGAGAAGAAAAAAACAACATCAAAGGTTATAAAATTGGTTTGCTTTGAGATTACACATCATGATTTATTTTTCTTCTTTATTGACATCGATATTTTATGTTTGTTTGGATCCTATATAGAACTATTAGAGGAAATACTAGTTTTCTCTCTACTGTAATCTGGTTTTCTGAAACAAAATGCATGCATATAAAAGGCTTTGACTCGTGATTCACTGGCAGAATTCTCATACAATATTGTAACTCATTTCTTATACAATCTTCACAGTAAATAATAAAGAAAAACTCTTTGCCTTCTATACCACTTACAGTTCTAGTAAATCAATATTCAACAAGTTAGAATGGTTACATGAATATTCATGAGGCAAATGACTGAAAACGGTGTATTCCTGGTATACTTGGTAGATGGAAAATACATAAACCATTTGATTTTATTTCAATACATTACAAATTACATATAATCACATACGCAATCCTAACGTTTATTTGATGTACAAATAACTTGAGCTTGGCAGACGTTAGATTGTATGAGCTAATTAGTAAGTGGAAAAATCGGAAAGATAATGAATTACTGACGCCGGGAATAAGACATGCTTTTAACATGAAAATGTAAAATTCATTCCAAATCTACATTTGCTAGAGTTATGGCTACATTCGTAATAGAAAGTGTCGAGTCAGACTGATTATCATTGAAGCAAATAGTATATCGCAGTCATATAAATATTGGCAGTTCTGGACAAATGTTAAGATCAAACAAAAGATATGATTTTGTCATTCCATAAATAGTGTATACAAATAGAAATAGATCCGTCAAATCGTAAAATTATCAATTAGTGGTACGGCTAGCCGACGGACTGGTGAGTTATTACGTTCTTTGCTGAACATTGACTCTAAAGACGGAATGGTTATTAACACTGGCGCGCAGAAAGGTACAGATCAAGTGGGACAACACGATGAAACGCGCCATCCAGTTACCGGTATTTTCCAATGACAGGGAACCATTTTAATGTAAGTAATGAGGATTTATTACACTATAGCACATTGGTTTCAGTGATTTATGCATGAAACCAAAATAGTCTCGGTCTGGGCCTAGATTTAAACTTATATGTTTTTTTTTTCTTTAAAGGAAACCCCATCTTCCTTATGAAGAACTTAAGAGTTTTACATATGTGCATGATACAAGTATCCGGTCGGACATCAAATTCTCTTGAAAAAGTATTACTGTTTTCATGTGCTGAAGAATCATGAATTTTCGTTAATAAATCTGTCCACAAAATCAACGAACATTAGACGTGGAGTCGATCAGAGTAATTAAATCAATTTCGTTGGTACATATATTCGTGGAACCATTTTCTCGAAAACTAAGGCCTATGAAATGGACAGCTTTCGTTGGGATAAACATTCGTGGAAATAGTGTTTCACGAAATCACCGAAAATTAGTCCCCTACGAAATTATTGGTTCTAGAGTAGCATTTTTTTTTTTATAAAACAAATGCAAAGGATTGACTCAGGGCGACCTTTGTCTATACACAAAGGATTATGTAAAATTTCTATTCATCCGCGTCTGAACTCGTTGTTTTCAAATTCTGTGTGTTCACCATCAAGTCTGGCGGCTACATTAGGACTTACATATTGCTAGCATCGCCCGTCTCATTGGGCATTAGCCATTCAGTATTGTTCTCACATTCTAGCATCCTTTGTAAATCACTTGCAATACATTCTTGGTAAAATGGAAATACTTTTTTTTTTCAATAGCATGAAAGGCAACAATGAATAAGTAATAAGCAATTTACATTTATGCAAATTTGACCGCTGCATGAGCGTTTCAATATAGTCTTATAAATAATTTAACTTATTTATTTAGATACATGTCTCAAGTACATATATAAAAAGGAGCTAACATGCGTGACCATCATTAAATGGAAAAGCTAACTGATTCGCAAGATTAATACCAAACGAGGCTCTATTAAAACAAGTATAATTTGCTACAAGAGAGTTCATAAGAGCTTTAGATTTCAAATATTTTAAATTATAAGCAAACAGATATAATGAAATCCAACACAATTTTCTAAAAGTTTTTTTTTTTTACTACAAACTAAAAGAAAGCTTCTAAGGGATCATTAAGGACGATTTTTATTTAGCTTTAATACAAGATAGAAGTTAGGGTTGGATAGAACTTTTGTAATTTTATATTAATATTTCAACCTCCTTACGGCATATATTTGGTCTACATGTCGTATAATGGCCGTATTCAAGACAAGTAGCCTTCTTGGTCTTTATACACCTTATTTAGCATGACAGGCCATGGCCCACTCAGACTGAGCGCTGCCATGTAACGTGCCTAGCCCATGGTCGGGTCTCGAGGCTCTAACAATATCTCTCTCTAGGTATCCCACAAGACATCGCTAGGTATCCCACAAGATCTCTCTCTAGGTATCCCACAAGATCTCCCTCGGTATCCCACCAGATCTCTCACCTAGACCCTTGACCGGTCAGCTTATATATTGGCTGGTTACCGGTCAGCCAGACAGTAACCATGTGTATTAAATAATAACAAATATTTGTATTAACAACAGTCACAACTGAGACAGACGTTGAATAACTAATGCAACGGTCATGTTATAATCACTTATGGTATATAATAGGTTAGTAACGGTGACACAATCGGACTCAGTATAACAATAGCGTCTAGCCAGGGTCCGATAACATTACATACAAAACATACAAAACTGCTTGAGTCTCTCGATGGAATTTCTCAGGATTCGTATTTAAAAGAAAAATACTTATCCACTTGTCCATAGTAAACAGAGATAATGTGACTAATTTGCTATGTATTTGAAATGATTATGCATTTTCTGCAAGGCCAGCGTAATTCACAACAGCGTATCGTAAACTAGAACTATCACTAAAGAGGATTATTACCTTCCACATCCCATATTGCATTCATGATGCGATTGTAGGGCGAAGTGTGACGTGACACAACGTAACGTGACGTCATAGGACGTGGACGGGACGTGACGTGGACAGGACGTGAACAGGACGTGACGAGGGTGATTCTTAGTAAGACCAAATTTCTGATGGGGGTAAAATAAACAATGACGTTTCATCTTGATCAAAAACGTGAAGACATAACTTCAGATATTCTGCCCAAAGCGCTGCCAGCAAAAACAGTATAAACATAAGAGCAGTGTAAATGTGGCACTATATGAATAACACAGGAAAGCTCCCAACAAATTATAAGACAATGTTGAAAAACATACAATAAAGAACTGGAACATAGACCATTTAACTTCGAAATGAGGCGTAAATCAACAAGCACTCCCCACACACTTAATCGTCATGCAAGTGTAAACTTCCACACGTTGTTCAGTGGGAAATAAACATACACTTGATTTTTACCCATTCCGTGATTGTTTGATTTAAATCAGAGAAATATACCGAGTATTGCCGAATCCCTTGTGTAATTGTCTTATGCTGTCTGCCTTGTGATATATCGATATACACCGATACATCGTGACTTGAGTTAATATTAGGACCATATAACGATGGCCCATAGATATCTAGAAGAAATTCAAATGATTCAGCATAAAGTTTCACTTATGTTCACTTGTGCATTTAGATTTCCTTTTAAATAACAAATAAATCAACTCAAAATTTAACTCTGATTCAAAATAGGACAACCAAATCGCGATGGTTTTTTTTTCCTGATAAATTCGATAGAAGATTTAGATGTCTAAGAATCGAGATGAATATTCAGTGCCCTCTTTTAAGCAAGACTGGGATATGACGAGGTACCGGGGTTAGACTAATATCGGTCTTTATAATGGCGTGACACAGCGACATTGCAGTGTTTTGGCATACAAAGTGATGCTGAAATTAGGTTGACTTGTCACGGTGGCACTTGTTGATAAATGTGGTTACGTTAAAGATAACTTTAACTGATGTTTGACATATTTACATCTGAATAATGTAATTTTTAAAGTTTATAAAGGAGCGCCAATTTTACATTTCTTATGTTTTCAAAACAGCTATTGTGTGTCACCATTGCTGAGGGGCCGCCGTGGCCGAGCGGTTACAGTCGTGGACTACAAATCTCTCAGACCCTCACCGCTGTGGGTTCGAAGCCCGGTAGGGACTTCGGATTTTTTCATGTGAGGAAGCCTTCCAGCTGCCTTGCGGTAGGTCGGTGTTTCTACCCGGGTACCCATGTGTACTCGGGGTCTTCCTCCACCTTTAATTAGCTGGACGTCGCTATATGATTGAAATGCTATCGCAGCGACTGTAAACCCCAATGCAACAACAACACCACCATTGCTGAAAAGTGTAAACGCCGGATAACAGTTGAAATCCCAGTTAGTTAGTCGAAAACGATCACAATAAAAGCTTGATCTTTCACCCCACTGGAATAATGATAATACATATGTCAAGTAGAGCTCAGTTACTTTCAACTTTACCTGCATCATCTGATACCGATTTTTTTACGGTGTCCTGTCAGAGTTTTTCAGATCAAGTATCTTTCGATTTTGGTTGAACACACACCTTTTAATCGGCTTTACGCGACCGAGTATGCATCCACGTACATGCTGTTTGTGTCATTCAGGTTATCACGACCATGTAGTTCAACTTTGAAATATTGCCTTTGCGTTAAATCTCATGTTTTGTATCATTTTCACCTTGCTGTTTGGTTTCGTTCATTTTTCAATATTCGATTTGCTCTCCAAGCATCTGGCGATATGTGATTTTTGGAAAGCAATACCAAACAAATGTGATCCGATAGAGGACTACTATAAATGACTTGTTTTATTGAAATTAAAGACGCGCTGTGATTGTTTGAATCCGGTAAAAGTACTCTGATATAAAGACTTACAAGTCTCAATTAGTTATTACATTTCTAAGGGTGTATAGATTTTTTTCACACAAAAAACCTGAGCCAACAAAGCGTATAAATGCAGATTTTTGTTTTCCATTTTAGAAGCAATTTTGATTGATTTGGTACTGAAAGGCAAAGCGATATACGGGGAATATCTTAAAAGAAGCTTTATAAATGATACGTTTTAAGAGAACTATCTAATGGTAATAGACATATAGTTTGAGTATAAATGGTGTTCAAAGATAGTCTGGGTGGAATTAATTTAGACTTTCTTTACAGACAGATGTTAAATGCTTGAGATGTGTTTCAATCGGCTAGACTATCGAACGACTTCGTCAAATTAGTAACCTGCGTTCAAGCACGCTGTCAAGGGTCGAATTCCACCAACAATTCTTAGCGCAAAGTACTCAGAAGTCATTAATTGGGTCAATCAACGAAATTAAATGTCAACGAAAACTAATGATTTTACAGTAAAACTTAAATACGTAAGGACGAATTTCATTAGTCTTGATTATTTTCTAATAAAAATACCAATTATTAATTTTTTTAACAATTATTGTTAGTTATTAAGGTAATGATTCATTTCGGGGCCTCCGTGGTCGAGAGGGTAAAGTCGCTGGTTTTAACACTCACTCAGCCCCTCACCGCGTGGGTTCGAATCCCGACAGGGTCATTCGGATTTTCATGTGAGGAAGCCTTCCAGCTGGCTTGCGGTAGGTCAGTGGTTCGTGCATTCGGGGTCTTCCTCCACCTGTAATTATCTGGACGTCGCTATATGACTGGAATACTGTCGAAGTCAATAATTCATTTGAGATAAGTCATGTACTTGAATATTTCATCAAATAGCAAAAGTGGAATGTGCACAATGTATCTACCTAGTTCAAGAATTTAAGTATTACTTATCGTTAAGTATTGTTGGTGGAATTCGAGCCAGGTTTAGTAAAGCTTCAATAGCATATAACATATTCATTGTGGGTGAAAAACTGAAAACCAAAACGATCCCTGTATAATAGTTTGAATTATGATTCAACAAAAAGCACAAGTTTTTCAGATTAATTCGATCTGTTACTGTAAATAAGTTCAGCGTTATATAGTTCAATTGTTGTCGTTTGGTACTTTGATAAGGGGCTCGTTTGTCCCAGCTTTTTTTTTTCTCTTTATTTTTCCAACATACAGTATAGCAGGTTATTTCTGTAAATGTAATATTCAGCGGTTTTGCCAAAAGTTGTCAGTTTTTTTTTAGGATTTTTTTCTGCGATTTCTTCCCCAGGAAGGATTTATTTCTGCGCTTGCTTAGGTCTAAAAAAATCTGTGTTTCGAAAACCGACCCTTCCTATTGAAAACTCGCCAACCCTAAAGTTTTTAGCGGCCATTTTGGGACCGCCGAATTGATTGCTAAGAATTTGTAATTTGTTTATTGTTATGACTAGACCTTAGTTGAAACATATTTTATTTCGTCTTAAAACAGTACAATATACAATCATGATATCAAGAAAAAAAAATAAAAAAAAACACATGACAAGGGATTAGAACGATAGCAGACCTTATTTAGCTCTTCTCCCAAAGACTAACTCTCTTTTTGGGTGTGTGTGTGGGGGGGGGTTATCTTTAAAGTAAACATATAAAAAAAATTCTAATTCTAAGAAATTATTAAAGTAATTACACTTAAAGGAGATCACTCTTTGTTACATCTCATACTCTCTACCGGCCTTCGTACCATATATAGACAAAGGTGAATAGCTGATGTGGTTTTATGTTAGTAAAAGAAATAAGTACTACATGCATATTACTTGATATATTATAATTCTAAAGATTTGAAAATACAATTTTCAACGTTAGCACATGTTTTGTTTATTTTTCTTCCTCTTTCCAATCAGTTTCTCTGTTTATAATCACCGCCGTCTATAATGCGTAGAACAATACCTTTTTACCAAATTGTGGTAGTATGCCATATAACTCACAGTTTTGTCGCTAGTAAGGACGTCACTCTTCGTACATTTCCACCTATTTCCGACGCTGTACAGGCCAAATTCGAACATTAAAGTAGCTCGTTCACAGATTTTCATTGACAAAGAATTTGATTTTTAACTATATTTGTGTATTACGCCTATCAATACCCATCTACAGACGCATGGTCACCTAATGCAACCATCCGTGATTTAAAGAAAAAAGGTTGGTTTCCCAATCAAAGGCATGTTTAGAATAAAAAAAACCTATATTTATATTTTCTTTTTTTTTATTTGCCGTCACTTAGTTGACAACATTCTCTCTCTGCGCATGCACTAATTTCATAAGCTGAACTTAACGAAATCGTTACACTGCACTGGTGAAAACGCCATGACACTGAAAGTATCACATGGTACCGAAAGTGCCAGTGTTTCGGGGATACCTTATTCTATATTTCAACCGTTGTCGCCGATTACGAAAATAGCGTTTTCCCGTGCAAAATTACCTACACTTGCCGGGTTTAATTTTCAAGAAACAAAGATTTCACCAACATAAACGATGGTTAGAATAAAATTATCATTTTCATCTGCGAACGAGCTGCTTTTAAAGAACTCGCTTACCGAGAGAAAAGGTGATTAATGATACATTTAAGACACTTTTATGGAGTGAGTGAATAAAACCAAGAAAATATCTCTGGTAATATGCCCCACTCAACTTCGTATTTAAATCAGCAGAAAAAATATCTTGGTGTAATTGTTCTAGAATTAAACTGAAAGACAGTTATTTTACGACAGCGACCCCATCGGAATGATGTCTGAAAAGTAATTAAGATTTTGAGCATAATGTCTTGAAATGAAAGATATTCATTTAGATGCTCAACATCTTAAAACCATTCAAGCAGGGAATCGAACTTGTAATTAAAATTTAAGAACTATGTGTATAGCACATCTTATCCTCAATTATTTTTGTAAGAATGTTTATGTTAAGGGGAGACAACCCGGCTGTATAGTCAGTATGTCATCATGGAAGAAATTATCTTTAAACTATGAATAGTATGTTATTTGATCACTTCCAAATGTTGTATATTTAATTTATAAAATATGCTTAAATTAGGCAATTTAAAACAGCAAATGAAACAATACAATATCGGGGAAAAAAAATGCAAATAAACAAGTTGATGGATGAAGCCCAATGGATAGGTGGGGCAGTAAATACATGTATTACAACATTTTGTTCTTGATGCAGTAATTCCATAATTTGAGTATTATAATTTGATCACTTTCATTTGATCATGTGATTAACTATTTAAATGTTTATAATTGATGTGACAAGAAAATGTCAGGTTAACGTTAATAAAAAATATATGACAGTTTGTCAAATGTTTTTACGTTAAAGATAACTTACGTTGATTTTTGTCCCACTTAATCGTCCAATGAAACGTTTGTATTTTCTTTCAAAATTTGAAGAAAAAAAAATAAAAATGGATTGCGAGGTACTGATGTGGAGGAAAATAAGTGACCGTAGGGTGCTTACCTGACTTAAGAGCATTATGGACGGAGCTTGATGCTGCGGCGACTGATTTAATCATGATTTGTATGCATAGTTTTTACTAACAATGTCGTCTTTTAAAAGCACCCAGTGATACTGACTCTGAATCGTTGCTGACGATAATTCCACGAAATTTGAATAATAAAGTTTTTAACGATAACTAATGCTTGTTGCAAACTATTCCTCTTTCGAAATAAAAAAAAAATGTCAATATGTATTAATTCATATAGGTCATTCATTATATACGATTTTTATACAAAAATTTTATTCAGTATAATCTTACTGCATACTTTATTTAGCCAATGAGTCTATTGAACTATAATTGTTTTTCTTGAACGCATTGTTTGTAGCCTATAAGTGTTACTGTTTTTATCTTACAGTAACTGAACTCTAAATTTATTATGATAGGTGTGTGTGTTTTTCGATATAAATGATTTATTTTTTTATAATCTAGATAAGATGATCCACAGCTTACGCCACGACAACATTGACAGAAATAATGATCAGCTGCTTTGGTCCTATTGTTGTCTTGAATAGCTACGGTCCTGTCATCTGTGGATTTTAGAGGGACTAAGCATTTGAACGTGTCCAAAAGTAAAGGGGGAAGATGAAGTCAATGTAAGAAACATACATATGGCAATATTTTTTGTTTAAGAACTATAGATTGATAATAAAAGAGTACGAACGAATAGGATAATCTTGCACCAATTTCTAAAGCCTAACTTAGCGTTAATACACGTAGTCTAGCTTTGCATTTATAATTCCTAATAGACTAGCTAATTGCGCAATAACGTAGCCTATTTAGCGTTAATATATGTGGTTTAATTAGCCGTTAAAACACATTGCCTTACTTAGCTTTAATACACGTAGTCTAACCTACCGTAAATTGAGGTAGCCTAACTTAGCGCAAAATACACGTAGCCTTAGCTTACGTAAGTACATGTAGTTTAACTTAGCGTTAATACACGTAGCCTAAATTAGCGCAAAATACACGTAGCCTTATTTAGCTTAATACACATAGCCTAACTTAGCGTTAATACACGTAGCCTAACTTAGCGCAAAATACACATAGCCTAACCTTAGCGTTAATACACGTAGACTAACTTAGCTTTAATACATGTAGCCAAAGATGTGAAACTTAGAAGGATAAGCAGCTCTAAAAATTGAAAATTATCATACGTATACCCAGACTTCCTTGCGCGCGCTCGGCTATTATTGGTTGTTTCCGTAATCGTCGATTTTTGCTCTCTCGATAAATTTCGGCGATATCTGGTGATATAGTTTGTGGCAATGCATCGGCAGAGATGGAATACCTAAATATAATATAGCTTCGTGGCATCGTAAGTTATTCTTCAGACATAATTAAACTGGTCGTTGAATGTACTAATTTAAGGGAAGGGATGATAATGAAAAAAATCGTATCAGGATGTTTTCTTAAAACATCATTTTATAATAAAGATAATATAAAGTTCCAGTTATATAAGAAAAATAATTTATGAGCAGAGATGTGAAAACCTAATGTACCTTCGAAAACAAAAGTACTCATATTAAGTAAAAGTAATCGTACAAATCATGAATTCAAAATTTATCAAGATAAACTTGAAACTGTAACTGAGTATAAATATCTAGGTATACTATTTAGTAGAAATGCTTCATTTGTTAAATGTAAGCAACATATTGCCCAACAAGCCACTAAAGCAATGTACTGTTTATTTAAAAGGGCTAAGAGTTTGTGTTTAAGTATCGATATTCAAATAGAATTATTTCATAAAATGATAAAACCAATATTACTTTATGGATGTGAATGCTGGGGATATGGTAATAATAATATAATAGAAAAAGTACAACTTAAATTTTTGAAACATATTCTAAATGTCAAATCAAGTACGCCTAATTGCATAGTTTACGGCGAAACAGGTGTAAAACCATTACAAATATATATAGACACACGCATGATAGCCTTTTGGTCTTCTTTGATTTTACAAAGCAAGACTAAACTCTCTGTCTCTATGTATAATATAGTTTTGAGTAATTTTTTGTTTTCTGTTAATTTAAAAAAATCATCTTTTAAATGGATAAAACATATAAAAATATATTTTTAAAATTTAATAAAAAATTTCTGAAAAAGGATAAAAATGACTGTCAACCAAAAATTGTCAGATTTATATGTGAATGAATGGTTTAGCGAAATCAACACGTCAAGAAAGTGTATAACATATAGATTGTTCAAAGAGAAGTTTTGTTTTGAAAATTACTTGATTAAAACCCCCTTAAAATTCTTAAATTATATGATAAAATTTAGAACAAGAAATAATTTTTTGCCAGTAGAAGTAGGCAGTTGGAATAATACCGAATATAACGATAGAAAATGCCCAATATGTACATCTAATAACGTCGGAGATGAATATCACTATTTACTTGAATGTGCCTCTCTGTCATACATAAGAAAACATCTTTTAGATAGATATTATTATAGATTTCCAAACATCATACATTTTAAGCAATTAATGCAATCATTTGATAGAAATGAGTTGAAATATAACAAACTATGTAGACTAGTTAAAGAAATAGTGCTTAAGTTTCAAAAAATATAAAAGTTTTTTTTCTTTTTCTTTGAATTTTTCTCCTCCCCACAATGATCCAGAATGTTAAGATTATTCATTTTCTTTTGAAATGTTTTTAGAAAACATGTAACTCTACTACAATAATCCATCTCGTTCATTTATATGTTTATTATCTTTGATTTGTAATCATTTTGTCTTCAATGACATGATATTTGCAAATAAACTTGTAAACTTGTAAAACTTGTGATATGAGTGACATTATTAAACGTTTAACATACCGTAATTTCCTGTTTGGGTTAAACAGGGGGTATTCAAAGGGTTACCCCTGTTAATTGATCCGTGTGTATGCGGAGGTGCCTAATTGGCTGTGCGATTGATGGGCCTTTTTTATAGCCCTGGGTGCGACATATTGTCAAATCTCAAGACATTAACCAATCATATAAATGGGGGACGCTTACAGATGGGCGCGATTTATTAATTATGAATTCATATTTTCTGTCTTGTGACGGTTTAATTTTATCGGAGTTACATGGGACATAATAAAGGTGTCGGAAATTACATAGAGTATTGTTTACATAATTCGACCGAGACAAACTGTTACTTTGTTTGTGTTAAATAATATCGATTCCGGAAAGGCGGAAATAGCCACATATGCTTCATTTTTATTTCTCAGTTTATAAGAGTTCTGAAGTTATTAAAACTTCAGTTATATATCGGCTATATATGTGTTTATGAATGTGCCAAAATTTCTACGTGAATGCAAAAAATGACAAAAAGTATCTGCAAATATGCGAAGCATAAGAAGTCAAAAATGTGAAAGTTTGGGTTTTGTTCGATTAACTATGTATGTGTATTTTAGTATTTTGTTTAATTTAGAAATTCCCGTGCCTCGTTTTAGAAAGAATCATTTTTTATCGCCCTGTGTGGAGACTGTGTTGTGACATTGAAAATATAAGAGGAACACATGCGTCAGAAAAATTAAAGAAGCTCAAATGAAACCAAAAAACGAAGTGTATATAATACTAATATTAGCTTAAAAAATCTATAATGTATATACAATGTTTTGGCATATAGATCCTTAGCTGTTTGAAGATAGGGATAAATTCCTTAATGGATTTAAATTGATTCATTGAACAGTTTCGACACAGACTGATATAAACTAGTCTTCCTCGAAAACAAGCAACAGGATCATCAAATCGAAGTTAAATACTAATACAAATATATCTACTTCATCGATTTCAACGTTATTTTAGATAAAATCTTGTTTTTAAAGTCTGTTTCGAGACAATATGATGACATTTCATTCGATTCGTAAGAAAACATAAGAAATAAACATGCGTCAGAAAATTAAAGAAAATTAAATGAAATAAAAAAACGAAGTGTATTGAATATTGAAATTAGTTTTAGAACTTAAAAATTATCGAAAAATGAAAGGTTTATTTGAAGAGGGGCTAAATTTTGTGAGTGATTTTTACCGCTTCGCTAAACAGTGTCGACATAAGCCGATAAGAACAAGATTTCTCTAAAATAATGCGCTAGATTATCACTTCAAAGTAAAATACTAACACACATATGTCTAGTTCATCTATCTCAGCCCCTTTTTTCAGCGATACCACGGAGGTACATTAAATTCTAGGTTTTCACAACTCTGCAAATACTTTTTTCTTATTTTGTAAGATTATCGTCACAAATTCAAGATGGCGGTCGCTCTGCATTTTTTTCCCAGGATGCATCAAATCTAGCATACGCTACATCGAGTAACCCGCAGACATAGAGTTTAACTGTGTGACGTCACAGTTTCTACTCCGTTTAATGTACCTCCGTGATGTAGCCAACCTTAACGTTAATACACCTATGCTTCCTGGGGATGTATCTCATCATCTCGCCATTATTGATTCCCTAGCAAAATACCAAATTGTGTCATTTTACAATTATTGCTGTCTTTAAGGTTAATTGAATTATTTACGTCAACCTTGTTCGGAAACAATTCGTTATATAAGAATGGAAAATTTTCCTACTGTATTTACTATTTTAACTACTCTTTTAGCGGTTTTTTTTTTTTTGTTGTTGTTGTTGTTTTATGGAATTTAAACCAGATAATAAATTTGATCAGCATATTCCATAACACTGTGGACGCTTCTTGTATAAGAATTGAATATAATAATACTATTTTACTAGACAAGAAAAATACCTAATAGTAAAGGATGTTCCTACGCGATATGATTTGCGTAAAATAGTGAATTTAGATAAATAAGGTCCGCACTGGTATGGGAATGTTAAACGTCGAACGGTCAACGGATATCAAATAATGTATTTAGTCTGATATTTCATATGATAGAGCCCAAAAACTGTGTCAATCGTTAAGTGTGACTGCTCCGACAATAGCATTATATTTGAGCTATCGTAGCATTGGTGCGAAGGCTCAAAGACGGTGCAAAAATTGTCATTACAAGAAGTGATAACGGGAAAGCTGGATTAAGAATAAAATAAGAAAGTAGTAAACAGGAAAATTTTTATTAACAGAAGAAGAATAATCATCATCATCATCATCATCATCATCATCATCATCATCAAAAACAACATAATCATATTCACACAATTCTAAAAAAATTATCTTAAAAATATCCGTTCAGTTATGTATAAAACTTTTATAAACTTTATTGCAAAAATTAAAATAAAGGAAATGACAGGATATTGTTAAAGGCAATTGCGTCGTTGTAAATGCCTTCTTTTGGTAACGCATTATTTAATATCCGCAAAAATAAACTCCCATCATTGCCGTACCAATGGTAAAACATAGAGGCGAGCGCTAATGTCATATTTAAGTTGCATTCCAGCCGCCTTTTCTTCAAACATAAAAAAGTCTCTCTCTCTCTCTCTCTCTCTCTCTCTCTTAAAGATATACCCAGTACCAGTACAGTAATAAGGCGGGATGTAATAATTTCCATGACGATAATGTTTCCTATGTGCCAATTTTAAACGTCTCATTTTCGATACCGGATTTATAAACAATTAACAAATTAACTCAGATTAATAACTGAATTAGCACCTTATTCAAATGGGATCGAGATTCGATAAATCTCGCCTAGCGTGGAAAACTCCAAAACAAAACGACTTAATCAATAAAATTCCTGACACTTCGTTCCCCACTGAGAAAATCGAAAATCACAAGAGAACAAAAAAAAAGAAATTATGAAATAAAAATGAAATAATTCGTATATTGTTTATTATTTGTTTGATTATTGGGTTTCATATTGTTTCAATAATTTGGAGACGATGTCTATTATAGCCATTGCAGTATCACGCAATAGACACGTGGCATGATACCACATCCAGTTACATTATCATGATACAAGGCCAACCAGTCCTGGAACTATCCTTATATGCTGAGTGTCAAGCAAAAGAGCTATACCAGTACCGTTATTTACGACTTTGGAATGTCATGGCCGGGGATTGAACCCACGACCTCCCGACTCTAACTACTCGGCCATTGAGACCGATAAAATCTCATGTTATTTCACTCTTGGTCACAGATATTGATAAAAGGATTTTTTTAACCATCCTTGAGAGAAGAACAGGAGCTGCTTCGGCTAGTTTTGAATTATAGGCGAATTGAATGCTCCGAGCAGGTGAAGTTTTGGAGTTTACACCCCCCACCCCGGCTTTCCGCTTTTTTTTCTTTTTTTTTAAATCAGGAGTCAAATGTTGCTTTCCTCTTACTTGACATTTTTTATGCTGCAAATGTTTATTTTTTCCTAATAAATTATACGCATTGGAGAGCGTGTTTTTATCTGTATATGCGTTGCTTTTACAACAATGGAAACGAATGCCCTAAATTATTAAATTATTTGTCAATTTATTATGTCATATGGGCCTCACAGCAAACGTCCGGGAAAAAAAAGCCGCGAGAAACACCAAACAATATCGAAGATGATATTCGATCAAGGAACGCTTTGTTAACATGTCCTATCTGAGGATTGTCCATTATTTTGATTCATTTATCCATTCTGCGACTTGAAATCAACTGTATCACACGTGACTTTATAAAACCGATTCAAAGTTATATGTTAACGGACATCCTGAATATTATATAAGCATCACAAAAATAATACCAAAAAAAAAAGACTTTTCAATTTAATTTGCTTGTTCATCACATAATTATATTTTATTTTGCAATACATTTTAACATTATGGAATATATTTCCGTTAATTCATTTCACTATTTTGTAATAACGAATTCATGGACCGTGAGCACGACAAAATTTTACGGTAAAAAAAGGAATTGACATTTGCTAATCATCAACGTAGCTCTAAACCTGTGATGATTTGTAATAAATAAATAAATAAATAAATAAATAAAACATATACAAACTACCGACAATCCATAGCTTAAATGACGAATACTTACATTTTGTTGATTGAAAAAGTTATGTAAGAAATCCATATTGGCACTTCAATTTTCCTTTTAACACATTATAGATATTCCCGATCGTATAAGTGAAGAACTCCAAACTATCCGCACGTGACTGTTTATTTTCAGCCAATCAAAACACACTATACTTATGCATGTGATTTTTACTTTTTTTGGAAATCTAAATATAGCAAAACGAACAAAGAGCTTTCTTGTAGAGTCATTATATATCTATAGATGGGTTTCTCAACACTTTACTCTATGTGTGGAAAAAAGGGAGACTAGTTAAGCTATCTACGCCTTTTATATCGCAATGTTTTTCACTATAGAGCCCTGTTGGAATGCCGCGTCTGTTGCTCCGATATAAACATGGAAATGATTCTTGTCAGGTATTGACTGAAACAAAACGTCACGCAGTCGCCCTGGAAACCTCGCGCGTGCTGTTTTTCTGGTCTGCTGTGAAAAAGAAATGGGAATTTCACGTTAAAATATACAGCTGTTAGTGGACACTCTGGTGGGTAGCCATTGTCATACAAAAATAGTTGTTAGAGAAAGTTATTAAACCGTTCTTTACGTATACTTTAATCAGAGTAAGGCGTAAACAAACATGTCGCTGTTGAAAATTTGAAATAGAATGTTTCAAGAGATTTTTACAGTATGTTATCAGAAAAGAAATCACGCTGAAACTCAAAATATGAGCACATGGTTTAATAGGGATTTGAGTTTCAAGTTTAAGTCAAAGTATTCAGTTTAAGAACTTAGTTATATACATGAAACGCATCTCCAGTTCTTTTATTTATTCTCTGTCCATTTTGTAAATATAAATACAATTGAAACTGTATAAGAAGTCACCTGGGTTGAGCGATCAACCTGCATTTAGCAGTCAATTTAAATATTTTCAAACTGTAGCATTTTTATTATATATTTAACCTTCATTTAGCGGTCACCTTTGTTAAACGGCCACCTTCTCTTGTTTACTTGACATGGCGCTCAAGACAGGTTTGACTATATTCGAAATATATATTAGTAGAGGACGCTGCTTGATTTTTCATCTTGACATACAAGACTATATGTCAGTCGTGCTTATTCTACAAATACTCAACGAAGTAAGTTTTATATTTCCCCATTTACGTTGCAAAATTGGTTTTCATAACGGTTTAAGGAATACAAAGTATTAAGGTTTTGTTATTTCAGTGTATAGGAAATTTCAGAACATTTCATATCATCGGGAACACATTAGATTTTATTTTCAGAAATGTAGACAGCTATTGTAATGGTGTATTCAAATTTGTTTTAATCTGCAAAATTGAAATGTCAGTTGTCATAAATATATAAATATATATATAATTCATACTGTCTACATGGTGCTGTTTCCCGAAGGAGTTTTGATTTTCTGTGATAAGTTTTTTTGTTTTTTTTTGTTGTTTTTTTGTTGTTGTTGTTTTTTGCTCTGAATAGAAAATTTATGGTGGCGTATTTCTGCCAGCCATTTATCCGCTCACTAGCGAATTCTAAATTGTCACATATCGATAGATCTAGCAAGTAGAAAATTTCAAGTTATCCATTAGTATCTTAACAGGAAAAACTTTGTTATGCCATTTACTGCAATCACAATTCACTAGGTTAACTGGATATCATGTTTTTCCGGATTAACCTGCCATATCTAACGATATCCATACTTAGTTATTAATGATATACTGCAGTTGTACACGGATTTTATTATGATACCTAAGATGATAACACGAAAGTTTTCTACTTGCCAGATACTAACTGAATATGTGACAATTTTTCAGAAAAGTTTCGACATAGCTAAGTGGATAAGTGGCTGGCAGAAATGTGCCACCATAAAAACTAATTCCATTGGCCCTCATAAAATGTTTTTGTTTCCCCCCCCCCCCCCCCCCCCCCCACACACACACTTCAAGATTCCGTCTTGGTAGTTTACCCAAAGTAGGGATTGAAACATTTTATTACATAATACACACACACACATTGAAATAAAGTATGCATATAAAAATGTCTGCATTGTGCTATAGCATGGAGGCAGCACTATCGTTCCACTTGGGAAACATCATCGGCGATGAGGAAATAGACAAATTTTCTCCGAATGACACCCGATAATTGGAGCAGTCCCATAAAGACTGGCACTTATGCATCAGAGATGGTCCGTTGGTTTCGGCTATGGTCATTAAGCTTCTGGGAATGTCACCCGAATAATGTTCTTGAATCATCGGGGATGGCTTCCGATGTTTGGAAAAGCTCAGCAGAACCCTCTCCGATAGCTTCAGCGAAATTCAATCATCATCGGGAGATCCAGGAATATCAGTCCACTTATATTTATTATAAATTGCGTGTTCTAGAACATCAATCCACGAATAAACGTATCATTGAAATTTTCTTTATTACAGATTCCATTAAATTTAATGTTAACGAAAAATAAAGATTTTACAGCAAAGTCATTGAAGACATATTATGCTGAAATTGACAAACTAGTGTATTTAACACACAATTAAAACACCATTTTATATTGTTATATCACGTTAATTGATAAAGAATGGTAAGCTTTGGATAGAATAACTTGATATATGCAAATTGTTCTCATAATTCTAAGTTCAGCAGATATTTATTTGTGCAAATTTAATAATCTGTCTACATTGAAATAATTAGAAAGTGTAACGATGTTCCTTATTG